>CM024245.1:36328732-36928732 GCA_013421045.1 Propylea japonica | reverse complement strand
TTGCGACATAAACATTCCATCTTCAAAATTTCAACATAAGAATTGATTTAACACAATAGAAATTCAATCAAATTATTTTAACCAAAATGACGAAGAGCACACAGTTCAGGTTATGTCCATAAAATCAACGATCCCAAAAATTTGATATTCAAAACTAAAAGGGTTATTTCAATTTCAAATTTTCCAATACAGCGTTTCTCAAAATCTACGTATTTCCTCGTGACACGCGATAATTCGCGAAGAATTTGCATCGAATTTCGTACCTACAATTATTCAATTCTCGAACTCAAGGTTCGTCGTTTCGCTATAATGACAAACGTGAGCATCGATCAAAAGTTCTTCAAACACCACCGACCTTGCCGGGACGAAATTGAGCTTGCAGAGAGGCCGCCAAGTGAGAAACGATTCGCGAGACGTGCTCGAAAGTTTTAGCTTATGGACACGACACAAGAAGTCCACTTCGAAGTGTGTTTTATCTAATAGGAAATGGAAATAAATGAATGACCATAATTATCTTTCATTTTATCGTTTCACCTTCGGGTCGAATAATCTACAGGGTGGTTCAAACTGCGCGGTTATTAAGGAATGAATAAAACACATACAGTGGAACTTATTTTTATCGATGATCCACTAAATTTGAAGAAAATTAAGACTACTAAATACAGTGGAACTTCCCTATAACGAAAGCGCTAAATACGCAAAAAAATCGTTATACAGAGAATTTGTTTCTATAGTCGCGGTCGACTTCACTGATAAATTAAAGTTTATCATTCGAACATAAGCACTCCCTTTTGGACATTTTCGCACAACTTTCACACTAGCGTAATTGTTACATTGAAACCAAACAGCCAGGGGTGTAATTAAAACTGTTTCAGAAGGATCTCTCTGCCCGCCGTAATGATTTAGTTCAAGGTCGGGATTTATTACGTACGCCCGGAAAATTTTCGAAAAAAACTACGCCTAATACCTTCTTACCAATATCCATTCAAAGAGTGATGTTCTTTGAATATTTCGTTATACTATATATTCGAAGAACATCGTCTAATGGTGTCAAATCACATGATCTTGGTGGCCAATTGACATCACGATTTCTGGTGATTGTCCAGAAAACAAACGACGTACTGAGTGATCTAATGACCTAAGTTTCTGTGTCTTTTAAACCTTATATGCTTTCAGAGCTAAGTTCTTGTGTGAAATAATTTCGATGTTTCATTAGTTCGCCAAATGGATTATAAAAACCACAAATTTCACGTAATTTTCTGAAAACCCTTTCCACAGAACGAAACAAACGCATAAAAACAGAGATCTTTATTGTTTAATTTGGTCGCTCTTGCTTCTAGGAAAAAATCGCGTGGAATGAATATTATCAACCCTGAAAATAAGCTGTTTAAATTTTGACGAACAATAAGTAAATCTACTCGAGAACGCAAGGACAAAGAAAAGATTTTGGGTTCACGAGGACACGGATTAACGGTGTAGAAAGCGTTCTATTTTTGGACCAAGGCCAAAGTAATAACAGTTTTTATGCACTTAAATATTATTCTCCGAAAATTGGCTGAGATTAAGTAGTTATTGAAATATGATAAAAAATGGTTGCCTTCCTGAAACTTGTTGGAAATTGATACTCTGCTCTTAAGGATGATAATCTGAAGAAAAATAAGAATGAAATATTTTTAATGAAGACCATTGTCAAAGTATAGATCGCAACAAAAAC
The DNA here is from genome assembly GCA_013421045.1 of Propylea japonica. NCBI lineage: Eukaryota > Metazoa > Arthropoda > Insecta > Coleoptera > Coccinellidae > Propylea > Propylea japonica. The sequence continues at coordinate 36,927,018 of CM024245.1, read as the reverse complement.
AGCTGAGAATAATCAATTCGAGAACAAAGTTGTGAAGGCTTTTCCTATAAAAGGTGTTATTTCATTTCCAATAACCCGCTATTTCGGTAGATGTCATCGTTTGAAGCTGTCATTTTTAACATATGACAAGTAGAAACTACGCCATTAATAAAAATGGAACGATACACGCTTCAAGAACGCATTGAAATTATTAAAATTCACTAACAAATGGTGAAAATTTTTGGGTCATCGTAAAGCACCTTGTCGGACCGCAATGAAAAAATTGGTAGAAAATTTCGAGCTGTTGTGGACAGGTTAGTGATGTAAAGAATCAAACCTGTGCGCGTCGCTCGAGAACAGCCGAGAATATTGTTGCTGTAGCCGAAAGTGTTGAAGAACACCCAGGTTTGTCCATTTCTCGTTGATCTTTGGAATAAGGTATTCCACAAACGTCATTACACCGTATTTTGCATTAAGTTTTGGGTCTTAAGGCTTATAAAGTTCAGTTAACACAAGAACTCTAGCCGGCCGATCATCAACAACGTCTTTGCAGATTGGGTCGTTGAAATGCATAAAAATGATCCGGAATTCCATCGAAAAATCATCTTGAGTGATGTGGCCCATTTCCAGCGCGGTGGCTTCGTCAACAAGCAATATTGTCCCATCTGGGGCTCGGAAAACCCAAGAGTTATTGTTGAAAAGCATCTCTATCCTCAACGTGTGACTGTTTGGTGCGGTTTATGGTCCGGCGGAGTCATTGGACCTTTCTTTTTCGAAAACGAGGCTGGATCAACAGTTACAGTGAATGGATTGCGCTATCGAGAGATGATTAATGATTTTTCATGGCCGAAATTGGATAGTATCGATCTGGACAAGGTTTACTTTCAACAAGACGTAACGTAACAAAACCATTGATCTTTTGCGGGAAAAGTTTCCGGATCGTGTTATCTCTCGAAGAGGTGATCACAATTAGCCACCGAGATCTTGTGATTTAACACCTTGCGATTTCTTCCTTTGGAGCCACGTGAAAGAAAAGGTCTACGCCAATAGCCCAGCGTCGATTCAAGACCTCAAAGATGGAATTCGTGAGGCTATCGAGGACATAGGGCAGCCACTTTGCGATTTGGTTATGGAAAATTTCATTAAAAGGATATGGTCCTGTAAGCGTGGTCGTGGTGGTCATTTGCCTGATGTTATTTTTCACTATTAACGGCATAGCTTCTTCTTTATAATGAAATAAACGTCCGATCATTCGTATTGAAAAATGGCATTTTTCTTTGAATATCAAAATAACACCTCTTATTGGAAAACCCTTTATATTTTGCTTTACCATGTAATTTAATTCTGTTGACATACAAATAAGTTGAACGTATCTAGTATTATTGAAAAAAATAGACCGAATATATTTTAAGAGAACGTTTCATCGTGAGAAGTGAGGCGTGCGTTTGAAAATGAAAATGATATCAACCAATTGGTCGCTACGACTAAATTCGCGGCACCATATCTTTTCCATCAAATTTTCCATTCCCAATTCGGATATTTGCAGTTGTATGTCCTCGATAGCTTTACAAATTCTATCTTTAGAGTCTGGAATCGATGTGGAGTATTGGCATAAACAACATTTATTGTGTAAGGAATAATATTCGACGATATATATTTAATGATTTGTTCATTCACCACCTTCTTTTTCCCATTTGCGTTAATTATATATTAATATATATATATATTAATTATTTAGTCTTTAATCGAATAATCTTTCTTCAAAAAAAGTTGTCTTTTCAAAGCAATGAACAAGAGTGGCATGTAGCGCCATCTGGTTGAAAATTAACTATCAGACATCAATCGACAAACGTGGATTTTCTTCTGGATCATCGAGATATAATAGAGAAGAGACGCTATGACATAGAATTGAGTAAGGGGCGGGACTCGTCGAGGACCAATATGGCGAAAGTTCAGTGTTGAATTAAGTTGCCAGTTTTTTCTGTTTACGAAGTTCATCTAAAAATACGACGTGTTGGGTCTTTACGAGTCCTGTTCAAATAAGGTCAATTGAATATCAAATAAACAATTTTTCTTCAGGCGATAATATACACACATAAAAAGATATCAGATTACCAGGATAGACGACCAATTATTTCGAATGCGGATCTGCTCAGTACTCATCCCCACCTGTGATATGTTTTCCTCTAATTTTCTTCTTATCTGAATTTTCTCTGCTTGAAGAAAGCCTTACAGTGCACGATACCATTTTATTGTATATTATTCAGCAAAAAATCACAATTTAGCTAGAGAAAAGCTCAAGAATCACAATTCCTCCAGAAAATTCAACGATTGTCAATTTTGACGTTACGTGGTAGTAATATGGCGCATCTGATACCACGTTTATTTCAATGATGGCAAGTCCATACTATCCTATATGGGTTAAACTGAGAATAAAGTTTGATGGTTGTTTATGCATTGAAATGACACTTAGGTGGGAAGGTGAACAAAACATTTTCATGCAAAAGTCATTTATTCATCCACCTAGTTTCATTTTAGAGTGATACAGTCAGTCCAATATAGCCTTGATATTTTGATACTACCTATCTTTTGTGAAATGATCTCTTTTGTCTCTTCAGCTTCGGTTTTGATTTTGTCATTCAATCTTTTTTTCCGGCGACCATTTTTTCGGATCTTTAAACAGGTTTTTCTATGCTACATCTGAATCTGGAGAAAATGTGGACCAGGAAGTAATTCGAAGATCTCTCCTATCTCTATGGTGAATCCTTTACTTACAGTCATGTGCTTTGTATTTTTTTCGGTTATGGTTTGCGACCTACATCAACAAGTTTAGTCGTCTGCGATCCAGATACGCATTATATTTTGGAACCAATTTTTCTTATCAATTATTCATGAACGATGTTGTAGCCTCGGTTGTAGCCTAAACAGAGTTGAAGAAATCACCTCGATGACGCTTGTGCATGTCGATTCGTTTCGATGTGTATGTTAGAAAAGAGAAAACATAAACAAAACCCGGTAAGATACGTAAATTTACCGTTATTTTAGAAACCGAGTTCGCTAATGAGATATAAATGAAATTATGGTGTCCGCGTTATTAAGGTAATTTCGGATCGTTATGGTGAGTTTGTTGAGCTGAAAAAATTGGTATTTTTCCATAGAGATCGATTTGGATACTTAATTCAATTAGGGACTTTCCTCAAGTGACACAAATAGCGAAAATCCGATAGTTTTTGTTCGAAGAATGATTAAGAAAACCCTCGCACCCGTCAATATTTAATTTCAAAAGCAATTTATCCTAATTTGATATTTTTCACCCCCTACGCCCCGCACTGATCTACTTTATTTTTCTAATGGAAATATGTATATGGATTGTGATACATCAAATGAAAGGTAATTCGATAACCTTTTCAGCGATGTGGCTGGCCATTATTCATTGAAAAATTAGGAAATTATTCACAATTGTTATTGGAGAAAACTGCAGTCATACCATTTATAAGGAATCCATGGATTTGTAATTTCGAAAAAACCTCGTTCAATGTCTTTGTTTTTTTAACTTCAAAAACCTATGTATCGGGTGTCCGAATTCGTTGTCTAGTGAGGGGATCTCAGAAACCCTTGGAGCTAGAAGGAAATGAATGGCACATTTTCGGGCTCGATTTTGAGAGATTAATTTGGTGAAAACCGTAACCTTGTAAGTTCAACCGTTTTCGAGATATTAGCGAAAATTGGAAAATGGCGTGAAATGAAAAGCTCTCATAACTTCTTTATTACTGGCGCTATGAACATGAAACGAAAACATTATACAGGCACTTTTTTTCGTAGAATTCTTTGATGTAATCAAATTTTTTTTATTGGGTTTTTTTCCGAAGTTATAATACAAACTTGTGTTTTTTTAAATGTGAACCATAAGCATTTGAATAACAGATGGAACCGTCTTTTTTTCCCTTTTCAAAAATATATAACTTAATATATAAATTTCTTATTAAACTGTAAAAAACATCAAAAGTTTTATTTTCACACGAAAAATCAAATGGTTGTCTAAATATGATAATCTGTGAATATCAAATGATTAATAGATAAGAACAGATAACAATTTTTCATAAATATTGTGCGAAGTGAAGTCCATTTTGGTCAATGCAGAGCTCACACCTTCTTCTGACATTGTGAGGTGTGAGCTTTGTATCGACCAAAATGGACTACACTTCGCACAATATTTATGAAAAATTTGTTATCTGTTCTTATCTATTAATCATTTGATGTTCACAGATTTAAACAACCATTTGAAGTTTCGTGTGAAAATAAAACTTTTGATGTTTTTTACAGTTTAATAAGAAATTTATATATTAAGTTATATATTTTTGAAAAGAGAAAAAAAAGACGGTTCCATCTGTTATTCAAATGCTTATGGTTCACATTAAAAAAAAACACAGTTTGTATTATAACTTCGGAAAAAAACCCAGTAAAAAAAATTTGATTACATCAAAGAATTCTACGAAAAAAAGTGCCTGGTATAATGTTTTCGTTTCATGTTCATAGCGCCAGTAATAAAGAAGTTATGAGAACTTTTCATTTCACGCCATTTTCCAATTTTCGCTAATATCTCGAAAACGGTTGAACTTACAAGGTTACGGTTTTCACCAAATTAAATCTCTCAAAAATCGAGCCCGAAAATGTGCCATTCATTTCCTTCTAGCTCCAAAGGTTTCTGAGATCCCCTAACTAGACAACGAATTCGGGACACCCGATACAGTAGAACTTTCCTATAACGAACGTCTGTAACGAATTTCGTACAAGACATTGCACTTGAATCCAAATTCCGTGTTAAAAACACCCTCTAAAACGAAGTAAATTCTCTATAACGAAATATTCAAAGAACATCACTCGATAAATGGGTATTGGTAAGAAGGTATAAGGGTGGGTTTTTCCCGAAATTTCACCGGAAACACGTAATAAATCCCGACCCTACACTAAATCATTACGGCGGACAGAGAGATCCTTCTGAAACAGTTTTAAATACACCCCTGGCTGTTTAGTTTCAATCTAACCATTACGCTAGTGTGAAAGTTGTGCGAAAATGTCTAAAAGTGTTTAAGTTTGAATGATAAACTTAAATTTATCAGTGAAGTCGATCGCGACATTGCCGACTATAGAAAACATATTTTCTGTATAACGAAATTTCTTTATAACGATTTTTTTGCGGTTTTAGCGCTTTCGTTATAGGGAAGTTCCACTGTATTACAATTTGTGATTGGAGAAACTGCAATCATACCATCATTTTCCACTTCATTTTAAGGAATCAATGGATTTGTAATTTCGAAATCACCTCGTTCAACGTATTGCTTTTGTCAACTTCAAAACCTATGTATAGTCCGTTCACGAAAGGTTGAGCCGTCGGTTGGCCATGGAAATTTGGCATATTCCACTGTGTATATTAAAATTTTAGGTTATGTTTTTTTTTCTTGTCAGATTGATAAGCAATGTTGTCAAAATTGCATAGAGTTATCTGATAACTCGCAAGCTCGTCGGACGAGACCGGGTAAATTCGACAACGTTGACTTTATTTTACTTTGTTGTGACAGTAAATACTGCCAACTTCAGATAAATGAAGAAGAAACGCCTACTATGTGCTCAACCTTTCGTGAACGGACTATAGTTCCAAATATTTTGACATGAAAATTCTGCTATCGGTGTGTGGTTTTTCCTCCACGTAAAAGTGATAAATTTTATCGAATGGAAAGGATAAGGATTTATTTTAAGATTGTATACAAACCTTGAGTTCCTCGAAGGGTGACTCAACATCTATCTCTCCGAGTATGGGCTTGGGGTTTTTCCGCAAATATTTACCCCAAGTTTCTGGACATCCTTCAGATTATCTTCTGCTGAGTCATAGAATATTATTAAATGAGGTTCATATAATCTGAATGGCGTATTGTCAAAAACCTGGAGTAGTTGACGTTGTCTGGAAGTTTGATTATTACAGTGGAACTTCCTATAACGAAAATGCTAAATCCGCAAAAAAAAATTCGTTATAAAGAAATTTCGTTATACGGAAAATTTGTTTCTATAGTCGGCAATGTCGCGGTCGACTTCACTGATAAATTTAAGTTAATCATTCAAACTTAAGCACTTCCTTTTAGACATTTTCGCACAACTTCCACACTAACGTAATGGTTAGATCGAAACCAAAAAGCCAGGGGTGTATTTGAAACTGTTTCAGGAGGATCTCTCTGTCCGCCGTAATGATTTAGTTTTAAGGTCGGGATTTATGACGTAAGTACGTCCGGAAAATTTTTCGAAAAACCAACTTTATATCTTCTTACCAATACCCATTCAAAGAGTGATGTTCCTTGAATATTTCGTTATAGAGAGAATTTACTTCGTTTTAGAGGGCGTTTTTAACATGGAATTTGAATTCAAGGTGCAATGTCTTGAACGAAATTCGTTATACAGACGTTCGCTATAGGGAAATTCCACTGTGTTTCCCGAAGTTAGCTCTTAGTACACATACATTCAGGTAACTTGCACGAATACCTGCTTGTCACAAGAAATCACTCTCCATACCAAAAAGTGACCATACAGGAAATGCCCATTCGTATTCCGAGTAATAAAGAGACCAGAAGACAGAACCAGAACGGCGCTAGTTAGTAGCCCATCAGAAGACCATCGTCGGGTACCACATGGGCGCTATAGGACGCCGACAAGGTCACCGAACCCACTCGCGCTGCGTTGTCAGATTAGGGGATTTTTCCCAAACAGGGAATCCTTTCCAATGGGGAACTATTTTCAGTTTCTTTAGGGTTGTTTTCTGATGAAATCAGAAGATTTCCAACCGCGACTGTCAAGGGTGAGCTGGCCAGTCTGCCAGAAGTTGTCCTCTTGGAAAATCCATTATCCAGATTAGTTTAATACAATTCTGCATACGTGTTTATCCAGATCACATTCGAGAAAAAAAACAACACTATCATCTGGATTTCTTAGAAACTTTATAGGTTTTCACTCCCAGCCTCTGAAACATAAATATTAAAAAATGTTTGATTAAGGTGAAGTGCTCCTGCGAAAATCTTTGCACTTATTGTCAGGAGCAAATTGGTCTTGAAAAAATTGTTGCCTAACAGTAAAACTGAAAAATGAAACAAATTAGAAGGATATTGTAACGTTTCGGTGGCTATATCAGACACCTTCTTCAGACAAACTCTAAAATTCTTCAGAATTGTGTATTTTCTCATTTGTAAACCTTCGCGTTCGTTTACCTTACCCGAACTTCCAACCCGTGTTCGGAAAGTACGGTGCTATTAACTCTAAAACTGACTCAGTTTGATCAATCGTAACCCTGCACGAGAGTAGGGTCGTGGAGTCACCGCATGCGCACTGCAGTTCAATTTTGTATTTGAAAAAGGCGGGGGATATGTCTACTACTCTTTTATTAGTAATTTCTTATATTCTATTCCTGAAAATTATGGAAAGAGAAGAGAATTTGGCTCAGTGTAAAATATGTGTGGTTCCATGAGGCGAAAAAATAATGTGAAACAACTTCTTCATAACTTTGTATGCAGATCTTTCTGCGTTAAAGCTAAAACTTTCTTTACTTCTTTAACATAGGTCCTCAAAGATAACATTGAACATGCGAGGGAATATCAGAAACTATAAGAAAGATTTTACACAAGCCAATAAATCCAAACAAAGCTAGAGACAATCAGTAAATAAACTGAAACATCATCATTAACATAGGTACTCAAAAATAACATTAAAAATGGAAGGACACACCAAAAATTATAAGAAATATTTTACAAAAGCGAATAAATGCAAGCAAAGCTAGAGAAAATCCGAAAAAAAAACTGGGACTAAAAAAATAAAACATAAAATATTAGGTTATGTTATTGATACGACTGTCACTTCAATACTAAACCTGATATCCAACAAATCTCGTCCTTGCATTCAATTCAGGAAATAGGGATCTTGGCTTCATGACTGCTAGTAGGGTGATACACTCCGTTTAAATTGTCGACGTTTCGATCCTATTTGGGATCTTCTTTAGGACTGTAAAAGTATTTATTAAGAATTTTTTGGACAAATGAACAATCTGTGATCTGTTCTAAACCTGTATGTTCATTATTCGGACCATGCATACCATTAAAATTTTCAGCTTCAACAAGGAAAATCGAAGTGAACGATGGGGCAACACCGCACCCGCTATCACTTAGTCACCGATCTTCGACTTGTCGTGACATGAGCGCCAAGAACCTGGCGCTGCTGCCTTTTCCTGTTCTCGGGCATCGCAACACCTCACGTTCGATGACCGATGCGATTATTCTTTGTTTTTTGCGGTACAGGATGGAGATACTCCTGATATAAAGGATCGCGCCACCTCCACCGTTTGGTCCTTTTATTTATTTTGACGGGAGAAATCTGAAACAATGAAGAACACACACAATTGGCCACCGAGATCTTAAGGAAAATTTCATTAAAAGGATATGGTCCTGTAAGCGTGGTAGTGGTGGTAGTGGTGGAATGTTATTTTCCACTATTAACGGCATAGCTTCTTCTTTATAATGAAATAAACAACCGATCATTTATATTGAAAAATGGCATTTTTCTATGAATATCAAAAAACACCTCCTAATGGAAAACCGTTTATTTTTCGGAATTGTGAGAAGATAACACTGATTGATAACCAAGAGAAGGAAAGAACCATAACAGGAGAATTCTACGCAACGAAGCTAGAAAAATTAAAGTCAACCTGGATGGAAGTCGACCAAGAATGTATTGCTGTCTCGCGAAAAAAACCTTTCATTCCACGGGTTTTTCCACCTCTCTCCGTAATAAGGAAGATTCCAGGTGTTTCGCAATATGCTGGTTCATTAATGAACGTGGTCCTTCGAGCCGGATTCTTCGACCAAATAATTGCCAATTCCCTTTTTTCCGCGTTTTATATTGTCCAAATCCATAACTGAGACGCCTCACAGTATCGCCGACCATATACCGGTCGGCCGCAAAAAAAAACAAACCGATGCAGCGCGACCGCGTTAATTAACTAACGGTTATCATTCGATGACGTTTTACCTCCTTTCATTATCTCTGGCTGTTATCTGAGGAAATGTGCGTTCGCCAAGCCGTCTACACGGCCGTCGTCGTACCGTTTCCTCTCGACGCGTGTAGACAGACGAAAACAAAGAAAACCTTGGGCGATATCCGTGCTATTTTCTCTTGGCCGTTTCGCGTGGAGCCGTGGGTGAAGGAAAGCGCTCATGGTACCAAGGCGGTGTTGCCAGAGCGGTTACACGATCGAATGATTCCGGTAGATTACGAAATATATCTGTGATTGTATGTATACAGGTTTGGACAAACCGAATATTGGGTGCCTAGATTTCAATACAACGAACATAGGCGACGATACTAGAGCAAAATCATAAATTATGTTAGACGAAGGTGAGAATACTTAGGCCCGATTGGTAGAGTGAGTTCGGAGTGAAAATTGGAAGAATCACGAAAGGGAAACTAGGAAGACGCATTGTCCTCTACTAAAACCGAGCAAGTGTCTGTTTAGATTGGCATAATAAACCAGTAAACCAGCAGAGAAGAGTGAAATTGGGTATGGGTTAGTGGAGTGTACTATTCCACTCGTGCTATTCACTCTATTGTCACTAGCACAATCTGTTTATTATATGATGCTATAGTAGCTAGTAGGAAAATAGTACGTACTCTACCACCAAACTATACCATTACCTCTACCAATGTAAGTCAAACTCAAAAATAATTTGGGAGGGCCGAACAAACTCAATGAGGTAAGCAAGAAAAATAAGGTCTTTTTAATCTGAGTTCCCGGCCTTTCGGGAATCAAAGGAAACGAAGAGGTCAGTACACTTCCCAAAGAGAGCGCACGAATGTCACTCTTTGTCTAGAACCTTCTGTGGTATAGGTAAATGTACCTTTAAAAAGGAGTTTTCTGGAGAAGAAGACTGCCGAGAGGGAAAGAGAATTTTTTTAGAAATATTTTGTTGTATAAACCTTCCCTAGCAGTTTAGAAACACAAAAAAAGATTGATGCAATTTGGTGCAGCCGTTTGCAAGATATTGCATTTTGACGCTAACCATAGATCTTGTTTCATTAATTTATATTCAATATTCCCACTTTTCTTTTCAAATATTAAAATCAATTTTGTATTAATGAACTAAAACGGAATAGAACTGAGTTCCTTCCTCCCCGAATAAATTTTCCATCAGTTACCCCATTTTTCATCATTTTTCCCCTTGTACAAACAAGAAACCCATCCGTCACAATATTGTCACGTTTTACCCCTCCGTAAGATCTCGATCCTTCATTTCCGGTCACCACCGCCGACGCGACTTCGTCCCCATTTCCACCCCCGCGAAGCGTTCAACCCCCTATCCCCACCCCCACTCTCGCATACACACACGACCATGGTAGTTGGAGTGGAGGAGGACACTCGATGGCGCTCACGTGACCGAGCCGTATTCCCGTAGTCTGATCCGACCCGTTCTAATTTCATGGAAATCAATCCCGTTAATGCCCTGCTCGCCCCTAGCTTGCCCTCGCCCCCTCCTAGCGCCTACGACCATGTCGTTCTAGGTCTGATTATCATGCCACTTGCTCGTTTCGGAACTAATCTACGTGCCCGAAATGGTTTTCCCCCTTAAATTTGTCCGGCCGGTCGAAGTTATGGGGTTTATTTTCCGAAAAGTAGGTTTCCAAACCGTTTCTTCTGCTGCGTTATTGGTACGGAGGATTATAGGGGAAGGGTCTTCCAATTATACGTTATCCTGAAGATGATCGCGTTGGACCCTTGGCTTCTGTGGAACTGGCGCCCAACGCTGGGCACCTCTTATTTCTTCGGGTTTCTTCTCTACCTGAATCTTGCGAGACGGTTTCTAACCCTTTTCAAGTTGTCATTTTCGCTACAATTCTATCATTATGGCTCATCAGAAGGATTATGATAAAACGAGAAGTAATATTATGCGAAAGGACCACGAACTGATCCCTGAGGCACACCAGAATCAATATACAGGTTTGGAAATTCACATCTGAAATATACAATAAATACAATGCATCAGACAGAGAATTCTTCCCCGTCGAGTTGCACAGATGAATAGTCGAGTCAATCACGTGTTGTAACACACTGAATTCCGTCGTCTTATTGCAATAATCTAGTCTTGTCTTTCTCTTATCGTTGGAAGGGCCATAATTCACTTAGTATGGTAGGCACAGTAAATACTCGAATTGAGTATTTTATGCAGCCTGACAAATTAAATAATTCCATACGTGTAATGTACATTGAGCTTGCTTTTAGATGATGCGTTCAGTACCTTTGCTGTCTTTAGAATGGGACGTCACATGAGTGAGCTTCCCTTCTTTCTTGACACCAACTTCAGCTTTAAATATTACGGTTGAAATCTAGAAAGAGGGTAATAGACAGTCATATAACAGATGTATTACAACATCATATTGTCCTTGTTCTACGCTCAGCTTTATCAGTAGTTAAGTTAGTTTAGTTTAAAAATGGGGTTACAGTTCACTGCGACCTCAAGTCTATTATTGTACCCCCTTACAGAACTGTTCTGGCCACACCCTTCACAGCTCGCCTTCCAGTTCTAGAGATCTAACGAAATATAATAACTGTGAAGGCTTCAACGAGGCTAGTTCCTCACTCTTACAAGTTTCTCTCGCACAAGGCATTCTTTCCTTAGGCTCGCAGTGCCAAGGCATTCCATGACTAGGTAAATAGGGGTTTCTTCCTCCTCCTCACAGAACCTACACTCGTCAGTGTCCGATAATCCCATCCTCAACAGGTGCTTCCTGAGGCGACAGGGTCCTGCAAGAAAACCAGTGAGGAGGTGTTATTGCTTCTTACCAAGATCCAGATATCTTTTGGATCCCGCTGTCTCAAAGTTCCGAAGAAACTCAGTGGAATGATACATCCCTGGGAGATTGCGCCAGAGTTTTCCCTTCTCGGCTTTCTCCTTCCCCAGAAACTCCTTCTTATAAGTAAATGTACCTATACCACAGAAAGGTTCTGTCTGAGCCAATGAGTGACATTCGTGCGCCTTCTTTGGCCAAGTGTATTGGCCTCTTCGTTTCCTTTGATTCCTGAATGGCCGTAACCCAGATTAAAAGACGCTATTTTTCTTGCCTACCTCATTGAGTTTGTTCCGGCACTTCCAAATCATTTTAGAGTCGATGACGTAGAAGCTCAGTGCTTAAATAGCAGCTTGACTATCTGAGTGTATGGCCATATCGCACTTCTGATAGTTTCTTTCTAGATTTATATCTAGACATCTTTCAATAGCTAAGCTTTATCAGTATCTTCAGTTTCATTCAATATCATCTTTAGATTGCCAGCATAGATCAATATTGATTCTGGTGTGCCTCAGGGATCATTTCGTGGTCCGTTCACATTATAATATTTCTTATTTTCCTTGAGAATTGTTTTTTTAGCTTTTTTCTCGTTCATTCTACGCTTTTTATTTTATACTGGTAATGTTTAAATGTGAGGTTCTTGTTTACAATATCAGGATTTTCATTTATAAGAAGAAGTCATTGGGACTGTAGTAAAATACATTACTATTGGTTCATCCACGACTATCGTAAAATCGGTCCATTGTACGTCTCTGCGCTAGGCCATAATAATACCCATTATCACAATAATATATATTAATCACTGCTGTCAGATGATTAATAGATTAAGCTTTGATATAATATTCCTTAAATTTGTATTTTTTCACTATTCGTGAGTACACTCCAACTAAGAAATATGGGCATACCTTGTCCATCGGGGACCAAATCTACTTTCATATATCACTTGAAGCTTTTTTATTACAAAATATACAACGACCAGTTCTCCAAAATTTCCTCATGTGTACACTTGACTTTTTCCACGATTCTCATTGAAGGGTCTAGTCGCGGTCGCCAAATGTTAAAATCTTCAGGGAATATATTCGGTAGTCGTGGTTAAAGTATAGTATGCTACTCGCGTATAATGGCTGTTATTCGCTCGGTGATTCATAGCTATCATTATACGCTCGTTGCATAATATACTATTTATAAACCATATTATTTATTTTTTCACATCTCTCTGAATGATTGTTTCCCAAAATTGCGTAAAATTAAAACCATTGTTACTTTTACGGTTCGAGCGACATTTGCATAATATTCTCCAGTGATCTTTTAGATTATCATTGTCCTTTCAATAGGTTGATCTCAAATAGCAGGAACCCATCAGTTCATCGAATGTATGATGAACTTGTATACGGTACTCAAATTCAATATTAACTACTACCGTGTTAATTGGGCAATAAAATCAACGATAATTATCGTAAGGTTGATGACATTATAACGTGGCTTGTGACTGACCTATGTATTCGTTGGTCTTACTACTTTATTTCGTCTTCATATCGTAAAATAAAGAAATTTATATCCTTTATAGTGTTTTTTGTTCATATTTCTGTTTTCGTTTCAGGTACTATGGCCAAGAAAGAGAATTCAACGTTCTTGTTATGGACCTACTGGGTCCGTCGCTCGAAGATCTCTTCAACTTCTGTTCACGTCGTTTCACCATTAAGACTGTACTCATGCTTGCCGATCAGGTAATTTTTTCATATGTGAAATACAGTAGAACTTCCCTATAACGAATTTCGTACAAAACATTGCAACTTGAATCGAAATTCCATGTTAAAAATAAAAATAAAAACACCCTCTAAAACTAAGTAAATTCTCTCTATAACGAAATATTCAAAGAACATCACTCTTTGAATGGGTTGGTGAGACGGTATAAGGGTGGGTTTTTCCGAAATTTTTCCGGACGTACATAATAAATCCCTACCATCATTACGGCGAACAGAGAGACCCTTCTGAAACAGTTTCAAATACACCTCTGGCTGTTTGGTTTCAATCTAACCATTACGCTAGTGTGAAAAGTTGTGCGATAATGTTTAAAAGCAAGTGCTTAAGTTTGAAGGATAAACTTAAATTTATCAGAGAAGTCGACCGCGACATTGCCGACTATAGAAAAAAATTTTCTTTATAACGAATTTTTTTTGCGGATTTACCGCTTTCGTTATAAGGAAGTTCACTGTAATTAATTTTAACTGTGTCATAATTTCAACTCAGTTCGAGTAGTAAACAATCATTAATTTCTATACTCTAAGGAGGCAAAGGTTATACTATAAACAAGGCGTTTTTAACGATACAAGTAAATGGTTTGTAAGTATTTAATGGCAACATAATCTTTTTTCAGATGATTGGTCGCATGGAGTATGTTCATTGCAAATCATTCATACACAGAGATATAAAGCCCGACAATTTCCTGATGGGTATCGGACGCCATTGCAATAAGTTGTTCCTTATCGATTTCGGACTGGCCAAAAAATTCAGAGACCCCAGAACACGGTGAGTATGAATTATCAGCAATTTTTTTGGTCCATAAAAAAATAATATCCTCCCCAATCAAAGCACTAACGATCAGAACTCTTTAACACCGGGTTCTGAACTCGAGTTGGCGATAATTTCAGCTCGAGCTGAGAAATACACCACTAGAGACAAATGACTTATTAAAATAATAACACCGGGTTCTGAACCCGAGTTGTCAAACTCGGTGTTACTGGCTTATTCGAATCAACTCGAGTTGGCGATAATTTCAGCTCGAGCTGAGAAATACACCACTAGAGACAAATGACTTATTAAAATAATAACACCGGGTTCTGAACTCGAGTTGTCAAACTCGGTGTTACTGGCTGATTCGAATCAACTCGAGTTGGCCATAATTTCAGCTCGAGTTGAGAAATACACCGTTGGCCAATCTTGTCTTGGACAGTTATTTATTCCTTTATCCTGGCTGAAGCATGTCATGTGTTTCTGGCCTATTCGAGTCAACTCGAGTTGGTAATGATTTCAACTCGAGCTCGAGAAACAGGTCAATAACCTTCAGAATGATCTTTATTGTTGTTGGTTGGTTTCTTTTCAATTTGCGGTCGTTTTTTTCCAGGTTGCACATCTGCTATCGCGAAGACAAAAATCTTACAGGCACGGCACGTTACGCCAGCATCAACGCCCATCTGGGCATCGAACAGAGTCGTCGCGACGACATGGAATCCCTGGGCTACGTGCTTATGTATTTCAACAGGGGTTGCCTGCCGTGGCAAGGTCTGAAAGCGGCTACCAAACGACAGAAGTACGAGAAGATCAGCGAAAAGAAGATGAGCACGCCTGTTGAAGTACTCTGCAAGGTAAGACTTCATTTGTATGGTCTGATAATTGTACACATTTTTGAATAATCTGAAAGTTTTCGACGTTAGTTTTCCCTAGCTGTTTATATCGCTTTTCACTCATGAAGCTACATAGAACTACCTGTCGGCAATGGGCAGAACTCGTACTTTTTCGGACGAGTCACAATTCAGTTCACGAAGTGATAGTCGAGGTTTGGAATAGTCCAGGCAGACTAAAATGTTGTTCATTTTCAAGACCCATTCGAATTTCCGCTATTACCGTGATTTTACCAGCGAATTATAGTCCGTTCACGAACTTCGAGCTGTCGGTTGGTCATGACAATTTGGCATATTCCACTGTGTATATTGAAATTTTAGGTTATGTTGTTTATTTTCTTGTCAGATGCAACGTTGTCAATATAACATAGTTCTCTGATAACTCGGAAGCTTGTCGGACGAGGCCGGATACATTCGGCAACGTTGACTTTGTTCATCGTTATGGCAGCAAATACTACCAATCTAAAATAAATAAACAAACGCCTACTTTGCCCTCAATAATATGTGAATGGAGTATATGTCGAAGTGCATGCGTTTCGATACAAGAATATGTTGAAATTTGTCATATATCGTATCGGTGCGAGTTCTACATGTCCGAAATACGTGAATAATCCCAATGTTGGGGTATCCAAATGACCTACGATGGAAAAGTACGTTCATCTCCGCTGTACGTTATGCAAAATCGAAGCACGCATATTCATCGGGATTTTCAATGAAACCGAATAGTTGAATCGATAATAAACTGACAAAGAGAGAACACGTTTCGACCCCGTCGTCATTCAAGTCGTTTGATATTCACGTTTGAATTGGGGTTTGTTCCTTCGGGACACTACGATGTCCTGCCAGGAAAGGTTGTTTTGTATAGGTGTAAAAATGGAGGATTGAGACTTAGGGCCGGTAGAGTTGGTGTAATTTCTGTCCACAGCCTTCAGATACTTCATAATATGTATCAATTATACAGGGTGTTACATAATAGTATGTCACAACTTAGGGGATGAAGTTCATATAAACATGGGTCAGTAAAACCTTCGTTACGGAGCTACAGGGTTGGTATTTCCAAAAAAAAATTGATTTTTTCTTCATAACTCCCGCAGTTTTTGATATATCGGTCCAAATTGAAATGCGAGATATTTTCAACAGTCTCCATCATTGCACGTACTGAATCTTAACTAGAATCTACAGGGTGTTTCTTTTCCGGAATCATGTCTCCTTTTCCCCTTTCAAAATTTTGCGGTTTGCCACTGGTCAGCATAAAATCAATTTTGATATCTTCGTTCAATTTAGAAACTTTTTGGTTTCTGTAATTTTTCATATCCCTAACCCGTTTTCAAGTAAAAAATTATTGAACTTTTTTAGGTTGATATTAAATAAGCTCAAGTTGAGTCTCAGATGACGAGCTATCAAAATGAAAGCAAATTTTGGGCATACCTATCGAGTATTTCTATTATTTTTTTATTTAGCGATTAACATACAATCGTTCAATAACTGTTTACTCGAAAACGGTTAGAGATAAAAAATTGCAGGAGTTAAAAAGTTTTTGAATTGAACGAAGATATCAAACATTGATTTTACGATGATCAGTGGCTTACAGCAAAAAGTTTGAGGGGAAAAAGGGGACATGGCGCCGGAAAGAAAACACCCTGTAGATTCTAGTTAAGAATCAGGACTCCAACCTACAGATGAAACTACAAATATAAATCCTTACGATTTTTAGTTGTGAATATTATTCAAAAGTTATTATTATTAATACTAGAAATAGGGCTAATAGCAGTGATAGTACCACAATGGATACTCGCGCTTCAGAAACCGTCCATGAGAACTGTTATCTCGAAGACGATGACCCAGAAAAATCGACAGCTAGTTTCCCAGACTAGCAAGACGACAACCTGCTCTTTCTATGCGCTTCTACCACTTGCCGTATGGCGTTAATATCGAGTTGAGACTCCTTCAACTTTTGTCAGAACTGGTTCCTTCTCATACCGAACAGAAAGTACGCATACTAGGCGCCGAAATCCGATACTTATCTGCGATGCTACTGAAAATTTCTTGGTATTTGGCGTCTCTGACGACAACATTATAAAATAGGAGTTTTCGTAGAACATTTTTCATATTAAAAGATCGGAGAAGAGTATGACTACCAGCATTTTGACATAAGTTTATCACACGTTTTTATCATTATTCCGAAATTGATTCGATATTTAGGATGAAATACCACTATTTAAATCTATGGGGAGATTACCCTTCAATAGGTCCAGTAGCGGTCTTACAAGAACAGGAGGTTCGAAAAATCACTTGGAATGCCAGACCTGGTTTGAAACACCCTCCTGGCCCAAGAGCATGAATTAAGTATTTTGTATCTAAATATTGAAGGTATTTATTCGAATAGTTTCAAGTTTCAATTTTGTAAAAACGGTGAGACAGGGTTTTCTGCTAAGGTTTTTCCCTGTGCTCTGGTATCATTCGCCAAAATAGTATGGTACCCCGTTTTGCACCAACCTCAGCTAGGTCTTTTTGTTTCATGTATTGTATTTTGTTAACTCTCAATTCAAAAGAATATATAACTCGCACATACATACATAACTTAAATCTTCCATGGATAATCAAAATCGACAATGGACACAGTATGTTTAAAGATAGATTGTTTCAAGTGACAGCATCACTTAAAATTTCAAGTGATTAATTTTCAATTAAATATTGAAAATCCTATTTCTACACTAGTTCTATCACGTTCATATCGATGACCTTATTCAAACCAGTTCCTATTGTAAACAACATAATATAAGTACGCTTTGTGCAGTTGTTCATACGAGGGCAGTTCAAATTTAAACGAGACTTTTCGATTTTCAGGCCCAATAGTGGGGGAAGGACATTCCTGATTTTTTGTTGTTGGGTAGGTTTGTCAGGAGTAAGGAAAGCACGTCGGATTGCCTCATTGACCCTCTCGGTGTCCACTGTGACGATGTTTAAGCAAGAGGTTCCTCCGTCAATTGCGCAAAGTGCTGTTATCAAGTTTCTCGAAGCAGAAGGCGTAAAACTGGCCA
Source organism: Propylea japonica (assembly GCA_013421045.1). Taxonomy (NCBI): domain Eukaryota; kingdom Metazoa; phylum Arthropoda; class Insecta; order Coleoptera; family Coccinellidae; genus Propylea; species Propylea japonica. Next base: position 36,908,726 of record CM024245.1, on the reverse strand, counting down.
AAATCAAGAGCAGATTGACTGCCCATGTTCGAAGAAGAGACACTGTCGCGAGCCAGAGGTTTGCATGGCATAAACAGTCCGTGGACGGTCGTGATTGTGTTGAAAATGAGAGCCATGACCGCAGCGAACAACATCAGTAGTGTTCGACAGCTTATTGAAGACGACAACGTCGTACCACTTCTGAAATTGCAAGTTAGGTCGGGATAAGTTATGGGAGCAGCTACTCCATACTTACAGAGGAGCAAGGGTACCGTAAGGGTTGCGCCAGGTGGTTTCCTCGCCTTCTCACAGCTGACCTGAAATTGCATCGTTTTCACGTGTGTCGGCGTCTTCTTGCACGATCTAAGGAACAAGGAGACCAATTTCTAACTCACATCACCTCTGATGAAACATAGGTGCACCACTACACCCCAGAGTCTGAACAAGCGAGTAAGGAGTGGAGAGAACAATACGTTGCGCAATAGACGGAGGAACCTCTTGCTCAAACATCGTCCAGTGAACACCGAGAGGGTCGATGAGGCAATCCGACGTGCTTCCCTTACTCCTGACAAACCTACCCAACAACAAAAAATCAGGAATGTTCTCCCCCCATTATTGTGCCTGAAAATCGAAAAGTCTCGTTTATATTTGAACTGCCCTCGTATTAGGAAAAATATCATTCATTTTGGAATATTCTGAGAGCTCAGTAGTTCCATTTAATCGATTTATAAATTGAATTCTTCCAAATGTATCATGAAAATTTCAAGTTTTCCTCTCGAAAGTTATCGTCCTTACGGTCATAATCCCCAAAATAATTCATAATTCAAAGAAGAACTCTATAGTTATAATAAAAGAATAAAGTGCGTCATCTGAAGAAAGAATTGAAATGAACATCAAAACTTACCCAATAAATAAACCCATGTAGTGGGTATCTGACATATCTATGCTACAAGAATATTAATCAAACTGAGTCTGATAAAAAATGGAAATTATTCAACAGCGAAGAGATTCTCAAATTTAAATGGATAAATAATGAACTCGCATAGGTAGTTCTTGTGATAAAATTGAAACGTGCACTTATACTTCGAGTTACACCTTTCACTAATTATGTAATGAAAATTACATGAATTACTTCGCTAAAAGTCCCGAGGGGGTGCCCGATATTCGTCAAAGTATCAATTTAATACCCAATTTAAATGGCATTTCGATTGCCTAAACCTGATCGATGATACCAAAAAAATAATACGCCATTAGAAATGGAAGGAAAACGCTCATTATAATAGCATGGTTATAAACACTTTTCTGATTTTATATATGTAAGAAAGCTTACACTTCTTAATGTGTTTTTCATTTTTGAACAAAGTCGTCGGCGTTTATATATTTGTCAAATTGAAATTTCATTATTGTCAAAAGTTGTGAATACGAACATTGAATGTAGTTTCTTGTTTTCAGTTTGTAAAGATATATGTAGATTACTGATGGTATTGAATAAATAATTCTTGTTTTCAGAATAAGAAACACATCTTGTTTTGTTTAAACAACATAACATTATAAAACTACATTCTCGTTCATGAGAAAAATGGAAAAGCTTCAATTTGAGTTTGAATTCATTGCGACAGCAGATGGAAAAAAGAATATTATAGTTATTAATTCAATTACTACGCTAGAGAACAGAAGGTTCATCTTAATAGATGGAGATCGAATTGCAAAAAATCATGAATTGGTAGCAGCAACTGAAACATTCACAAAGGTGAAAATAGCCTTAAAAAAAGAAATCAATCAAGAAAGGTCTGGATTACTCTTACTGAACAGATGAAAAAAACTTATTTTGATGAAGATGGAAACCTACAGTTCAATAATTTATTTTTGGAAGAAGAAAACAAAATGAATGATGTGACACTGGATAAAGAAGAGCCAATGATTAAACTTCTAGAAAAACTGATTGAAAATAGACCGAAATGTGAAGAAAAAAATTTGTTACAGTTAACCAGGGAATTCATGGTTGAACAATTCAACAGTAGAGTGGTGAATACTAATCAATGGATGGAAGAATTTGAAAAGGAATGTGAAAGACTCGCTATTCATGAGGATATGAAGAAAATAGAAGCTCTGAAGTTTTTACTTGACAAACCTACTTTGAATTGGTATAATTGTATGATTATGAAATTATCAGTGAAATCAGAATGGGAGCAATGGAAAAGGATGTTTTGTGAGACCTTTGCCAATAAAGGATGGTCTCCAGTAAGGTATGCTCTCTCATTTCAGTATAAAATGGGTAATTTGGTTGATTATGCTATAAAGAAAGAGAAATTATTATTAGAGGTTAGAAAAACGATAGACACTGGTACCCTTATTGATTTGATAGTTGCTGGGCTGCCGAACTTCATTGCAGATAAAATAGATAGAGAAACAGTCCAAACTACAGAACAACTATGCAATGAAATTGGTAAACTGGACCATTTAGTAAAGAAAAATTTACTAAGAATGAATTATCAAATAATGATACTCCAAACAAACAAACATGTAAGATATGTAAAGATAAAGGTAAAGGAAATAGGTTTCATAAAGAAGAAAAATGTTGGTTCAGGGAACAAGGAAAAAAAATTGAAAATAATTCTCTTTTGGACATACAGAATTTTGAAAATCCAAAAACTTGATAGTACACCATTAATCACACTCAAAGTGACATTGAATAATTTCATAACTGTTCCAGCAATATATGATACAGGATCAACTATATCTTTAATAAATTCGAGATTATTGAATTTGAAATCTTGTAAACCAAATAAAAATAATAAAGTAACTTTGAAAACGATAATGGTGTGAGTAAAACAAGTGGAGTTGTTAGGTGAAAGTCAAAATTATGAATATAGAGACAATAATGAATGTTTGTATTGTAAATGATGATAATTTCAATTATGATTTTCTAATTGGTCTCGACTGTATTAGGAGATTCCGATTAAATCAAAATGATAAACTTGAAATTGAACAAAATATGCCAAATTGTTACTGTAGAAATGAAGCAACAATTATTTCAGATAGAAATGGTAGAATAGAGTCAGCTGATTCTTTACAAGAAATTAATTTCAATGACGATATTGAAATAAAGAATTTCGAAGCCATGATAGGTAAATTGAACGAAGAAGATAAGCTCAAATTAGAAAATCTAGTGGATAAATACGCAACGATATTTGCGAAAGATAAATTTGATGTAGGAAAAGTTAAAGATTATGAGGCAAGAATTGATTTACAAATAGAGAAATACTGTAGCAAGAGACCGTATAGGTGTACTATAGAAGATAAAAGGGAAATAGAATCACAATTGCAGAACTTTTGAAGAGAGAACTTATTGAGGAATCTTATAGTCCGTTCGCAGCACCGGTCACATTAGCGTACAAGAAGGATGAAGAGAGAAAAAGCAGATTATGTATAGATTTCAGGGAGCTTAATAAATTTGTAGTACCTGAGCCACAGCCTTTTCCGAGAATTGAAGATATCCTGGTAAAAACTCGAAATTGTAAATTTTTCACAAAATTGGATATAAATTCTGCATTTTGGTCAATACCCCTTCGAATTGAAGATAGAAAAAAAACAGGCTTTGTTACACAAGACGGACATTTTCAATGGACCTGCTTGCCCTTTGGTTTGAAAACGTCACCTGCAATATTCCAGAGAATATTAGGGAATATAATCAGAAAACACGAACTATCTGATTTTACAAGAAATTATATAGACGATATCTTAGTGTTTTCTGAGACATTTGATCAACACATGATTCACATAGAAAAATTACTCCAAGCAATAAACAAAGAAGGGTTCAGGCTAAAACTCACAAAATGTAAATTTGCTATGGATTCAGTTAAATATTTGGGACATGAAATCAGGTATAATTCAATTACTCCAATAAATGATAATTTAGTGGCTATAAGAGAATTTCCAACACCACAAAATCAGAAAAATGTTCGACAATTTTTGGGTAAAGTAAATTTTTACAATGAATATGTACCAAAAAGGGCTATAATCCTTGATCCACTACACCAATTACTGAGGAAAGGTCAAAAATTTGAGTGGACAGAAGAATGCCAAAACATTTGATTACCTTAAAATTTCTTGTGTACGAAACCAGTGTTATCAATTTATGACCCAATTTGCCAATACATATTTATACAGATGGTAGCATTTTAGGTATAGGAGCAGTTATGAAACAACCACAACCCAATGAGGATAATAAAGAAAAACCAATCGCCTACTTCTCAAGAAAGTTGAATGAGGCACAAAAGAAGAAGAAAGCTATATATCTGGAAACACTAGCAATTAAAGAAGCAGTACTTTATTGCAACATTGGTTGATGGGAAGATCATTCAAAGTTTTTACAGACCATAAACCACTACAGGATCTGAATATAAAAGTGAGACCGGATGAAGAATTAGGTGACCTCACTCTCTTTCTGTCACAGTTCGATATGGAAATAAAATACAATCCTGGAAAGTACAATGTAGAAGCAGACTGTCTAAGTAGGAATGCAGTATTGGAAGCAGAAAATAATCAAGAAAATATATTGAGAACAGTAAATTTTGTTAGTCTTCAAGATATTATAATGGATCAAAGAAGCAATAAAAATATCAGGATAGGAGATAAGAGTGTGATACAAAAAAATGGTGTTCTTTTCGAGAAGAAAAACAAAAAAGAAAAAATCATTCTAACGGAGGAATTCAGTAGAAACCTATTAAAAAACATACACCTCAACATGGGTCATATTGGTATTAATCAAATGATCTATGCTTTCCCCTTACTACACATCAGAAAATTTCTTGAGTAATATAAAAAAACTGTGTTCAACTTGCGAGACCTGCATAAAAAATAAAACAAGAATTAGAAATAACTATGGCACTCTTTCACAACTAGGTCCAGCAAAAGAGCCATTTGAAATAGTATCTATAGATACTATTGGTGGATTTGGAGGAAGAAGATCAACAAAAAATATCTGCATTTATTAGTGGATCACTTTTCAAGATACGCGTTCATTTTAACTTCAAAAACACAAATCAGCTCAGATTTCATAAAATTAACAAACAAAGTTTTGAAAGAGGGAAAAATAAAACAAATTTTAACCGATCAATATCCAGGAATAAATTCAAAAGAATACAAAAATTTTTTAGATGAAAAAGACATCTCACTGATATTCACTGCTGTAAATGCTCCATTTTCAAATGGTTTAAACGAGAGGTTAAATCAAACGCTAGTTAATAAAATAAGGTGTGAGTTGAATGAATTAGAAAATAGAGCTTCATGGACAACAGTAGCTCATAAATGTATAGAAAAATACAATAAAACCATCCATACGGTAACTAAGTTCAGCCCAGAATATTTGTTGAAAGGAATCAATAATTCATTGATACCTGAGGAATTGAAAGTAGGAGTGAAATATACTTTAAATGAAGATAGAAAGACTGCGTTGGAGAATAGTATAAGATACCACCGATATAACAAAAAATTATTTGATTCACATAGAAAGGAATATGACTTCAAAGTTGGTGACTTGGTTTATGTTGAAAATGGAAACCGATTAAATAATAAAAAGTTAGATGAAATAAGGATTGGTCCTTTTAAAATTGCCGAGAAAATTTCAAATTCTATTTATAGAATAGAGACAGGACATAGGAAAAAAGAATCGAATCTTTTTCATGTCACGAAACTTATTCCGAAAATTGAAAATTCTTAGAATTTTCATTCCGAGGAGGGAAGATGTAAGAAAGCTTACACTTTCTTAATGTGTTTTTCATTTTGAACAAAGTCGTCGGCGTTTATATATTTGTCAAATTGAAATTTCATTATTGTCAAATTGTGAATACGAACATTGAATGTAGTTTCTTGTTTTCAGGTTTGTAAAGATATATGTAGATTACTGATGGTATTGAATAAATATTCTTGTTTTCAGAATAAGAAACACATCTTGTTTTGTTTAAAAAACATAACATTATATATATATACGATTTTTTATTTACCGTTGCTCAAAACTTATCGGCTATAATAAAACTCATATTTATTCATGACGGCTGTTATTGAACTTCCTTTATAAACAATAGATATACGTATGTATAGCTAGCACTATGTACTCTTGAAATAGGTATTAGTACTTTCCTGTTGTTTACGTTTTCGTTTGAACGGCAAGTTCAATATTTTGATCCGCTTTTATCTAAACGCAACGATTGTTATCGCAATTCGAAACGTATATTTCTCTCACTCCGTTCGATTTCTGAGAGTTTGTTTTATTTGAGCGTTATAAAGCACTTTGATATAATCCAGATTACATTGCAACAGTGCGTTTGCTTTCATGAAATATCACGGGAGCCCTTGCGTGCTTGTTCCCAGGGTCATAGTTTTGTCAAAAAATTTCTGTGACTCGAATTTCAACTCGAGAAGGTGTCGCCCTCAGAGTGAAAAGTAAACCTAGAGTTGCCCTCACGCATTTGTTATGCAGCCAAGTAGAATCTGTTTATACGCGCTATCAAACTTCCGGCGTTGCGAAATCGTGCCGTATGTTCATTCCGTATTGGGAGAATTGGTCTAACGCTCCCCTACTCTGAAACTAACGGCTTGCGTCTGTTACAGACAATTCTGACGGTTTGGCAACATCGTATTTAGTGTATAGTTTCGGGATGCGATGTGTTTACATTTCATTTCGATTTGACGTTCTTAAACTGAATTATGATTTCAATGATTTGGTGGCAATTTATTGTTGCTCAAGGCTATTTCGGTAATTATAGCTAGGACAAAACTACGAAAATGTTGTATTATATCAGGAATTGGAGAAATGCTAATCTAACCAATTGTTTTCCTCACCCCAGTGTGGCAGTGAAATGCTTTCCATCTCACACTATTGCTTGGTTGTTTACAATGCAGTACTATTCACGCGTAGGGACCTCTATGTTTTTTCCTCACTCTGAAGTGTCGCCATTATATTGAGAATACGTAGTAGGACACTCTCTTTGTATAACTGATTTCTGAGGCTCCCTGGCGACGTCTAGGGAATTTTCTGTCTACTATCTAATGTCATACTAGGCTTCTGGTCACTCAGGAATCAGAGGAAATGAAGAGGCTACTACACTAGCCAGAAAGCTTAACAGAATTGACGAGTGCAAATTCTGTGCGGAGGAGAAGAAAACTCTTGTTCACTTAGTCACAGAATGCCTCGCCTTCGCGAGCCTGCGCAAAGAATATCTTAGACAGCCTCCTTGAAACCCTTCCAGATCCTGGAGTTTATTAGGGTTCTGGAACTGGAGAATCAGCTATAATACAGTTGCGATAATAGCTCTAGTAAGTTTAGTTTATTTTAAAAGGGGGATACAGCTCACTGCGACCTCAAGGTCTATTGTGCCCCTTTACAGAGCTGTTCTGACCACACCCTTCACAGCTCGCTTTCCAGTTCCAGAGATCTGATAAAATCCAATATCTGTGAAGGCTTCATCGAGGCTAGTTCCTCACTCTTACAAGTTTCTCGGCCAAGGCATTCTCTCCTTAGGCTCGCCATGCCAAAGCATTCTGTGACTAGGTAGATAAAGGTTTCTTCCTCCTCCCCACAGGACATACACTCGTCAGTGTCCGACAATCCCATCCTCAACAGATGCCTCCTGAGGCGACAGTGTCCTGTAAAAAAGCCGGTGAGGAGGTGTTATTGTTTCCTACCAAGATCCAGATATCTTTTGGATCTTGCTGTTCAAAGTTCCGAAGGAACTTAGTGCAATGATCCATCCTGGAAGATTCCGCAGAGTTTTTAACTCTCGGCTTTCTCCTTCTCCAGAAACTCCTTCTTATAGGTACATTTACCTATACCACAGAAGGGTTCTGGGCCAATGTGTATTGGCCTCTTCGTTTCCTTTGATAATAGCTCTTATGGGAAATCATTTCATCATTGAAGACCTTTCCAGATGAAAATTTACAAAAAATTAAATAAACCAATTCCGAAAAATCGCCATTTCAGTTTATGAGAGAAATAAAGTATACTCAAAGATAAGAGCGTCCTTGAAAACTGTTCTTCCGGTTAATCCATCGTAAACAGTAAGTAGTTAAAAGTTCCTTGCGGTGATAAACTAGTCCAAAACCGAAACTAGGTCGCGTAGGCTCAATAAAATTTGTCACCATATAAGAGACGTTCGTTCTAAGCCAAGACTGGTCACCGAAATCGAACGGCAAATTAGCGTTTCGTTTCCTTATTTGGTTTGCCAGATTGCGCTCGACTGGTTATAAACAAAACACTATCGGCAGCTTGACCAGGTAAAGAGATAAAACGCTCGTTCTACCCAGCTGATATTTTATAAAGAATTTATGGGGATTTAATTATTCAAACAACTTAGGCCAGTTGATGTTGGTTTATGGTGTTCTAGGAAAAACTCTCTATGTCGTCTCATAACGCACATATAGTCCGTTCACGAAAGTTTTTTTCATTTATGTGAAGTTAGCAGTATTTACTGTCATAACGTAAAATAATGTCAACGTCGCTGAATGTACCCGGCCTTGTCTGACGAGCTTGCGAGTTATCAAAGAACTCTATGCAATATTGACAACATTGCTTGTCAATCTGACAGGAAAATAAACAGCAAAACCTAAAACTTTTATATACACAGTGGAATATGCCAAATTTCCAAGGCCAACCGACGGCTCAAACTTCCGTGAACGGACTATACATATACTATCATAGAAGGTGCAAACAAACTCAGGTTATTCTTCATAGATCTAATACATTCATAAAACTAAGGGGTGAATTTAGTTACTCTATCTTCATTTCTATTAAAAATCCTTTTCTTCCCTTCATATAATTAATAGAGGAATCTACTTTCTCAGTGCTGTCAATATACTCAAGTGTCATAACCCACATGCCTCTGATTTAAACATGTACATACTTATAAACTTCTATACCGCTAACACGAATCCAATTCTCTACAAATTCTTACAAATTCATTGAATTGAATTCACTGCGCAGACGCCAAAACATAACTTCGAATAGTTTGAATTATGACTTGTCAAATGAAAATAACTGAAAATCATAACCTCATCTTTCCACATCTTGTCAAATTTCGAGTTTGCACACGCGCAGATGATTGAAGGGGCCATCGAAAATAGCAACTACATAGATTGCTTCAACTTTTATTTCACGTTAGCAGTATAGACTAGAGTGTTATAGGTATATGCATAACTCATATGCCTCCGATTTAAATTAACTATATAACTCAACATATCAATCGTTCATGATTGAATGTAATGAATGTCCGCCATAATAATTATAATCTTTTTTTTTTCAAGGGTTTTCCTGCCGAGTTCTCGATGTACCTGAACTACTGTCGCGGCCTGCGGTTCGAAGAAGCGCCCGATTACATTTATTTAAGACAGTTATTCCGCATCTTGTTCCGCACCCTCAACCACCAGTACGATTACACCTTTGACTGGACGCTGCTCAAACAAAAGACAACCAACCCCAACGCAGTGGGTTCCTCGGCGCAACCTCAAACATCTACTGCAGTTGCACAGCCACCAGGTAAGTTCGCGAAAAACAGTTGAAAAATGCCAGCGACAAGATTTACGAACGATAGAACTGTTTAAAATACTAGGTACTAACTCGGAATGTGATCGGAGTTAATCTGGATGACTAAACGATCGGTTTTTGACATATGACATTAGGATGTAAACTGACAGCTGAGGGTTGCTAGGTCAACGTCACTTTTCCAAAGCAAAGACTCAAAGATTATAGGTTAGAAAGATGGGAAACGGCTTTGTATTCGTAATGCTAAATAACTACTACATTTTTTAGTTTACATTCGACCTGCAGATGGCACTGAAGATGACTTTGTTTATAAAGACACTGTAGTTGCTTCGTTTCCCATCTTTATACTCTTGATTTCAGCTTAGATTTCAAGTGAGATCTTTGATATGGGCTCTACTTCATCCTCTTCCCGTTAGGGTGCTCTGTGCTAAAAAACTGACAGCGTAATTTGATTTTTATTCTTCTATTGTCAGAATATTGTCTTTGATTAAAACTAAAAACTGCCAAAAGAGAAGACGATATGAGCGACATACAAAATAGAGAGACAATAAGCTGAAGTTCAGCCCATCGCATTTAAATCTGACAATATTTCAGTTAACACATTATTAGTAATTGATATTTGTAGTACCGGTTCTGAAACCTATCCATAGTGTGTTGATTCAATCGTTTTTTTTCAATAATAATAATTTTTAGAAGACATGATTCAATTTTTTCGAAAATATAACTGTCAAAGTAGTTTATCCTGTTGAAAATTTTAACTGACGATGTAAGTATGGCAATTCTCAGCTTGTATATGATTTTATTTTGTATTTATTATACTCCCAATCATTGATGAAGTCCCTTAAAAGCTATCGAGCTCAAGACAGTCGTCAAAGAACCCCAGACTAACTTTTATGTATATATAATAGTCGCCTGCACAATTTTGAATATCCTAATATTTTCCCTGGAAATTATACTAAAACTATATGGACTGTAATTATTTTTGGTGGAATATTTCATTGGTGGTTAAAACTAATCAACTATTATTGTATGGCTAATGGATACAACAAGTTCTGTTTGAAATGTTCTTATTCTCGGCTTGATAATATTAGTTAATTGTTTTTTATAACCATCAAGGACTCCAAAGAACTCGGAAATGTATGTAGATTTATATAAATTTACCCCATCAATCCCATCAATGAAATTAGCTCAAAAAACCGAAATGAAATTTCCATATTCGAATGAAATATTGTCACGTTGTGTTTATCATCCTTGAGATTTTTGAGAAATACCCCCCAAATTGACCAGTTGACTCCCTCTGGCAATACACTCATTTTTACCCCTCCTTTTCAGTGAACCGTGACAAAAAAGAACAAGACGAAAAGAACAAGCAGATAAATTCAAAAGGTACAGGAACCTGTGTAATAATTTCTAAAAACCTCCATGCCTTAAGGTAGACCTTGGAGCACAAACCTAGTGCAGCAAAGTCTATCTTGAAAGATATTCAATTGAGTTTATGATCCAGAAAATCTTTAGCCCTATTTCGAGATCATTTATTTTTTGTTGTTATTTTTCCATCTTTATTACTAAGTATGGTGGAATGGAAATAACTGATGGTGAGGTTAGTTTCAAAAAAGATGTGTAGAAACTGTACAATTTCAGGGTGAAAATATTTCAATAATTTGATATATTGAAACACTAACATAGTTTTTATTGCATTCAAAAGTACCAATGTAATGTAGTCAGTGGTGGAAATAAGCATAATATATGTATATGCTGTATACCGATTTGGAAATTCACATCGAAAACATACGATATACAAGGCATCAGACAGAGAATTCTTCTGTTCAGTTGCACAGATGAATATTTGAGATAATCACGTGCTGTAACTGAACGAATTCCATTGTCTTATTGCAATAATCTAGTCTTTTCTCTCTCTTATCGCAGTATGGTAGGGAACCCGCACTACACGTATAGAATTTTTAATTTGTCAGGCTGCCCCTAATTCTCGATTCAAGTATTTACTGTTGCCTACCATACTAAAGAACTACGCTCCTCTAAACGATAAGAGAGAGACAAGAATAGAATAATGAAGTAAGACAACTGAATTCAGTGTGTTACAGCAAGTGATTGTCTCAACTATTCATCTGTGCAACTGGAGGGAAGAATCCTCTGTCTGATGCTTTGTATATCGTATATTTCAGATGTGAATTTCCCAACCTGTATATCTATTTCTAACATTAATTCAAAGAAATTCTACCCTATTTATTATAATTGAAAAAGTTCTAGCAATGACATTGCATGCAACGGATATCAAAAAATCTTAACTTGAGACTTTAACGCCAAATTTTTCAGTTATTTCCTTTGAGCTATAGTGATAATAACAACACACTTTTGAATGTTATTGTTCTGTTATTCTTTAATTCAACATTTCATTTCCAGTAGTATTATACGTATATCACTATAGATTCCACCGTGACTAAAGTTAGATTCAGTGACATCATTAGCCTATGCAAAAACGCTAAAAGTTATTGTTTTAACGCAGTCAAAACATCCAGAATAAGGAAGTTATTCGCTGAAACTAACTAACTTCTCGCTTCGTTTTTTTTTTTTCATTACTAGAATTGTGGAAAATTTATCATTTGATTCATTTCGAATACTTTATGTTCTGAATGACCAGTAATTGAAAATATCCTGCTTATCGATCAGAGTGGCCCAGAATTTATAGAAACATTTAAATCAACAGGTATTTGCCGGGTTTGATGTTAGTCTGCAATGGAATTAGTGTTTTTTTATGAAAAAAAGAAGATTCATACCTCCTCTTCATCTTCAACAATAAAATATTACAAGTAAAGTGGTTTCGGTGCTTCAAATGTTTCAGTTTTCAGCTGAAAAATATTATATCACACTATCCTCTGTATAGAACTCGATCATTTTTGAAATACCGTTAGAAATCTGTGGATATTCTGGACTGAATGAATCCTGGGTCACCTGATATCACTACTTCTTCAATTGAAAGCACAATATCAAATGTTCCCTTCCACAACATTATTTATTTATCACTGTATATAATACAGATTTTAAACTTGAGATGTAAGTAAATCAGTACCTACTCTCTTTCTACATAATAAATGTTTCCTAGTGAGCCTGTTATAAAGGGTTTTCCAATAGCCCGCTATTTCGGTAGATGTCACGTTTGAAGCTGTCATTTTTTGACATTTGACTAGTAGAAACTACGCCATTAATAAAAATGGAACGAAACACGTTTCAAGAACGCATTGAAGTTATTAAAATTCACTATAAAAATGGTGAAAATTTGGCAGAAACGGATCGTAAAACTCGAACATATTTGGGTCGTTGTGAAGCACCTTGTCAGACCGCAATAAAGAAATTGTTGGAAAAATTCGAGCTGTTGAGACAAGTTAGTGATGTGAAGAATAGAACCCGTTCACGTCGCTCAAGAACAGCCGAGAATATTGCTGCTGCAGCCGAAAGTGTTGAAGAAAACCCAGGATTATCCATTGGACTTAGGCATTCCGCAAACGTCTTTACACCGTATTTTGCATAAAGATTTAGGTCTTAAGGCTCATAAAGTTCAGTTAACACAAGAACTCAAGCCACACAAGCAACGAAACCATTGATCTTTTGCGGGAAAAGTTTCCGGACCGTGTAATCTCTGGAAGAGGTGATCACAATTGGCCACCAAGATCTTGTGATTTAATACCTTTCGACTTATTCCTTTGGAGCCACGTGGAAGAGAAGGTCTACGCTAATAGCCCAGCGTCGATTCAAGACCTCAAATATGGAATTCGTGAGGCTATCGAGGACATAGGGCAGCCACTTTGTGATTTGGTTATGGAAAATTTCATCAAAAGGATACAGTCCTGTAAGCGTCGTCGTGGTGGTCATTTGCCTGATGTTATTTTCCAATATTAACGGCATAGCTTCTTCTTTATAATGAAATAAACATCATTGATATTGAAAAATGGCATTTTTCTTTAAATATCAAAATTACACCTCTTATTGGAAAACCCTTTATAGCAGGCTTACTTTCTTCATCAAACTTTCCTAAGAAAATATTAGTTGAAAAACACCCCGGTGTTGTTTCTGATTTGATATTTCAATCTCAGAATATGAACGGTCGTCCAAAAGAACTTTTCAGTTGATACAACAAGAACTTTTGGACGATCTGTTTGAAAAAAAAAGTATCACTTCTCTTACGAGGTGGAAAAACATTAAATTGCAATATTCATTGAAATTAATTACAGGTTAAAAAAACGAATAACCGAAGCCCCCACATTTTTCATGAGTGGACCAATAAGAACTAACCCGAGCCTTTTATCCATCATTAATGTTAGTTTTCATTGTCTATTGTCAGTATATTGATAAAAAAAATTGTCAATTTGTTGAAACATTGCTTATTCAAAATTTACCCAGAATAAAGTATAATTATTTGGTATGTGGATGTGACATTTATTAATAATTTGATTTGGTATATTGTAAATAGTAATAGCTTACAGAATTTCTTGTATGTTTTTATTTGGTGGCTTGAATAAAAAGAAGTTTCCGGAGGATGATACGGTTGTGTTGATTTCTTTTACCGTCATTCCTCATTTCTAACGTTACGCGAGTGATATATCTAGGTGTGCAATTTCCATTGCATAATATTAAAATTGTAAGAGTTTTCATGAGCATGAGCTCAATTTAATTGAGGTCACAATCGCATAAATCTGTTTTGTCTATATTGGTTCATTACCTAGGATACTACTGACAGTTGAATTGACAGCAAGTGAACCATTTAAATGTCATTTGAACTGTCATTGGTAACAGAGTTAGAGGGGTAGTGTAATTTCCGAAAATGCCTTATATTTTCTTATGAAGAATATTTTATCTTCATAAACTTGGAAAGGAACATGATCACTTCAATATACAGGGTATACTTAGTGTCATTTGCAAGAAAAATAAAAAATTGAAACCAATACAATCTCAAAAAAGTGGTAAAAAAGGTAATATTTTGTTCTGAAGAGTTGTACAGGTATACCGAAGAACTTGTATATAATCGAACAACAAAATACAATTCACCAGAGCTGCTATTTAAATTAGTGCAATTTTAATTTTATGTAACTTAAACTGCACACTGAAAGGCTAGTGTTTTTGTTGAACTCATGAAATCGCTATATTCTATCATGTAGATTTGTGAGGAATTATTGTATCTAAGTTTATGCATAATTTTAAGTTGCATGTGCCCTATCACTTCCTGCGTAAAAAACATTTCAGAGTATTTACTAGCAGCTGGGCCATTACTGAAAACTAACATTTCATTGCATGTTTTTTTTATTATTATTGTTGAATTTGATTATTTTCAAATAAATAATAATGAATTTGTTTCGTTCTAGGCAACCATTAACACACCGTCTCAGCAAAAAGAAAATCAACAACTTTAAACTATAAGTAAAACACGAATTATTATTTACTTTGTCTAACGGTCATATTTACGGATATTGTAATATAAAGTAGTAATAAAATTAAAAAAATGCAAAAAATATTTTGTAATGCATGGGTCTTTTTTTCAAACCTACAATTGTTATCGGAAATTCTGAGAAAAATTCAATCCTGTTGAGAAAAATGCATACTTCTATATACTGAGAGTCTTTCATTTTCAAAATTTATGAATATTTAGTTGTTGAGTTTGTTTTTTTATATTAAATATAGATTCATTTTTGTGAATAAATTATCACTTGCTAAAAATACGCCTATATCAAATTTTGTATTGATAAATCCTGTCTGGAATAAAACATTTGAATAGTTATGTTTTTCTCAGTTTTTAAAAATATAACACTATTTGTTGTATAGATGAACATTGAAAAATATATTCTGATAACCTTTAGGTCATTTGAATTCTGAAATTCAATTTTTTTATGAGCTCGAAAATGTATTACAACAATAAAGATAAAAGTTTTACTTGAACATCATAAAAAGAGTATTTAGTTTATAAATGACTAGAACAACACTGGTAAATCTTAGAATTATAGTAATTCATGATAATTATAAATCTAAAGACAACTTGAAAGGACCCATGTGAATAAGTTGAGGTGAGGTCGCTTACAAAATAGACTTTAACCTCAAAAAGATGTGTGTGAAAGAATGCCTGATTGATTCGTCGAATGATTGCAAATATGGCTGTATTATTTAATATAATAGTTTAGGTATAAGTTGTAAAATATTAATAAACATTTCGGATAATAACCAAGTACTATAACGTCAATTTCATGTTTTCAAATGATTTGAAATATACTGTTTCAATAATATGAGATCCGGTATATTTAGGAGTAACAACCAAAGATGCAATTCAGATGTCTTATGTCAAGGGGTATGTATACTTCTGTATTTTTGATGGTTGGATATATATTTTTTCGTTATCAATTTTTTCTCTATTTTTTTCATAGTAATTGGTCGTCACAATTTCAAATCTAATATGTATCATGAGGAATCTGAATTTCATCTCTGACTGTTACTTCTCTGACAACCTTTGATATAAATTCATTTTGAACAATATTTTTCATACTTTAATCATTCAATTTTTATTTGTCTTTATTGAAACTCGAGCTGATTCTTATTTGTTTTCATGTAATAGAATTCCTGAATGTTTGTTGCAGAAAATCTCCTGAAAGATTATTTTTCAGTTGTTCTTATATTGATCGAGTATATTCTGATAAAAAAGAAGGTGGTTCAACAGAATATTGGAGTTTCATTGAAATCCTTCTGATACTGTCATTATTATTTTGTTATGGTCTGTACGGGCCAATATATCTACTTTTGTCTATTCGGTATATTGAACACTATTATTTTCTTTATTTCTTATCTTGCTTCAATAATATTGTTTGTGTGAAAATTTCTTTCCTTGCAATATTTGAGTGCTACACTTGCTTCAAAGAATTTAAATTTTGATTTTATTGATTATTTCGGAAAACAAAATGGATTGAGCTGTTTAATAAAATTTACGTAAGAAATTTACAAGACTGAAGCAAGTAAAGCATTTTGTTTCATTCGCTCCTATTAATTGTGAGAACTGGAATTTTCCAAGATTTCACATTCAAACTTAACTGTCATTGTCATTCGATATGACACTTCATTAAGTGGTGATGTTCGCTTATAACCACATGAAAAATCTAGGTGTCCTTGTATATATCCCTATATTTGTGATGATGAAAAATTTAGATTTTCCACGTTTTAGCTGGAAGGTTAATTTATTAAACTAACTTGGAAAATAATTACAGTTGGAAATGATTTTTTTTTCTACAATCAGTATCGCTAGAACGATTTTCTGAATGTTTATACTTGAATTATACATATTTTTTTTTGTAATTATTTATCGTCGAGATTTTTCACAGTTTTTTTTTACGCTATCTGGTCTATTCAGATAGCTTGAGATAAAAGTGCAATCTATCAACAATTTAAGTTCTTGTGTTTACTGGGAATGGTGATTTACCAATAGAATGATTTCAAAATCGAAATGAAAAGTTAAATTCTTCATCGAATTGATGTGTATTACGATTGTAAAAAACATTTCAAGTTATGCTATATCTGTCACATTATATTGGAATTCATCACAGATTCATGGAAATTTTTGTACAAATGTTCTGAAGTATCTGAGTTTCATAGTAGGATAAGATTCTTATGATTGGGTCCCTTGATAAAGACTCCAACGTTTTTGTATTTTCTAGTTTTTCGTGTAATTTTTTATAGGGATTTGGAACTGAGTAAATTGTAACTTAAGTCCACTTAGCAGTTGCATGAATCCTCTAGAATGGTGTGTCGAGTCTTCCAAATCCAGGTTTTTTGATTTGGAATAAAGAGATGCTCGACTGTTTGAAATATATTGTTATCTCATCTTTATGTCAAATCAGTGTGTGTATTACTAATATAAAACTAAAGAACTCTGGCAGATTTTGATTTGCACATGTGAGCAAAACTATCGGTTATTCAATAAGTGTGCTTTTATGCATTGCTCCTATTAAAAATATTTGTTACTGCCTTTGAAGCAAAGATAATCTGGGGAGATAGAATTAAAGCGTAAATATTGAATTACTTCGGTTTTGATCTTTGTACCCGTTAAATATATATATGGATAATGATTAACTACTGTATATTTTAATGTCTCATTTAGTTATAAGTATCTATATAATTATGAAGGAATAGTTATTTTGGCGAAAGCCTTTATAATTTTAGTTTTTGGACAGCTTTCGAATTTTGTAAAAATGCTGTTTTATGAGTTAAAAGGAATAAAACCTAAAACTCCAGTTTCTCAAATTTTACATCCCTTTACTCTTTCAGTTATATCCAAAAGTTGATGTTATACAAAAAAAGTAACGAATAATCTGAGGTATCAATCTTTCAATAAACCCCATAGAGTGGGAGTAATTTCAGTTGAAATATGGAAAACATTGGAATTTTCACGTTCATGAAATAAAATTTTTCGAATATCTCAAAAGCGAAATTTCCAAATGAAAAGTCTTTTCGCTCAAATTATTCACAAATAATTTACCGTCATGTTGAACAGTGAATCGAAAGATTTACGTGCTACATTTCTGACAAAATGAATGATCAAGTGCGAATGATGGGAGTGGCCTAATTCAAGCAGTATGGTAGGCAACCCAAAATACTTGACTCGAGTATTACGGACAGCCTGACGCATTATATCATTGGATGATCGATTAGCATTTTGATTCAATAAATATCATTTGTTTCCAATGATAATTTTCACACTGGCACAATTTCATGATTAATGAATAGGTGTCTCTTAAAAAACTGCTATTTTCAGCTGAATCTTTCATCGAAGTTGATTATGATGATTATTGTTCCACTATTATACAGAAATGATCAATTAGACAAATGAAAGTATATATTCACATATCAAATAAGACACAATCAAACAAAATCATATACTATGTGTATATAACAATACTCAATAAATATATCTTAACAATTTCTTAATTTCAATAAAAAAAGCCACTTGTGCATTCTTCAGTGTTTTCCATAATACTATTCATATCTTCCTAACTTATCCACAGATACTTTTTTCTTCAAAGTATACTTATGAAATTCCATACAATCAATAATAAAAATGAATCAATTGGGATAATACAGAGTACTTTCTTCAAGTCTATAACAATCGATACAAAATTAGTTACATTTTATATTCCTTTTCAGTTCATTCCAATAAAATAATGTTTTTAATTGGGATTATTTGACTTAGACGACCGTAATCTATCTAAACCGGATCTCTCATCCTCTTCATCGCTTGTGTATGACGACATTCCTGATAAAGCACCTCTCGTAGATGTCACTTGAATCAACTCCGCATCAGGTGCATTTCTATTCTCATAAAGTAGTATATTGAGCGTCTCTTCTAAAATACGTGCTTCAGGACATTCTACTTTTGTATGCTTCTTATCTGTTGCATAAACAATCGATGTACAACATACCTCGGAAACTTTCTTACCATGCCCGTAAAACACCCAACAGCATATCTCACTCTTGCTAATTACATCTTTCAAAAACAAGACTCGTTCACTGTACCATAATGATAATTTGTCAAAAAGTTCAATATTTTTCAAAAGATTATCATCAGAGGTAGTAGTGTAAGAATATTTATTATTATGTCGATTGATCAATAATTTAATTGCAGGTTTAGAAGTTGCACTTATAAGCATTTCTTCCTCTTTATGTGATGTTATCAAAGGAACTTTACAAATTGGTTCATGTTCTACTTTTTCCTTTTTTGCTAACGCTTGTGCACAACAGTCCACCAACTCTGAAATACAATAGTACTTAGCTTCTGCATGTAATTCTGCTATTTCTTTACTAGACTCTGGCAAAGTAACATTTCCATCTCGCAAATAATTCAATATGGATCCGAAATGCTTTCCTGAACGATCGACTAGAATCCAACCTGTAAATACATTTATTTTAAAATAGATCTTCAATGCATTGCTTTCTCTCTTATAACACACAAATCATACTTACCATCCGAGTCTGCTAAGACTTCCATTCTTCCACTAAACATAGCCCTCAACATGGTATCATGCTTAGTTAGAGTTCCAATGGTGGTGTAATAGAGTGACCCCCCTACGTTTAATTTCACATATTCTGAGGGATTACCTTTAATGACTGTTTTACCAGACATTCTCTCTTTTGAAACTAAAATCATTTTATGATGATGTATGTTTTATGGGTAATGTAAACGACTCACCTATATTGGAGTTCATAAAAAACTCAAGAGTGAAATTTGAAATTCCACTCAGCTTGTATCAAATGAAAAAATTAGTAGGAAATCGAATAATTTTCCACTATTAATACATCTAATTTTTCTTCAGTTTACCTTTTTTTACACCTATATAATTAACTTGACATATGACATGAATAATAAATTAGCACCTTTATCCTATTCTGCATAATAAAATTATTGATAATTATTTATATTAAATTATAAAATAATTGTACGCAATCTTTCATCATCTACAGATCTGAAACGTTTTTTTCAGGAACAAAAAGTTCATCAACTTATATTTTTGGAACACAGTACAAGCATTTCTCTGTGGTTGTAAAAAAAATTCTGTGCTTTTAGCATGGTCGAAGAGTCGTCTTTCTACCGGTAATTTCAATATTTATACTTGAATTCGTTTTTTTATTTGAAAATCATTGAGCATAATTTCACTGTACAGTTTTCAAAATGGGGTCTTACGCTTCGGAACCCAAAGTTGATAAAGAATCTCTAGATGAATACAACGATAGACTGAATTGTGGAGCCAGTTCTATGCAAGGTTGGCGCGTAAGCCAAGAGGTAACAAACATTATACTTTAAATATGCAGATTCGATATGCTAATATTAATTACTATTTCAGGATGCACATAATTGCCTACTGGATTTTGATACTAATACTTCTTTCTTTGCTGTTTATGACGGGCATGGGGGCCACGAAGTGGCCCAGTATTGTTCTCAAAAATTACCAGATCATATCAAAGACACCGAAGCTTATAAGGAAGGAAACATTGAGAAAGCATTGATTGATGGCTTTCTCACTTTTGATCAAACAATAACAACTACAGAAGTTATCAAAAAACTTAAAGAAATCGCAGAAACAGAAGAAGATCTGGAAGATGAGGACGATGAAGAAAATGTGGCTCATCTCTACGAGGAAGCTGCTATGCCTATTGAACAAGTCATTGAAAAATACACTTCCAGCGCATTATTAAATCCAGCTATTAAGAATCTGAAGAAAGCCGAGAGTGCCCCTAAAAGTCCCTGTTTAAAAGCAAAGAAAGAAAATGATGGAGGTGAGTGCTCTTCATCTAGCAAACAAGAAGCATCTACAAGTACTGAAGAAGCCGAAATTTCAAAAATAGAGGAAGAAAGTGATACTGTGAAGGAAGAAACCGATAGTACAGGTAGGTTTTTATGGAAGTAGTCATATTAAGTTGAATAACTTCGTTACCATTTTATTGTATTGTTGATGTATATGATGTGACATTGTATAGGTGAGAAAGTGAACTCTGAAAATAAAGCAAACGACAACGAGAGTGATATTCCCAAAATCGAAGTCACAGCACCTGAAAGTACTGAAGAATCTAATGGTGTATTACCTGAAAATGAAGAACAAAAGGAAACAACTCATAATGGGGACTTATCGAATGCAAAAACAGAATCCTCAGATATACAGGAGAATGGTGAAGAAACCCCCAAAGGTAATTTCTCTAACATTAATTGAAATAATGAGAATAAGAATAATATTTTGACAAGGACAAAATTTTTCAGGCAAAGGAAAAGCAAAAATGAGAATAACGCCAACTCCCGTCAGAGCTAGCCCTAGAATCAAGCAATCTCCAAATACACTGTACAAAAAATTGCTTAATTTTGGTGTTGATGATGAGGAGGAAGATACGGAAGATGAAGATGATACAACATTTGATGGTGGTCAAGGTAAATAACTCAAGTTTTGGAAAATCTTTGGATTTTGGAATCCAGCAGATATCGACCAGATTTCGGTGTCATTGTATTCATTTAGGCTTCCTGAACAACATTAGTGAAACCAACAGGTGGCGATCTGTCTTAGTTTAGAAAATGTGGGCCCCCAAAGGTCCAAAAATGTTCCATCTTCACGTCACTTTTTCTACTATAAACACAGAGAATTACTGCTCTAATTTAGCCCTTAAATCACCGTTGAACATTCACATAATGATTCCATAAGTTTCATGTCAGGTATATTCAATAATTAACGCAAAAACATCGAAATACTGGAGGTACTACATATCCAAAAATTCGAGGGAAAACCCGCCGTTCTTCACGGTAGATTTGGCACTGCCGCCTATTCTTTCGCGCGAATTTTATACGATGGCTTCCCGTAATTCCCGCCATCATTTGATATGTCACTCGTCAAATACCGGAGCAGTGGTGCCAAACTTACCATAAAGTACTGCGCGCTTTTCCTGGAATTAGTGATTATGTGGTACCTCTAGAATTTCGATATTTTTTCATTAATTATTTAATATGCCTGAAATGAAACTGATTAAATTGTTATGTGGATGTTCTATAGTGATTTATAGAAGGAATTTATGCAGTAATTCTGTGTTTTCATAATAGAAAAACTGTTGTGAAGATGGATCATTTTTGGGAAATTTGGGAGCCCATATTTTTTGGACATAGATGCGACTCTGTGGTATCATCATATTGTTGTTAATAAATAAATACATTGACATCAAAATCTAATCAATATTTGCTGGAACCCAAGTTTTTTACTACTTACATTGAAATTGAAGAATCTTTTTTGCTTGTATTTTTCGTTTGTTATATCATTGAGTGTTTTTTCTTCAGAAAATAGTTCGGATGATGAAGATAACTCCCAATTAGAAGAAAACTCTGATGATGACAGTTCAGAAGAAGAAGATGATGATGAAGATTGCTTGGATGATGAAGAAATGTTGGAATTCACGAAAAATATGAAAGATGAACCTGGTTCCGATAGCGGTTGCACAGCTGTTGTGGCTATTTTGCAAGATAAAAAATTGTGGGTTGCCAACGCAGGCGATTCTAGATGTGTTGTTTGTCGAAATGGTAAGATCCATAATTGATTTTTTTATATGGGTTCTCAAATTTCCAGAAATGTTACATTTTCACGTCATTTTTTTCACTATAAAAACACAGATATACTACTTCAATTAGTCTATAAATTACCTTTGAACATTCACATAACGATTTGATTGCTTTCTTTCCAAGCTTCAATTTATTGAATATAAATTGAAGCGAAAACATGGAAATTCTTGAGGCATCACATAACCAAAAATTCAAGGGAAAGCACGCCGTTTTTTTGTGGTGAGTTTGGCAACACTGCTCCGTCCTTTGGCGGGAACATAGACATATATTCTTTATAAGTCTATTCTTTTATAAGTCTATGGGCGGTAATTACAGAAACGCATTGTACCATATTGGCGCGAAAGAATCTGCGGCGTTGTCAAAACTTACCATGAAGAAAGGCAGGCTCTCCTCAAATTTGTAGATAAGAGGAACTTCCCTATAACGAAAGCGCTAAAATCCGCAAAAAAAATTCGTTATAAAGAAATTTCGTTATACAGAAAATTCGTTTCTATAGTCCGCAATGTCGCGGTCGACTTCACTGATAAATTTAAGTTTATCTTTCGAACTTAGGCACTTCCTTTCAGACATTTTCGCACAACTTTCACACTAGCGTAATGGTTAGGTTGAAACCAAACAGCCAGGGGTGTATTGAAACTGTTTCAGAAGGATCTTTATGCCCGCCGTAATGATTTAGTTTAAGGTCGGGATTTATTACGTACGTCCGGAAAAATTCGGAAAAAGCCCACTTTATACCTTCTTACCAATACCCATTCAAAGAGTGACGTTCTTTGAATATTTTGTTGTAGAGAGAATTTTACTTCGTTTGAATTCACGGTGCAATGTCTTGTGAGAAATTCATTATAGGGAAGTTCCACTGTATGTGGTACCTCTAGGATTTCGATGTTTTTGCATTAATTTTTGAGAATGATTAAAATGAAACTAATCCGTAAAAGTTTAAAAGTGATTTATAGACTAAATTGAAGCAGTAATTCCTTGATTTTACAGTGCAAAAAGTGACGTGAAGATGGAACATTTTTGTAGCGAATATTTTCTATCTAACAATCCACAAAATTATCAGTTTTCTTGCTTGATCAAAATGCCTAATTTTTTCCAGGAAAAGCCATTGAAATGAGCTTCGATCACAAACCAGAAGATCAACCCGAAAGAGATAGGATAGTCAAAGCTGGTGGACGTGTCACAATGGATGGTAGAGTGAACAATGGATTGAACCTGTCCAGAGCCATCGGAGACCACGCATACAAGCAGAATAAAGAATTAGGACCCGAGGAGCAGATGATAACAGCTTTGCCAGATGTAAAAACTTTAGATATCGAAGACGATGATGAATTCATCATTTTGGCCTGTGATGGTATTTGGAACTTCATGTCTAGTCAGGAAGTTGTCGATTATATCAGACCAAAAATGAACGAAAATAGGGAAAAACTATCCAGCATCATAGAAGAGGTAAGTTGAACTTTTACTGTCTCTTTTTCATATCTCTTGAAACACTCAAACAAGCAGATGAATATATCTTCGATATAAAACAAAGTTAGTTCAATTATTAGCAATGTCTGCTAATTCATTTTTTAATTTTCGCGTTTTAAAAGACGTTTTGTCAAGTATTTTTTATCTCTCATCAGAAAGGTTAGGAGAAAGCAAGTGTCTGAGGAAATTTCGTAGGATTTTGATGTCATGGTATTCATTTTTGCCCTGAATAATATTAGTGAAATCAACAGTCTTAGTTTGAAAGACATAGGCTCCTAAAGTTCTAAAAGTGTTTCACCTTTCCACAATAAAAATTCTGAATTACAGCTCATATTCAATTTATAAATTTTCTTTGAGCATTCATATTGAGATTCGATGCGATTTAATTCAGGTATATTCAATAATTAATGCAAAAACATCGAAATTATAGAGTCGCCACATAACCACAATTCGAGGGAAAGCCTGTTTTTCGTTTGGCACCACCGCGTCTTTTGACAAGTGACATATGAAATCATGGCGGGAAATACGCGTTGGCATTTTGTCTGCGGCAGTGCCAAACTTACCACGAAAAACGGCGCGCTTTCCCCCGAATTTGTGGTTATGTTCTTTTGATCTTTGGATTTTTTGTATTAATCATTGAGAATACCTGAACTAAAATGTATAAAAATCTTTATGTAAATGTCCGAAGAATATTTATAAACTTAATGTCAACATTGAGTGTACTAAGACAGACCGCCACCTGTTAATATTGTTTAGGAATTTCTTTTATGCGATAATTTCATTTGTTTGTTGTCAATGTTGTAGGTTAAATATGCTGTTTAAGTTATAAAAAAAATTGGAATAAACGAATCTTTATGTTGTCAACTGTCAACTCTACTCCTGAGCCCGAAAAACAATTTTATAGATTGTCTTGAGATCGTCTAACTATTCGCTATGCTTAGGGTAGTCAATAGACAGTTTCCTACTAAAGTGGCCGTAAATACGTACATAGCTTACACAAAACGTACCTAATCTTACAGAAACTAAATTTATTCTGAACGACTTCATAAAAGCTTAGCAGTTTTCATATAAAATAGGAATAATTTTTTCCCGTTTCAGCTGTTTGATCACTGTTTAGCTCCCCACACCATGGGGGACGGTACAGGATGTGATAATATGACAGCAATCATAGTAAAATTGAAAAAAAACCGTAAAAGACCTTCATCACCAGATACACCAGAATCAGAAACTGTAAAAAAGGTGAAGACTGATAGTGAGGGAACCGCAGTTTAGTGATCAATGTTTTGTATTTTCCTTATTATTTGAACTTCACACTCCTTTTATTTGTTAATGAATAAGTCATCAGAGATATATTTCCGATTTCATTTAAGTTTGATAAGAAAATTTTTATAAAAATTGCCATTTTTCATGATCCCGGTCGGTTTGGTAAATATATTTCTGGAAATGTATCTTTGAACTGAAGAGATTAATTTTATGAAAGATATGGAGGTGAAGAAACTGATTTTAAAATTTTTGTATTCGTTATCATCTTTGTCTGTATAGATTAACACATGAAGCCTGTTTTTATACATTCGTAAGTTGATGTTAAATTTGTTTCTTGATGTTTTGTACACCATAGTGCAGCAGGTGCCTTCAGTTAATAAAAAACTGTGGTGTTGAAAATCGTCATTCATGAAAAGTAGTTTAGTCACTTTTAATTTCTGTGTTGGGTTACTATTTTAACACTCGACTGTTCTTATTTATTTTTGTCTTCTTAAATGAGTATGTTTCTGTTAAAATACATGTAACAAATTATAATTTTCAATATTGTGTCATTTGATTTATTAGATCCTGTTGCTCCATCTCGGTTTTTTGAAGCGAGTTGAGTTGAATTTTTAATCTTTCTAATTCCATGGATTTCTCCATTATCAGCGCCTGAAATTGAAAGTTGAAGAAAATGCGATAGGGCTTAAGAAAAGTTTTTCTTACATGAAGTTGTTGTTGGTGGTTCTCCTTCTGTTTTTCCATTCCCTGAAGGATATTTCTGGCTCCTATTGCTTTTATTTTTTCTTTTTCGACCTCCTTTCCTAGTTCCTCAACGATGGTTATGAATTTTTTTCCAATTTTTTGGAACTCCTCGATTTCTTTGGGAAAAATTATTTGAATAAAATTTCGCGAAATAGTTGAAGTTGAATAGACTTTTTTATAGGTAACATTAGCACATAACTTTTGTTGTTCAATGTTGATTGAAAATTCGAGAAATTAACGGAACTATTTAGGCTATTAACATTTTAATATTTCCTTTGAAAATTATTCTGTTTACTACTTAAACTTAAATATTTGAAACTAAGTGAAAGTTATAAATTATATGGTGTACTGAATGCACAAAATGAAAATTCAGAGGTGAAAAATACAAAATGATGAAAACATTGTCTAGTCTCCTGTATTTGAAACATAACCGTGAAATTAAAAAAGCATCTTCTGTACATTTTTAAGTGAAACCATAAAAATTGCACCCCAATGATCCAGTAAAACAACTCAAAGTGAGATGAAAATGAATAAAACCATACAATTGCAACTAGAAATATTTCAACAAAAATATATAAAAGTTGATATGATATTGCTTACTTTCTGTATATATTTTACATTCTTCTTTTAGTTCATTTGTTTGTTTAAATATATCCGGTTCAATAATACAAACTTTATCAACTTCATCGAAATAAATACCGTATCTTGCTAGGACTTCTGACATTTTCAATTATTTGATAATAACAGTTTTGTTGTGATTGTGGGGTAAACAGTTACCATGACTATAGTATCATTGTTTACAATGCTCACCATGACAACTGCATAACAAGTCCGGAAAATAGGGTTTTTTTGAACAAATAGAAATTCTATTCCGGAAAATGTGCATACTTTTGTACGGTTGCCGAAAAAAAACCTTCTCAATGTGGTTTGAAAAACTGCCTTTCCCATTAAGTTTTTTCAACCTTGATCATGTATTACCTGGTTATATATACCCTTGAAAAAGACAAATATAATAGTTATATAAGTTGAGTCTTAGATGATTTGAATCATCAGTCTATACAATGAATATGAAGCTCTCTTTGTAATATTTGTATACATAAACTGACAAAACAGAATATTTGAATTCCTTATCTCAGAAAAAAGTATGTAAATCGCGTATTTGGTTAGATTAACTCATCAAAAATGGTTACGTTACCTCGAGTACTTCATTCAATAAAGAAAAATCATAGTTGAATAACATTAATTTTCCCTACTTTTAACTCTTTTGATATCAGAGTATATCACATAACAAAAAGTTTCATAACCAGTTGGAAAAATTAATAGGTATAGAGCAAGTTTAATATGTACTTCTTCGTATTTTTTCTGAATAGATATCATTGTTTTTCGTTTTTTGAATTCAGACTTATTCCGAAGTAAGCAGGAGATGTCTATCAATAACAAAAACAAAATTACCAAACAAAACAACCAAAAACAAGATTTTTATTCGAATCAATACAACAATATATCACATATTTCATTTGAAAAATTTGTTCACTAACTACTAAAGCTTAGAAATTGATTCCAAAGGACTAGGTCGCGAATCACAGAAAATAGGAGAAGTATCGGTTAAATTGGAAGCTTCTCTTTCGTAGTGTTTATTTAGGAAATTCTTTATATACTCCCCGATAACTTCAGGATTATTCAGATGTAAATAATGGTTTCCATCTAAGTAGTGAAAATCGCAGTCTTTACTACTTTTCCTCAATAAATCCAACACTTCATGAAAATATTCTTTGGGCCCGTAATAAATATTATGATTAGCTTTACAAATAAAAATTGGCTGGGTAATACAGCTTACATCTTTAATAATTTGTTCCTGTGGCCAGTCAAACACAACTTTCATTTTAAGTTTATGATCTCTACTGAAATAATACTTTCCTGGGTATTTTTTTGAAGGAGTTAAATTCCTTTCAATGAATATAGGTATTCGTTCTGGCTCAATGGCATTATTGTATCCCTTTATACATTTTTCAATTGCTTCATCTATATCATAAGAAGCAGGTTCATTTTCCAATAATTTTAAATCATCGTACTTGACAAATTGATCAATGCTTTTTCTCAGTGTTTCGGCAGATATGTTTGCTTTAAACGGTTGTAAACAATCAATGCATATGAGATATTTCACTTTCTCTGGAAACAAAACGGAATAGGAAAAGGCTGTCATTGCTCCTAGAGAATGCCCCATAAGAGGAACATTTTCCCATTCGAAATAGTCTATTATTCTCTTTACTACTGAAGGATATATGTAAAAATGGTAAAAAGAGCCTATCGGGAGTGGTGATGAATACCCATGGCCAGGAAAATCTATGGCAAGAAAACTTAAATTTTCATTTTTATCCAAAAATGTAACAAGGGGTTCGAAAGCTCCACAGTTATCCTACAAAAATTAATCATTTAATATTGTAAGAACATGTTTTAATTTAATGATACACCAACCTGAATTCCGTGTAAGCATAAAATTGGTTTAATATTTGTGGGGCCCCACCATTTTCCTGCAATTTTCCCCCATGGAACCGGAATATTAACTTCCTTAAAGGGTTTTCTAGGAACAAGATGTAAACTACGGCTACTCATCACAGTTGCGCGAAATACAGATAACATCATAGGTGTATTGGAACAGGATAAATTACTAACTCGAGTAAATAATGCATGAAAACATCTTTTACAAAGTTCACTATTAATTGCAAACTGATATGATTTGAACATTTCTTTAAGATTATTTTCCCAGCGTTATCTATCAAATTTCTTTAATTATACAGCGGTGGAAATTTGAATTGTCAGAAATAACATACGATCAGATTCCTAGATTGCCAAGGTCAGTTGGATTATTAATACAATACCCTACAAGTTAAACACATTTTGTTTGAAATACACATACCGAATAACTAATTATGTAGAAATTCATTATCATTTTATTCATTATTGTTCTCTTCAAACAATTTTTTTGAATAATCATAGAAAAAAACAATGCCATTGTCATAGATAACAATTTATATTTGTTTAGTAAAAGAAGGCGCAGAATATTCTGCGTGATGGTATTTCTGTTCTGTGAGTTCTGTGTTCTTTTGATGCTGTGCGCATGTGAAATTTGTTTCAGCCAGGGGATTCCCCTTATACGTGTAAAGTGCAATTACTGCAATTATTATTTGCTATTTCCTTCGTCATCTAACTGAAACTGATTGAATTATTGAGTACGTTTAAACGAAACTATCCGCCACATTCATTAAAAGTTGATCTGTGTTGGAATCAAAGTTTTGCTTTTATTGTGGAATAATTGAAGTGCAATTTCGTTGTTGTGTTGATAATGGCGTCATACAAGAAAATCTCCAAGGAATTGGAGAAACTGCGAATATCCAACCGTAACTGCACCTGCACCCATAAAGCCATGTCGTCTAAGAAAAAAATTAATGAATCCTATGATAGGGATTATTTTCCCAAGGCTGTGCAAGTTAAGGTTTACAGTAATAAATCCCCAGATAGACATTATTGGCTGAAACACCCGAGACAAACTGAGATGAATTGGGACATCGAGCTTATCCCTGAAACTAAACAGTTTGAAAGTGTTGCAGATGGCATAAGGGACTCCATCGATGATCATGTTGAAATTCATAATATTATCAAGGTAAACAACAAATATCTTGAACGTCAATATGAACTGAAAAAGGATCACAAAGAGTTGGATGAAGAATGTGAAGAACTTACATTATACCATTTCACATCCGAAGAAAACGTTGATTCAATTATAGAGAATAATTTCAACTGGAGATTTAGTGGTCAGGCTCGTGGACATAAATATGGACATGGGGTATCTTTCAGTCCGGATCCAGATTTTGCCGAACAATTTTGTGATAGCGATGATGATGTTATGGTAGTATTTGTCGTCAAAGTTTTGGTTTCAAAAACAGAGATTGGAAAGCCTGATATGGTTCTCCCAAAGCATGGAGATACCACAGTTTCACCTAAAAAAACCGTTTATGTTAAATTTGAAGATTCAGAATTCTATCCACAGTATGTTGTTTTTTATGAAAGGTTTGAGTATTGAAGACTTCGTGACCAAGAAATTAATATTATGCACAGAAAATGTTTTGTTCGATGATATAGTGGGATACACATAATATATACTCTATTATGTCTGGTAAAATATCTATTCATAAAACAAGGTTCTAAAGTGTTTCGAATGAAAACAATTTCTACAATATTTCCTTTTTTCATATTCCGATTGAAATTATTTGTTATACCAATTGAATTATGTGTATTTTACTCTTCGAATATCATACATTGGTGTAAATCTTCAATATTTCCATTCTTCAAACCAATTAATTTTTCCTGATTCTGTTTCATTACTTCTAGTATGATAACTTAGAATAGTTATATTTTTGTTAGATATTATTTTTCCTGTTTTGAAATCAGATATTTTTGATGAAATAGTACGAGAATGAGATTTTGTAACATTTTCGAACATTTTCATAGCAGTAGGTTTTTGGGAATTGTTTATTAATTTGTTTGAATTAGATTAAGATTTTCCTATTGTTATATTATTCCATTAGTTTAGTACTGATCGTTTATTAGTTATTGTTATATTGAATATTCAGAAAATATATTATGCGTTCTTAGATGATCTATATTGAAAATCTATTGCTATCTATATGTTTTTGCACATGTATTTGGTTTGATAATTGGGCTTTTAGCTTGAAATATGAAAATACTTGGTAAAATCCATTCTACGAAAGTTGTTCAATAGACTTGATAAGATGAAAGCTCGAAGAGTATGTAGAATAAATTTTACCAAGTATTTTCCTACTTCAACCTAAAAGCCCAATTATCAAACCAAATACATGTGTATAATAAACTAGGTAAAACTCATCTCATATACAGGGTGTCCCAAAACTCGACGTCAACCCGGAACCGGGTGAAAGGCAAGAAATGCTAGTTGTCAGAAAAATATAGAAAAAATCTAAGTTGCATGATTTTAAAATAATATGCATTTAAAAAACACGCAAAATTCCACACCCTGTGACAGTCTTTTCGCTCCTGTTGTCACAAATATCAACTTTTTCAAACTTTTTTTTTGCTGTGTAACCTTGAATAATGCGTGTCTAAACTGTAAGCAAAATTTAGATACCAGCTGCAGCTACAGTTTAACAAGTATTATACCATTTGGGAATCCTTACTAAATGCGCCAACTTTTGACAAAACATTCCAAACTTGCGTAGTACATTTTTTTTTCAATACAGTCAGTTGAAACTAGGCAATTGTTTATTTTGATTTTTTTTCTGAGAAGCAAGCCCTATTTTTATGAAACCTAGAGCAGCTGGTATCCAAATTTTGATTACAGTTCAGACAAGCATTATTCAAGGTTACACAGCAAAAAAAAAATTGGAAAAAGTTGATATTTATGGCAACAGGATCGAAAAGACTGTCACAGGCCTAGCAAACACAAAATACAGCAACTGTACAGATACTGCGTTGCAAGTACCACCTGGATGCAGCACATAAATTGTTGTATCAAAACTGCACAGTTTCTGTATTGATAATAATGCATTTCAAAGAATTCAGTATTTGAAGTACAGTTGCTGTACAGTTTCTGCGCAACAAAATTAAGTGACTCATGCGCAACCAGTGAAGTTCAGTAAATGTGCAGTAACTGTGATGTAATATATAACTGCAAAAAGTTCAAATGCTTGTTACCAGGCACGGCATCGTATGGACTCCGACCGATCACAACATGTCCCCATCGTGGGGTAGGTCGGAGTCCTTACTATTCGGTACACGGTGTCTTCACGTTAGGTTTAGGTTAGGTGCCACCATTTTATTGTTTAGCAAGTTAGTGGTTGGAAGGTTGCGTAAATAAGATTGTGGAAAGTGATATAATATTGGTTTTAGCGCATTTAGTATTAATTATTGCTCCGTAACATTTCAATTGCACGTTTTATTGTTCGGTTTTGAAAGTGTGCAGTATGCAATGATGCAGTCCTATCAAGATGAAACAAGGTAAAATTACATTTTTCTAACCTCATATTCCTCCTATTTTAGAAGCCATACGTAGGAACAAGAGCTGCGAATGTTGAAACAACACTAAAAGCATGTGTTAAGGCCTATTTCCTATTTTGTATGAATTTTAGTAAAAGTGGCAACGTCTGTCAGACGAATTCCAACGCGCATATGCTGGCGACACGCATGGGCATTCATTCTCGCCAAGAACGCCGAGACGGTAGCATGTTAATATACTTTTTCTAAGTTTAAGTATTTAGTCGATGTGTAAGTGAAGTTTTGAAGAATACATTATAAAAGGCAGAGTAGTAGTGTTTTTCCCTATTTTATACAAGTATACAGTCCACAAGATCAAGAAGCTGTCGACGAACAGCCAGTCTTGATACCCAACAGCATGGTTGAGAAACCTGTATGAGGAGTGAGGAGCAGCCAAACCCAAAATGTATAAACCTCCGAAGAAATTTATTTTGTTTTTATTATATTTGATTTATATATATATGTACATATTTTATTTTATATTTTGTATGAATATTCCTGTTTCAGTTATATATTTTTTTGTTGAATATAGAATTTCTTTTCGAGCTAATTTTTCATTGGATTTCACATCAAAACCGAAAATAATAGGATCAAGATGATTAAATTTTCAGTTTGTTTCAGAACTCTTTTACATATTGAATTCCGTAATCAAATTCAAAGTTGTTGGACAATACAAACTGCGTTTGGTATGCAACCGTTATATAGCGTTGCTGCATTTCAAATGCAGCGAGGCTGAATAGTTTTTGTACAGTTACTACAAAACCTCGCTTCATATGAATTGCAGCAACGCTGCACAATGGCTGTATATGAATGCAGTTTGTACTGTACAGTGACTGTACAATTCAGCGGGACATATACGGTCCGTTTCGATACAGTTACTGCATTACCATCGCTGCAGTGACGTGCAGCAACGCTGTACAAATTTTGTCCAGTTCCGGCGTTTTAGTGTTTGCTGGGAGGGTGTGGAATTTTGCGTGTTTTTTTAAATGCCCATTATTTTAAAATCATGCAACTTAGATTTTTTTTCTATATTTTTCTGACAACCAGCATTACTTGCCTTTTCACCCGGTTCCGGGTTGACGTCGAGTTTTGGGACACATTGTATATGTTTTGTATAGTTTGAGCATTATAAAGGGAATTGTACTGTAAATGAAATATCCCATATAATGGTGGCAGCAATCAAAAAATTCATAGGAGATTCACTAATATTTATTTCAACTAAAGGTTTGATATACATATTCATCAGGTTATATCTAATAAAAATTGACTCGTTTGAATGTCTGACATCTATAGGTTTACATATACAAACTTTTATAAAAAATGAAGAGAGAAATATCATTTTTTGCATAATAATTCTTCATGAAGTCTGAATCTAGTTACAGAAGATTATAGGGAGAATATGCATTCGATTGTATCGAATCTATATAAGTGGGTGAACTGGACAAACACTTTTCAATCAATAACACTCACTTCTAAAATTATAGTACAAAATTTTTTTTCATTAATGAGAAACAATCTTCGAATTGATATTTATTTGGTCCCACTTTCTTCATTTAGTTTTTCTTATCCAATTTTTTTTTGTTTTAATGATGCTGTTATCAGTTGAGAATTCATATCTGATGTCATAAAGTTAATTGGTCAAAAAAGGCACATTGTTGAAATGTCGATAGATATGCTTGATTCACAAACAAGACAATTAAGAACTTAAATGACGTGTTGAATGAATTTGCTTCCAATGTATTCGCCGCTTTACAGATCAAAATTCGAATTTTAACTTGGATTATCAATTGACATTTTGTGTTGGTCTTTTCAAGAGAGTATGTTTGCACTGAAGGGTTTTCCAATGATAGGTATTATTTTGAATAGCCCGCTATTTCGGTAGATGTCACGTTTGAAGCTGTTATTTTGACATTTAACAAGTAGGAACTACGCCATTAAAAAAATGGAATGATACACGCTTCAAGAACGCATTGAAATGATTAAAATAATGCTGAAAATTCGGCAGAGACGGTTCGTAAAACATTTTTGGGTCGTCGTGAAGCACCTTGTCGGACCGCAATGAAGAAATTGGTGAAAAAATTCGTGCTTTTGGGACAAGTTAGTGATGTGAAGAATAAATCCCGTGCACGTCGCTCAAGAACAGCCGAGAATATTGCTGCTGTAGCCGAAAGTTTTAAATAAAACCCAGGTTTGTCCATTTCCTCGTTTTTATGGCCGAAATTGGATAGTATTGATTTGCAACAACGTTTTCTTTTAACAAGATGGCGCTACGTGCCACATAAGCAACGAAAGAATTGATATCAAAGATGGAATTCGTGTGTCTATCGAGGACATAGGACAGCCACTTTGCGATTTGGTTATGTAAAATTTCATTAAAAAGATATGGTCCTGTAAACGTGGTCGTGGTGGTCATTTGTCTGATGTTATTTTCCACTATTGACGGCATAGCTTCCTCTTTATATTGAAATAAACTTCGATCATTTATATTGAAAAATGGCATTTTTCTTTGAATATCCAAATACCACCTCTTATTGGAAAACCCTTCAGATGTTGAATCAGTTGTAGAGCAGCCCTGAAGAAAAACTTATAATGAAATTCAAAGGATTTCTTGTCAATTTGTTCCTTAATTGGAGGTAAAAAAGGAGAGCCGATTCTTTGAAAATTAAAAAAAGAGTTTACACCATGTGACATGCGTTTCTCCAGGGTGTTTTTTTAACATTGTCCCATTTTTTCTTGCAAATTATTTTTTATTGGTCCACTTTCTGCTTTTCTTCATATACAGGTTTGAAAATTTATATTGGAAACATACGAAATTCAATGCTTCAGAGAGAGACTTTTGCCGTGCAGTTGACCAGTGCTTTAATGGAAAGCTTCACGTGATTCGCAACTCTTTAAATAAATGAGCGACTGGAATATTGTAGTTTGGTCTCTCTCTTATTGTTGGGAGTGGCTATATCGACCAGTGTGGTAGGGAACTTGCAGTACTCGCATCGAGTATTACGCGCAGCCTGACGCATTCACTGAAAGAGTGGGACTCCCCGTTTTAATCGATTTGAGAAAGACAACCATGTTATTTATTGGACCATCCATTGCTTCAAACGAAAGCGAAACATAGCATGTAAATGTATTCAGTATAGCACTGTCCAAATGCACGGCAAAATACTCTCTCTCTCTCTCTCTCTCCCTCTCTCTAATGCATTGAATATTGTTTGTTTCTTATAGCCTATTCGTTTTTAGATATTTCGTGCTCCTGAGTAACTCAAAAGCTCGAAATACGGCTTGCCATTGGCTGCGCACAAGCACTGGAACAGCTCAGGAGCACGAAACTCCTCAAAACGAATACTGTATTAGTGAATTTCCAAAAAATTGTATATACTGCAACTTAAACGGCTGAATAACGACTTAAATGACTTTTTGTGTATATTTGAAATATGATGTAGGGTCTCATAGTGATCTTCTGTAATTTTTTTAATGAATCAAGGAATCCGTCATCTTCATTTTTGACTCCGATTAAGGAACACCCTGTATATTCACACCTGATAAATTCATATTGTGGGAAACATCAATTTCATTCATTAATTTTATCTAGCTATTGAATACAGTCTCTGTAGTTGCTTGACAGTAGCGCAACTTCATTGGTCGATCTTAGCAAGTATCTTATATCAAAGGTGTTCTATCGATTAAAAATGTTTGAACATTTACCACATAGGGAAATGTATGAATCACTGAGAAAATTCTAGACACGATAAAAGGCCAAAACCATATAATTTGTGCGATGTGGATACTTATTTTGTTGAAAACTTGTTTTTCCGAACACTTAGATAATAATGGTGGATATTATAATAGTCATTATATTATTTATCCACGACTATTGTAAAATCCGCCCATTGTACGTCTCTGTGTTCGGCCTTGATAATACCCATTAATCACAAGGGAATAATGGGATTATAAATCTCTGCTGTCAGATTTAACTTTGATATAATATTCTTTAAATTGGTATTTCTTCAGTATTCTAAAGTACTCCAACTAACAAATATGGGCATACCTTTTCAATCGACGGCCAAATCTACTTTCATTGTATCAATTAAAGCTTATTTATTACAAAATATAGAATTACCAGTTCTCCAAAAATTTATCATGTATCAACTTGACTTTTTCCACGCTTGTCATAGAAGGGTCTTGTCGCGGTCGCCAAATGTTAAAATCTTCAAGAAATATATTCAGTAGTCGTGGATAAAGTATAGTATGCTTTTCGCGTATAATGACTCATTCACTCGTTGATTTGGGCCACTCGATTACGGCTTGAACTTCACCTCGTGAATAATAGCTATTATTATACGCTCGTTGCATAATATACTCTATATTGAACTACATTTGTTTGGGATTTGGCATTCTACTGGTTCAATAATAACCTAAAAACTGGAGATCATAACATTTTGGGTTCCTTATCTTAACAAAATGAATATTATCCAAGTTCATATAAACCTTGGAACTGGTCATAATGATCAACTAGAAATTTCTCAGTGATAAAAATCGGTTAGCAGGTATATAATTACATAATATCGTTATAGAATCGACAGTAGACCTATAAAAAGTTCAGTTAAACCAGATACAGTCTACAATAATTACTTTACAAATTATTCACTTCACATATTGGCACTCGTAGTGTTCAGTTTTTATTGCCGAAAAGATTCTTTTCAAGTGGGATTAAGTATATATACATGCACTAAATTAAATATGTAGTAGAAAAGTATTCACAAGCACTTATTAAACAGCTATTCAGTATCAGATGACCCAGAATTGTGCGAACTTCGATGATAAATTTGCTTTTTTACAATATACATCCACAATTGCAGTTAGGTTTTTTTTTATATAACATATGCTCAGTTGCAGGAACGTCCATTAAAATTTAAAGGTCCATTAAACCCTTAATCCTCCATTAGTTCCTTGTAATAATGGAGGATTAAGAGTTTAATGGACCTTTAAATTTTAATGGACGTTCCTGCAACTGACACATAGGGGAATAATTTCAGCAATTATTATAGGTCACATCATGCAAGTGAAACTCAACAATTTCATCGATAATTTTAGTTACCTAAAACTATACATTAGGTATATCTTTGAATGGTTTCAATGCCGTCATTAATTATTGATTAATAATATACTTCTTGATTACACAACGAATAAATGAAATACATTTTAGAGAAATTCCATTTCAACTGCAAGGTTTGTTTCGAAATTATTACCCTAGCAAACATAGGACCGGACTTCTCGAAACGAATCGATTGTAATGCTCTCTGTGAAAAGCTGATATATTTTCAGTGATCACCAGATTTTTTCTATGGGGTTTCATGAATTTCCAGTTCCGGGAAATTCAAAACTGGAAATTCAAACTCCTGAAGGAATTACACAGGGTGTCCCCGAAAATATGGGAAATCTTTCGGATTCAGACAGAACATAAAAAATAAGATGACAAGTTCCAATATTTTTTTTTCCTAGCGGCCCTCCCTACGAAGATACGACCTCCTAAATGACGCCACTGGAAATCCATTTTAGTGAAATAAGTTTAAAACTACTCGAAATAATTCGATGAAAATTTCATATGATTAATAATATTAAGGACCTCTTAAATCACCGCACTCAAATTTCAATTAGCTTGTTCAGTTTACTAGGGGCGGACTGGGTTGTACATTTTAATACTTACACTTTTAACGACCTGTATGATAAGGTGCTAAAAAAATAAATTTGGATACCTTGAACACTAAGCTAAAGAAAAGGTACTCTTGTTCAGTGTCGATAAAATGGACTGTTTTCGAAAAAACATAATGAAAGAAGTAAGTACATAATTGAAATTTATTCCACTAAAATGAATTTCCAGTGGCGTCACTTAGGAGGTCGTATCTTCGTAGGGAGGGCCGCTAGGAAAAAAATATGGGAACTTGTCTTCATTTTTTATGTTCTATCTGAATCCGAGAGATTTCCCACATTTTTCGGGACACCCTGTATAATTGCTACGATGAAATTTGACTTTTTTCGATTTTGGAGAAAAACTTTCAAACCCATAGCCAACCATTTGCACAGTTATCAACAAACTCATTGAAATTATTTGGGATCGATTACCAATAAGTATTATCGGTATTTTTGGTATGAGTTTCATTATTGAAATATTTTATGACCTATATAATTGATTATGACAATACGATCATTGTTTGAAGATTTCTTGAACAATGATAATATTATACATGTATTTGACCTGTTAAGTTTCAAAATACAATAGGTAGGTACATATTTATGATATTCTACGAAATTCGTTGTTACAAGGATGAACAGTCACAATTTTACATTTGCTGAACATATCGGATATAAATCAACAGAAAGTGCTCTCAATAATATTAAGAACATATACATTTATGTAAGTATAGTCTGTCTAAAGTCATTTGGCATATACCATGTACAAGAGTCTTAATTTCGTTCCATTCTTTTTTGAGTCGCCTCGGTATCTTAGAACCTATTTTCCGGTCATTGGGACTCATTGATAGGTTAAATGTTGTTAATCTGACTAGTCGGTGTTTTCAGTAAATATAGATAGTGTTTTCACTTCATTGAATTATATTCGTTGTTTGCTAATAATATGAATACAACAATGAACCATTTTTGCATAGGCTCATGAAAGCGGCAAAATATTAAGGAAGAAAATACGTTAGGTTGTGTTAGGTTAGGTTGAGTTGCGTCAGGTTAGGGCACAAAAAAAGTTGCGTTAGGTTAGGTTAGGATATAAGGAACATATATGACGTCAAGTTTCTATACAATCTCCAAGTGATTTTGGATAGACTATACTTCAGAGCCGTGAAATTGAAGTGAAAAACTAAAAACGATAGATTTTTTGATTACCTAAAGGATGGAAATTATATAAAATGAGTTTTTCTTAGAAATGAATATGACATTCTTGAGTAACTATGAGTATGAGTTAAATAGCAATGTTTACATAAGATTAGGTTTGCTGTACTACATTTTGGCATGAAATAGATAAATAGTAAATAAACTAAGGATAGGAGGTGTTTCAAAATGAACATATGTGTCTGAACCTTTACAGACCTTTCACTGGCTGAAAAGAAAACAAATCTCCGAACCGAATATTGTAATCAGATGAAATATTTTCAAATTTTGTAACCTCAACTCACCAAAGATATTCTACAATATTGTAAAATATCTTTGGTTGAACCTTGGTGAGTGTCGTTTCAGGAAAGAAGAATAAATTGTTTATATCATTAAATTCATCAGTGAATGTCTGGACAGAAAATAAATGAACACACTTTAAAATACAAAAAAAATTCCAAGAAAACATCCATTTTTCTTGTAACTAAACCGAGAACACTTCATATTGACTCAGCACAACTGTGGAAATCAGTTCTTTTCGTCCTTCAGAAAGCACTGCGTTTCTTCCATATCGTTCTCGTCGTCTTCAGGCGGGGATGGTCCTGATACTGAAAGTGTGGGCAGGCCAAAATGTTTCTCCTCCAGAGATATGTTGTCAACACTTTTCGCCTTTCTGCAGAGTTTCGAAACAGATCCGTACCTTCTCATGAACTCCTTGGAATCGAAACCTGGGCCGCTGTAAGACGTAAAAATGGCGGAGTTCATCCTGGGCCTCTGGGTGCGAGAGTGGTGAATGCAGTTCTTGAAAATGGGGAAAAATGTTAACATTTTCGTTCAATGATGAGAATTGAGAACTCGCGAAAATTTCGGTAAATTTACGACATTGAAATTTTTTCTATTTTCGTCTTGTCGAACATTTTATTCTCTGCGAAAAATATAAACGAAGGGTTTTTCGATGGTCATGAATAAATTAAGATTAAATTTTGTTTAGCATAAGGCATTTACAGGAGGTAGGGCGGC
Organism: Propylea japonica; assembly: GCA_013421045.1. NCBI lineage: Eukaryota > Metazoa > Arthropoda > Insecta > Coleoptera > Coccinellidae > Propylea > Propylea japonica. The sequence goes on along the minus strand of CM024245.1, from coordinate 36,868,644 downwards.
AAAAATTTGGGGGCCATTTCTGTTTTTTTCGTTGTGAATTTAATTCTATGCGAAAAATAAAAATTCAAACAATAACTCATTCGATCTGAAAGGAAAATCTGAAATCTGAATCGAACATTAATGAATGCCTAAGTTTTTTGTTGATTTGTCACTAAAAAACTCTGAGTTATATTGAAAATCGAAAAGAATTCTCTTCTTAAAGGTTTTCTGTATTCTGGATTATTCCTGAAAGTTAGATAATAATTTTTAAATAACATCGAATAAAAGCACAATAAATCTATTAAAAATATAAACCATTTAACGATCTTTCATTAAGAATATAGCGTCTTAATCAGTGACTACTTTTGATTTAATCTCAGCAGGTAGTTTATATTCGAAAACCACCATAAAACCTCCACAATCTTCCTGAAAATACGTTTTTCCACTTTTCCCATAAACATAACTCACCCAATAAAATTATGCTGAAAAAAAATATACCGAAAAAATTATTTTGAATAGAAAAATAAATTCTTTTATTTTTTCCAGTTATGACTGGGGAGAAAAAAGTTGATTTCTTCAAAGGGTTTTCCAATAAGAGGTTTTATTTTAATATTCAAAAAAGATGCCATTTTTTAATATAAATGATCGGATGTTTATTTCATTATAAAGAAGAAGCTATGGCGTTAATAGCGAAAATAACATCAGGCAAATGACCACCACGACCATGCTTACAGGACCATATCCTTTTAATGAATTTTCCATAACCAAATCGCAAAGTGGCTGCCCTATGTCCTTGATAGCCTCACGAATTCCATCTTTGAGGTCTTGAATCGATGCTGGCTATTGGCGTAGACCTTCTCTTTAACGTGGCCCCAAAGGAAGAAGTCGCAAGGTGTTAAATCACAAGATCTCGGTGGCCTATTGTGATCACCTTTTCGAGAGATTACACGGTCCGGAAAATTTTCCCGCAAAAGCTCAATGGTTTCGTTGTTTGTTTGGCACGTAGCTACGTCTTTTTAAAAGTAAACGTTGTCAGATCAATACCATCCAATTTCGGCAATAAAAAATCATTTAATAATTTCATTTAATTTTTATTAATGGCGTAGTTTCTACTTGTCAAATGTCAAAATTGACAGCTTGAAACGTGACATATACCAAAATAGCGGGCTATTCAAAATAACACCTCTTATTAGAAAACCCTTTATTATGAGAGCGTACTCTAAATTGAACATCGAATGAAATTAAAGTAAACAAAATATCAAACAACTATTTTCACCTGATGATTTATTCCTAGTATGACCTATCCAATCAATAGCATTAATTGTTCTGTATATTTTTTTCATTATTTGATTAAAATTTTATCTCTAGAGAAATTTCGGTTCTTGGACATTTTTAGCATATTTGAAGAATTCGAAAAGTGATCCTGCGGTGCCAAAAATATAGTGTGCAGGTGAACACTTTCTGCTGACGTACCTACCACATGCTTTCTACCCAATGCAAAATGTACGTGTGTCAAATCTAACGCTTCAGTGACAAAACATTTTTCACATTTTATGACGAAAAACACAAACATTTCAAAAACTGTGAGTCACATTAATAAAGTGCGAATTGAAATATTTATACGAGATTGCCGTGTAAAATATGGTTTGAGATTATTATTATAATTATTAATATTAATTAGCAGTTATTTCATTAGTGTGTTTATTTCATATGCTGTTATCGAATTTAATGTTTATTACAAAATTCTAGTTTCAATTTAAGGATTTAATAAAATTATATCGCTGTTGCGTTCATAAAGTTCAATTGGAATATTAACCATCATTAACAATAATTATTCTGCTACTTTATTGTAATATTCACCGAAATTCCACAGATTCTTTGTCTAATTTTGTATTTGTAGTTTTTTTGGTTGTATAAAAATTTTCGATGGTTGTTGTCCATTATAATTATCAATATTTTACGGAGTTCAAAATCATGTTTAACAAGATATATCTCATAAATTTTTTAAGATGAAAAGCTATAAGTATATGTTTTAAATAAAATTCAAGAATCAACCTATACATTCTACCAAAGGTAAATATGAATTGTAAGAAGCTCTATAAGCAGCTTTTATAAACTAATTAACCTAATTCTTTTGAGAGGATCAATACTCACCAAAATTTAATTGACAAATCTGGGTTCAGAAATATGAAAATTGTGCTGGTATTGTTCCCCTCTGTTTGAGGTGCTGCATTGTGGATGCCTAAGTAGCCATTTTATCGTGGATAAAAATTCTTCAAAATATACAGGATGCGCAAGAAAAACCTCTTCAGAGGAAATTCTTGAGAATGATCTAATTCTGAGAAAGGAGAAATCAACAAGCTTTCAGTCTGAAAATCATCCTGTATATTTTCATCAGATATTTAGCTGAAATAAGTTCAAACACTACTTTTTGCCGTGTCAAATTTATTTGCTATAAGCTCAAAAGGCATACATGCAAGCTGCAGAATTGTTACACTTGAAGACTCATGATAATGTTGAAAAAAACATAAATATTCTATTTTATGGGTTCACGTTATTAATCTTAATGTTATTCAATGCTCATTTCAGTAACATTAACAATATTTTGAAGGACTTGTTTCACATTTTTAGTTTTTTATGGTTGAAGGGCTTTTTTATCTGGAAAATCTGAGAAAGAAACAGAAAACTGATAATCGCAATGATCTTCTGATTTTTTTTTGGATATCACAGGAAATGCAAATCAGAAAAAAACGAAGGAATTTATTCATTAAGGTACCAATCAAATGCTAAGATAGACATAATAAATGCATGATGAATTTAAGAGAGCAGAACGAAACGTTGGCAAAGTTTTGAGTTCAAATTGAAAACCTGTCCAAATTCCTGCAAAGTAAAACTACATTACAAACAAAGATATTCAACCAAGATATTCAGCCCTGTCTGACGTTAGGTAGGTATAGATTGCATAAAATGAAGCATATTTTCGATAAAACGTTATCTATATTATAACAAAGGTACACGATTTACTATACATAATTACAATGACACAAATTGTTTTGGACAGAAAATCATCAAACCTTCAAGTATTCCATCAAGAAAACACTCCTACATTTACTAGTCCATTCACTTCCATGAAATCACTCAGAAATTCTTATTATACGACTTGATATTTTGCATGAACATTCAGTATAAAAATCTTCACCTTTAAAATAAATTTCACTCGAATCGGATATTGGTGTTAGAAAAAATGAGGATTTTTCTCTACAATATTCCGATTGATTTTTTAATGGTTCTATTAATACTATGGCCACAATATTTCGTATTAGGCTTCTTATAAATATTTTGCATATGGCCGCTTTCGTTATGGCCAGGATATTGAGGAACACAATTTTTGAATGGCCATATTTTAAGTACGATTTTGCTGGTTAACGAACTCAACCGAAGCATTTAAGAACCGAACCTTCCTTGAAAATTTCAAGTCTCTAGGACAATCCTTTCGGAAGTTATCGTGTTCACGGACGGCTTAACGGACAGAATTGAATTCGTCATCAGTAAATCAAACCTCATCGTTTGAGACCATTGAACAACAAAGACTACAGAAAACGAGCGATTCTTCAAACTAGCATGAGCTCTATAGCTTCAGTTTAATAATAACCATGTAAAATGAACTAATCAATTCAAAGTTTTTCGAATTTATTGCATTCAAATGAAATCGTTTCAATGAATTAATAAGACTGTAAGAAATTTCAATAATATACAGTGGAACTTCCCTATAACGAACGTCTGTAAAAGGATTTTCTCTGTTCAACAAATTTCGTACAAGACATTGTACCTTGAATGAAAATTCCATGTTGAAAACACCCTCTAAAACGAAGTATATTCTCTCTATAACGAAATATTCAAAGAACATCACTCTTTGAATGGGTATTGGTAAGAAGGTATAAGGGTGGGTTTTTTCCGAAAATTTTCCGGACGTACGTAATAAATCCCGACCTTAAACTAAATCATTACGGCGGGCAGAAAGATCCTTCTGAAACAGTTTTAAATACACCCCTGGCTGTTTGGTTTCAATCTAACCATTACGCTAGTGTGAAAAGTTGTGCGAAAATGTCTAAAAGCAAGTGCTTAAGTTTGAATGATATACTTCAATTTATCAGTGAGGTCAACCGCGACATTGCCGCCTATAGAAACAAATTTCTGTATAACGAAATTTCTTTATAACGAATATTTTTGCGGATATAGCCGTTAAAGGGAAGTTCCACTGTAATTCACAACTACCATGATATAAAGACAACGTTGCTTGTTCATCTGATAGGACAATAACTCTAACCTATACAGAGTGACAAGTGACATGTGTCAACCTTCTATGGTCTGCCGACTGAGTTCATAGAAGCGAATGGACTAAGTACCAATAAAACTACGATTTGCAGCTTGCATAGTATCTAAGCCGTTTTAAAGTTACACTTACTGGGGAAGAAGAAGAAGAAGAAGCATCAGAGTTTGTTTAGGCCCCTCATAGGTGCTAGGTGCCTTCGACTCGGTGCAACAGGGCAAACTGACACCCGCACTCGCGGGGTGTCTCACGCGGCGTGCGTGACAACCGGAAACACTGGCTCCACGTGCAGCACCCCTAACAACATCAAATCAGCAAATTTTCATCTCTATAATCATGATTTTTTTCTATTAGATCCTGTCCGACATTCATATTTCCATGTATTTTTAGTTTTGCGAGGTACACGATCAGTGGCGGCTGTGCCTGAGGTGGCGTAAGGACACTGTATGAGAAAGTGTACTAAGAACACAACCGATTCTCCTTACTCTCACAAGCTTAATTTCTGAAGGGCTTCTAGAAATCCGAATAATTGTAATATTAAATTATAAGGGTTGTCCAATGAGAGGTGTTATTTTGATATTCAAAGAAAAATGCCATTTTCCAATATAAATGATCGAATGTTTATTTCATTATAAAGAAAAAGCTATGACGTTGATAGTGGAAAATAACACCAGGCGTATGACCACCTCGACCACGCTTACAGGACCAAATCCTTTTAATGAAATTTTTCATAACCATATCGCAAAGTGGCTGCCCTATGTCCTCGATAGCTTCACGAATTCCATCTTTGAGGTCTTGAATTGACGCTGGGCTATTGGCGTAGACGCGTATTGTCGAAGTAAACGTTGTCCAGATCAATACTAGCCATAAAAAAATCATTAATTCCAAAGAACGACGAGGAATAGACAAACCACGGTATTCTTCAACACTTTCGGCTACAGCAGCAATATTCTTGGCTGTTCTTGAGTGACGTACACGGGTTTTATTCTTCACATCTCGAATTTTTCCACCAAATTCTTTATTGCGGTCCAAGGTGCTTCACGACTACCCAAAAATGTTCGAGTTTTACGTACCGTCTCTGCCAAATTTTCACCAATTTTATAGTGAATTTTAATAATTTCAATGCGTTCTTGAAGTATGTATCGTTCCATTTTCATTATGGCGTAGTTCCTACTTGTCAAATGTCAAAAAATGACAGCTTCAAACGTGACATTTACCGAAATAGCGGCTATTCGAAATAACACCTCTTATTGGAAAAACCCTTTAGTATATAAGATCTGCAGTACCTGTTTAAAAAAAAATAATGCGATACTTTGTGTTTAAATACTTGATTGTCGATATAATGCTCTACTACCATCACCACTTCAATAAGTCGCGAGCCGCCACTGTACACGATATTCTTAAAAAACTGGATACATGATGTCACACTTTCTGTTTCTGTTTTTTCTAGAATATCCCCAACTTATTCAAAACATGTTTTGTTTCATTTGTCTCATATCTTCTTAAAGAAAACGAAAGAATATTTGTTCATGGAAAATCTCTTTAATGCTCTTAGCCACAGGGGTAGTTAATAATTTCGCTGAATGAGGGATATATTAACGTCGTAATCAATCGAAAATTCAGTTTAGACAAAATTCAACCAATTTATTTAATATTTCACACTTGAATTTTGTTCAGAGGTGAAAAAAAGACAATTCATCGAAGCAAAATTCAAAAAGTGAGAAAAAATGCTCGTTTCAGGTTCAATGAAGAGTAAAAACTTTCTGCCAAAATTTAAGAACAAAGAAACCCACTGAAACTTGGCAGCATGCAAAATCTTACCCTCGAGTTTGGTACCACAACCTGTATAGTCCAATAAAATTGTCGAACATTAATGAACTTAGTACTCTTACTCTTACTGATTATTGAAAAATCAAGTGTCTTTCTGATATCTTCAGAGACATTCTCAAAAACGACTGATTCAGTTCGATAGAAAGTTATCCATAGAGCAAAAGCGACTGGCAGACTTTCTTTTCTAGATTACCAAAACACATATAAGAATTATCTCCTAGTGGAAAACAATTGTTCTCAAACTCCATATAGTATTTACTCCAATCTTCATATATTTTCATTATAAAAATATTAGAAATCACTTCATCCATTGGCAGACACTTATTACGTTTCCAACTCCCTGCCAGACACCCTTAACTGATAAAATAATTTTATTTTCTTCTGTATTACGTTGCTCAGTGAGTTATTGAATATTATTTCTCTAGGCAGACAGTTTAAACATTGATACAAACTATAGATGCAATTTATTGAAGTTCAAGAGCGTCTGGCAGGGAGTTGTAACAGTAATAAGCGTCTGCCATTGGACGAAGTGCTTCCTAAATTGTATTCTCTTAACTCCAAAGCCTCAGCGACTTAAGTTTTAGAGTTCGTCATAGATTTAACTCGTGTTGGAGTCAACCATTAAAAAAATTTCAGCTCTTGGATTTCCACATTCTATTCAACATACTGCTCTTTCAAATATCCTCAGATTGAAACCAAATGTATCCACGACGCACTATTGAGTTTTTGACGAAAATTTAAAATATTTCAACTGTACCATAGAAAGAGAAGGGAGAAAAGATTCATAAAAAAGAAAACGCTTAAAAATGCCGCTTTCAGATGACATTATCCCGAAGTGATAAGACAAAACCTCTCGTGTACTGAAAGACTTCAAGCAGTTTGTGCACAGGTAACTGCACAAAAACAAAACACTGAACATGTGTGCTTGTCTTACTCTAGAATATCAAAAATCTGATTCAATGTCTGAAATATAGCCCATTTCCATGGCTCTTGATGCTCCACAAGTACATTCCATTCGATCCTGCCTTACTACAGTTTTTTTCTTCGGAGGTGTGTTGGTTTTCTGGCACTAATCAGAATAATTTTTCGGATAAATTCATGATTACTTACGCTTAGTGTTTTCATATTGTCACCATATACTCTTTCAAGTTTCAAGACTAGAAAGTCTTTGCCACCAGACCTTCGTTATATTATAAAAGCTGAAAACTTGTCTACGCATGTTCCCAACAAGGTAAGAACGATGGACCATTATGAAGTTTGTGTTACCCAGGCTTTGGCAGGTAAACGGTTTTAAGGGGTGTAAAATAATGATCTAAATTCGTAAAATAATAAAGTGTGATTTTTGGTATAACCTTCAGAATATCATAAAAAATCACGTGTTAATTGCCAGACACAATATCGTGGCAACCCCTTGCCAGAAACCTTTAATGTTCATTAAATTATATGTAATTCTACTTACGTTATAGTATAAAAGCTGATTTTCATATATTATACTTGGGTAATAATTAGATAATGTTTGCTCATTAGCCAGACATTTTTGATAGTTACAACCCTTTGCCAGACAAGCATGTAGTTTAGCTGCAGGTGAACAATTTAATTTAGATGTAGCGTCGAATGTCTTTTCTTCAGATATTTTTGAGATTCACTTAAATGATTAGTTATATAAATCTGTACCAAAAAATGTATTTGCATTATCATCATGCCTTCTCACTCGCACCCACTCATATATACTGTCTCGCGCTCGCATCTGCAGCTACCCTACATGCTTGTCTAGCAAAGGGTTGGAACTATAAAAATGTCTGGCTTATGAGGAAACATTATCTAATTATTACCTAAGAATTATATATAAAAATCAGCTTTTATTCTATAACGTAAGTAGAATTACATATAATTCAATGACCTTTAAGGGTGTCTGGCAAGGGGTTGCCACGATATTAAGTGTCTGGCAATTAATGACGTGATTTTTTATGATATTCTGAAGGTAATATAAAAAAATCACACTTCATTATTTGACGAATTTAGATCAGTATTTTACACCCCTTTAATACCGTTTACCTGCCAAAGCCAGGGTACCCAAACTTCATAATGGTCCATCGTTCTTACCTGTGTTGGGAGCATGCGTAGACAAGTTTTCAGCTTTTATAAAATAACAAAGGTTTAGGGTTCACGGGCTCTTAGACTATTTAAATAAATTGATATTAGGATAAAAAAATCATTGGACATTTTCGAGCTTTTGCGGAATGTATGTGTTTGGTTGAAATATCGGGTTCTCAACATAAACAAATAGATACAATCAGTCAAAATCATCAACACCAATCAGATTTAACATTGACGTGCTTCACCTGAGACTCCAAGTAATAATTATTCATAATGAATGGTTTGGTTTTTATTCTCTAAAAAAGGGAGAATCAGAAAAAAGAGTCCTTGCTATTTATTTTTCAAAAATATTTCATTAGAATATTGACCATGATTACGTTTTAGTTGATCCATAGATACATAGAGTTTTGTGCGGTGTGTGGCATGTGGTACCGCCTTGTTGAAACCACTTGTGAACTAGGTTTCAAATCGTGTATTACGGACAATAAAATTTGAGAAATTTTTGTACTAAAGTGATCACCATTGATCGTGCATTTATTTGTAGTTTCACATGAAAATTCATATCAATTTTATTCACTAAATATGAAAAGATATACATGGGTCGAAAAAAACGAAAAAGGCTTCCGCAGTTTCTATCGCAAAGAATGGCATCAAAGTAAACGTAGACATCATAAAAACTACATAGTAGCAGAAGATTATAAGGATTTATAGAAATACACAGAATGTATCGATTTTTACCCTGGCATTTCACAGTTGGAAACCCACGGAATATGGGGATATATACAATTTAATCTGAAAAGGGGCTTATGAGAAAGGTATAACATATCTTATAGAATGTCGGAAACACAGTTGAGCTCAGTGATTTGTTTTCAGATTTTCGACGAAATAAAATCGTATGGATCCCACTTTCTTGTGCTCCTACAGAAAGTTCAATATTGAGGAAAATTTTTGTCTTTTAGTGAAGAATGTTGAAATTAAACTTGTTAAATTAATAACTTTGTGTTGATTCAACATCTTACATCTAACTTCAGAATCAAATTAATTTTTCTTACACTGGTGCTATGATATCTGACTAATATTTCCTTACATGAACATCCATGTATTTCTTCAAGAATTGACTGTTGAGTAACCGATATAATGCAATAGGTATACAATCCTAAGCAAGCGAAAATCTGGATTTATATACATATTTTTCAACCAATAACTGCATGCAATGACGCCGCAATATAATTTTCAATTTTCTTGGTGGTAAAACATATTTTATTTCAGCCTTTTTGGTTTCAACCCCAAAGTTTTCGAGTCATAGGTTAGCTCGAAAATGAAAATGTTGTCTCAAAACAGATTCGACACTTTTCAAGTTCCCCTTCCGACTATGGAAGTCCTGAAAGATGGAACTCTAAAAAACAGGGAATAATTTCCAGAGTATCAAATTGTAGATGTATGTTGATATACAGGGTGTCCCGGAAAATGTGGTAAATCTCTTGGATTCAGATAGAACATAAAAAAATAAAATGACAAGTTCCCATAATTTTTTTCCTAGCGGCCCTCCCTACGAAGATACGGCCTCCTAAAGGACGCCACTGGAAATTCATTTTAGTGAATAAATTTCAATTACTTACTTCTTTCATTATTTTTTTTTCGAGAAAGGTTCATTTTATCGACACTGAACAAGAGACCTTTTCTTCAGCTTATGTTCAAGGTATCCAAATTTGTTTTTTTAGCACCTTATCATACAGGGTGTTAAAAAAATGTAAGCATTAAAATGTACAACCCAGTCCACCCCTTGTTAACTGAACAAGCAATTTGAGTGCGGTGATTTAAGAGGTCCTTAATACTATTAATCATATCCAATTTTCATCAAATTATATCGAGTAGTTTGAACTTATTCCACTGAAATGGATTTCCAGTGGCGTTATTTAGGAGGTCGTATCTTCGTAGGGAGGGCCGCTAGGAAAAAATTATGGGAACTTGTCATCTTCTTTTTTATGTTCTGAATCCGAGAGATTTTTCACATTTTCCAGGACCCTTCAGATTTTATGTTGTTCAATAATCACGTTATTGGTTGAAGAATTGCTCAATACGGTATGTTTATTCTGGAGAAGGGAATAATAATTTTATTTTTACTGCGATTAAAAAATAATTACTTTTGTTGTTCGTACAAGAAACTATTAGTATTTCCTCAAATTCAACTTGTTTCAGTTAAAACCAACATTTTCACAACTTCAAAAACCATTTTTAAACCATCTAGTAAACTATCGTAAAGAACATATTACCTGTTGGCACGTTTGTTCCGCGTGATGGTTGCACGTGTTTCCTGTCGCAACCGCTGCTGCGCATGCGGCAGTTCCTGGGACTTTCAACTGCTCGTGCTTATAGTCTGGCTGATAGGGAAGAAGCATCCTTATTTTACCCCAACGGTTGAAGAATAAGGCGATCGCCCCAACCCACACCAGAAGCACTAAAAGAACTATTCCTATTTCTACACCACGCACCTGGAAAGTGAACAAATGTTATGATTATCCAAGTAATATTATGACATACGAAGTGGTTCAAGAGCCCCAAAGAACTCTGATAGCATAGATTAAGGAGAGAAAGATAGGAAACCGAGCGACTACGTACAGTGACTATATTACCACAGTGGCGACAACTGGTCATAAAACTGTCAAAAGTCCGTTATGTTTCGTCAAGGCGTTTTTGACGGTATTTTTTGAATTGTATATCTCATAACTCTCTATAGACTTTTTCGATCTTATTCTTAATCTGTAGGTAACAAAACATACTAAATAAACTAAATCTTCAATCTGCGCAACTCCGACGAAACATGGCGGCCAACCAATAGAAAAGGGGACAAGAGTTGTCGCCACTGTGGTAATACACTGTACGACTACGATGATGTTAGCGCCCTCTATGTGTGAGGATTAAGTATTGAAATTGAAGAGAATAGGTAAAATCAAGGATTGTAGAGGACATTTTGAGCGAAGGATATTGAAAACATTGCATGATTGCACGTGGGTAACCTCTTTGTGGCTTCATTTTAGTTGCGTTTCGTATTGTGTTTGTGTTATCTATTTTCTGTGTGCATCTTTTGAAATTCAAAATGGTTTACGGAGCATATTGTATGGTGATGAAGTACAAAATAATAAAAAGAACAATCCCGAACCTGAGAAAATTGAAATGTAGGTATTGAAACTGGTATCATATATCTCTGTTTCTCATTGTTTTTTAATTTCAGTGCTCTTAAATGGTTATAGTTTTCTTTGCGAAAAAATATAGATCTCAGCAGCTGTTATAGAATGTGCGGTGAGCATTTTCCTACAGATCAATAAAAACGAATGAAAAAGCACTATCATGTTGCAATTTCCATTATTTTTCAATTCCACTTCAAATTGTGGTTTATTTTTATTTGTTTCGATAATTTGGTAACTAATATGTAAGAAAATGATTGATTTGTATTCGATTTCATTATTATATTTTTTTGTGAGTAATGATTTCTAATAAAACTATAGCAAAACAATACATATCGCATTTCTTTAATATCAATTCATTTTAAACGATGTGACATTAAAAATATAATAAGCACTAGCTTTGTTTTATCGATCAGGATGTTTTTTCTGGGCTTGGCGTCTAAATTTGATGTAATACATAGGAATAATTGAATTCGAATTTGGCGCCCATTCTAATAGTTTTCTGTATTGAGAAATTTATCTTTTTCAGCGCTATCTATGTGTCAGAATTAATCAACTAACCGCAAAACGTAGTAGGATTTCAGTACTAGAGTTGTAGAGCGTTTCCTATCTTTCTCTTCTCAATTTTGGCTGGGACCTTTCTGTAGCACAGAGAAAAAACCTAAAAAAGGAAGATACAGGAAGGGAGAAGGCAGACATAAGGGCACCCTTGTAGAGCCTTTCGGACTAGAAAAATCCAGAAATTTCCTGGAAACAAAGCACCTAGAAAAAAGAGGAACATTTTTTTTCTGCTATTCTTCAGAGGGCTGTAACTCTTCTGGATGCACCAAATACTGACCTCAATTTTCATCAGAGAATCATTCCTTAATTTTCGGTCTTATTCTTCCAGTATATTCATTGGTACCAACCTATAGAAAACGAAAAGAATAAATAATCGTTTGAAACACTTACAGTTGAGCTATTTGGCGTATATTCCGGCAAGTTGGCCGGATCCAAAACCTCCCTCGGCGTTGGAGGCCCCGTGGAGGAGCTGGCCAGGGAGTCTTGCTGGGGGGATGACCGTGGGGGCTCTGAAACAACCGGAAAATCTGGATCACTTTCTCGCATTCATTCCTGCACACCGTTTATTTTAGATTGCTCGAAGAATTCTGCTCTCAGGAACGCTTGTGCGGTTGACTTCAAAGGATTCTTTATTTAGGGAGAAATTAATGTTCATGTTGACAAAGACTACTGTAAGGGGAAGAGAAAGAAAAAATGGTTTTAATGGGAAAGCGATTAATTTAGACGAGGATGGCACGAAAAGAACGTTTTTTCGAGCTTGAAGTTGTTTTTCTGGCACTTGTATCTACAAGGGTAATGAAACAACGTGTTTTATTATTGCCCAATTCATCGGTCAGTAAGTTACGATCTTTGAATCGATCGAACTAGAGCTACGGCTGATTGTGAACACGATATCTTTCGAAAGGAAAAACTTAAATTTTGAATGATAGTTTTTCCCCTATGAATAAGCGTTATAATCTTCACATTACAATACCTCAGAAAGTTTGAATCAATTGAACTGCCACCTAAACATTTTTGACTGATTTGCTATTTTATTCCTGTTTAAATAATTATTTCACGGAAAAAGCTATTGGCTTAACCCGGCGCATTCGCCAATTTGCAACCTAAATCCAATTTGAGACAATGGGCATTTCCAGTGGTTTTCTGGAAAAAAATTCAAGAAATAATGAATTATCGAAGAATTATAACCTAGGCACGTACTATAATGCATTATATACGATTTAGAGATGAAGAACTATTAGAATAATACATTTAATCTTTTCGTCCGAATGCGGCATTTTTGAATCGAAAAAATCCGAATATTTATTCCAGTGATCGAGCAAAAGTATTCGTTTACTAGATTTTCATAATTCTCTTAATGTTTTGTCTAAATTTCAGCGACATACGACAAACAGTTTCTGGGAAATCCAATTTTTGAGAATTTTTTTTTATTTTCAAATCTCTTATCTCCAGCTCATTCGAACGGAAAGAGCTGAAGATCAGGAGTCCTATAAGTATATGACCTTCCCCGGCTCAGTATTCGAAACTTACGGACATTTCGGCAGACCTATAGCACACTGTTCACCTTGGAACAAGCGCGAAATTCTAAATCTGTATTGCAAAAAAACGATCAATTGATCAATAAATCGATACTCACCCAGCGTTCGGAAGACGATGGGCCTACTTCTATATTTCTTGCCACCCCAAACGGCGGCTACTGTCAGCTGATACTGGGTGTCCGCTTTGAGCCCGCTCAATGTCACAGCATCCGAATTCCCTGCGACGACTGCCACCACTCTGTAACTAACAGACTGGTTCATTCGAGCTATACCAGTCACATTCTACCTTCTAAAATCATATTGCTACAAGAAACAGTATTTCAATTTCACAAACATACGAAATATAATGAAGAACGTTCAATGCAAATACACAAGTAAAATTACCAAATAATATGAAAGAAGAGAATTATTTCAATCGATAGAATTGAACAAATATAGATCACATACTTCGGAGCTAGTCTTGTGAAGGTTCAAAGGACCTATAAGGAGTCATAATCATCAAGGACACTTTTTGCTCTGAGATCCAGAGCATACACAGATATGTGTAGATATCTCTGAATGATATGAGGCACTCTGGGAAATTTTATTTCACATCTGAAGCATTGCGTCGGTACTATAATCGAAACAACGCCATCTCTTGAGGATCCTCAAAAACTACTCCCATTGCATGAACCTTGAACTAATTATCGAGACATTTTTCTGTTGCCGTTGGAACAAATGGTGAACAAACTAACATTTCCCCATTATTTTCGTTCAATAGTGGGTGAAGCAGTTTATAATCACCTTCATAAAGTACCCACAAGAAAACTCATCACAGAATAATCCGTAATAAAACGAAAATTTTCAATTATAAGTTACTGCGTGGGTGAAAGGCTGCTCTGGTATTCTATCTCAGTTTTTCTTAGTTTATTTCCAATCTCCGAAGATCAGGAGAATGGGCTATCGATAGATTGGAGCATTTTTTTTTCTTTTAGGAATTCTGAACCGTATTTAATCAGAATAAAGCATCGTAATCTGGGGTTTTCGCTTGTTTTAACGACGCATTTATTTCAGGCAAATTGCATTTTTTGCGAAGAAAAAGATCTATGTCTTCAGTATCTTATCCTTAACGTGTCCGAGAATGCAGTCGACTTTGAATATTTTAGTGCTGATATAACCAGGGAATATTAGATATTTTTCCGATATAACGATAGATTTTCCTGTGGTTGTCATTACACAACGCTCACAAATTTCTGCGTGTCCCTAGTACAATCCTATAACTCCAAGTTATCGCGTTTACGGCCGGACGGCCCCTCGAACAGAATTGAATTTCACCACGCATTCTACATCAGGGAGTCGAATCTTATCGTTTGGGGCAATTTTCAGTTCGAAATTTGAAAATTATAAACATTTGAACAAAACAATATAGCACCTGATAAATTGAACGTGCGTTGAAATGGCCCATAGAGTTTTTCCTGACATTTCAGTGTTTTTCGATATTATTCGCAGAAATAAGCATTAATTTCCGTATTGAACAATATAAAATAAAGCAAAAACAAAACAGTTTACAGGGGGTCCCGGAAAATATGGGAAATCTCTCGGATTCAGATAAATAATAAAAAATGAAGATGACAAGTTTCCATATTTTTTTTCTTAGCGGCCCTCCTTACGAAGATACGACCTCCTAAATGACGACACTGGAAATCCATTTTAGTGGAATAAGTTTCAAACTACTCGATATAATTTGATGAAAATCAGATATGATTAATAGTATTAAGGACCTCTTAAATCACCGCACTCAAATTTCAATTAGCTTGTTCAGTTCACCAGGGGCGGACAATTTATGCTTACAATTTCAACACCCTGCATGATAAGGTGCTAAAAAAAACAACTTTGGATACCTTGAACATTGAGCTAAAGAAAAAGTACTCTTGTTCAGTGTCAATAAAACGAACCGTTTGCGAAAAAAAAATAATGAAAAAGTATTGAAATTTATTCCACTGAAATGAATTTCCAGTAGCGTCATTTAGGAGGTCGTATCTTCGTAGGGAGGACCGCTAGGAAAAAAAATATCGGAACTTGTCATCTTATTTTCTTATGTTCTATCTGAATCCGAGAGATTTTCCGGGACACTCTGTATACATGTATACATTGAAATACAACGCATTAATAATTTTGGAGCTGATTCTACACCCGAATTTCACAGAACCATATCACTTAATTTCAGTAATAGAATAAGGCATTTCAAATTCTTGAAGAGGTAATAACTTTCTCTTAACAACAAAATGAAGATTTTATTGGAATAATTCGAAATGTTCGAATACGACTCAAAATAGAGACGAATAACTGCATGTCGGTCAAGAAGCGACAACGACTGCTCAAATCCTTATCCCCATCAATATTGACATACCTCTAAAAGTTGTAAAATCCCCTGAAATTCTGGAGAAAACTTCACAAACTACATATGCTCGGAGAGAGGATTAAAACTAAACTGTCTGGACTCGGCAGTATCCTTTATACTATCCTCAGACACGAAAGCATTTTTTTGGGGTCAACCCCATTATGTTCCCCTAACGTAGACAAGTGTACTCGTTGAAAAGTGCTCCGTCTTCATGAATATTGCCATTGTTTTCCGAACTTTGTTTCCGAATTTATATTCGCAAATTTTTGCTTCAAGTAGAATATAACAGAGGAATTTTCATTGGTCGAACGTTTGTGATTTTCATCTGTGTAAGAAATTCGATTTGTCTCAGTACAATCAGATATTGAAAAAGGTAGTCAGTTACAATCTGATAGTTTATTTGGATATGATAAATGAAAATACTTTGTTTACAATCAACTCTTTCAGTCAAGAAAGTAATACTGAAATTCCAAAATATTTTTTGATGCTTGGTATGATCACAAATAATAAGACCAATCAAGAGTTTATAAATTTATTGTTATAGCATTTCTATAGGTCTAAAAAGTGTAATAATAGTATATTATGCAACGAGCGTATAATGATTGCTATTATTCGCGAGTGAATAACAGCTATTAAATATTTTGCATAAACATTGAATGAATAAATGTAAATGATATCGAATATTTTGATGTGGAAATAAAGGGATATTTTTTTTCAATATTTCGATTGAATTTCTTTTCATTCTAATAATTACATTATGGCCACAAACTTTCGTATGAGGCTAATTATGAGTGTCTTGCATCTGGCTGCAAAATTTCATCTTGACCTGTTTCGTTCTGATAGAGATATCGAGGAACAAAAATTTCTAATGGCCATATTTTATGGAACATCCTGCCTGATTTTGCTGGCTAACGAACTCAACCGGAAACCCTAGGGGCAGAATTTAATTTAACCACGAATTTGACTATCTAAGAAACATAAATGTGTCGAAATGAAATGATAAAGAATCATCTGAATTGAAAAATTCTGATACCTTATCGACGAACCTTCAGAACATCATTCCTTTCGCAATTTAAATTATTCTTATTCAAAATTTCTGTTCCAATTCCCCTTTCAAAAGCTGAAATAGGTTCTAATCATGGGACAGCTCCCGAAGGATGTCAAACTCTCCAATTGAGTTATCACCAACAGACGTCATTCGAATTGACAGAGATGTCTCTGAGGGGTCTTCAACTTGCCCCTCTCGTTCCACTGAATTGAGAATTTCTTGAATGATTTATACGCCTTTGTTTATGGACTGTTCTGTCTAAATCGTCTTTATTCAGGTATTATGTAAAGTTGTTTTATTGTTTCCCTTTCAGGAACACAAATGTTACGTCTTCGAGATACTACTTAATCTGAATCAGTTATTATACATTTATAAAGAAACTCATGCTTATATAATCTGGAGGGTAAATATCCATACTAGTCCATACTAATATAATAAATGCGAAAGTAACTCTGTCTGTCTGTCTGTTACTCTTTCACGCCTAAACGGCTGAACGGATTTTGATGAAATTTCGTATGGTGATAGATGATAACCTAGAAATGGTCATAGGCTATAAATAATCACGCCATCGTCCTTAGGGGGTAGGCAGTAGGCAGATAACTAAATTGAGTTAGTGATTTTTAGTCGTTTTTGTTGGGACTTTTGCTATTTCACGTCTAAATGGCTGAACAGATTTTGATGAAATTTAGTAAGGTAATAGATGGTTACCTAAAAACGGATATAAGATTAAAATGATCACGTCATCGTACTTAGGGGGTAGGAAGTAGGCAGAAAACTGAATTGAGTTTGTGATTTTTTTATGGTTTTTGCTGGGCGTTTTGCTCTATCATGCCTAAACGGCTGAACGGATTTTGATGAAATTTAGTTAGGTGATAGATAGTAACCTAGAAAAGGATATGGGCTATTAATATTCATGCTATCGTACTTAAGGCGTAGGCAGTAGGCAGAAAACTAATTAAGTTAGTGATTTTTAATCGTTTGTTTTAAAAGTTCACCTCATTCACGCCTTAACGTCTGAACGGATTTTTATAAGACTTGGTTAATATAAAGATAGGATCCTAGGCACGGACACAGGCTACTTTTTACGGCGGTAAAATACCTCCCGCGGAAATCTAGCGTGATCGTGTCAAGAAGCGCATTACGCCATAGCTACTGAAATGATTTTGATGTTTTTTTTAACTGAGTGTTACTAAGACTTCAAGTTAGTATTTGATCACTTTTCTAACTTAGAGGGTCGGTAGGCGCCATAATTTAGGGAATTTATGATAAAATTTTGATGCAACTGTCTATATTTAACAGTTTTACTTGGATCGAATTACCGTGCGAAGCCGAGGCGGGTCGCTAGTAATATTATATTTTAACCAGCATCGTTGCCCAGAGACCGATGCCTTGTCGACTCAGAGTTATATTGACTACGGTTGATCTGGTCTACCGATTCAACTGACCTACCGGTTCGATTGATCTACAGTTCATCTGATCTATCGGTTCAATCGATCTACTTTTCATCTGAACTAATTAAAATGGGCTTACTAGTTGAGTTTTTCTAATTATTTAGTACCTAGAGTGCCAAAATCCCTCAAAATTAGCTAGATACCTTACTCCCCTATATTTTTCATCATAATCCTCTCCAGGCAGAGATCTAAAGTGAATAAATAAACCGTTCAACGGCGATATTTACCCACGATCCGCACACACAGCAACTTAGGGATGTCCACGTTAATCTAAACCGATTATTCTCGTTAACTAGAGAGCGAAGCTGCGGGTTAACGAGCCTTTGTTGGTGGCGCTCATCAAGATCAGAGGACGGGCCAGAACATAATCAATTCATGCGGCAGTGCCACCTAGACGTGGCTCCATTATACCGTTCAGGCCACCACAGAATAAGGAAGTGGACAGAGACGAATGGATGCAAGAACCCTGAGGTCAATCACTGTGGAAAACAACAAGAAAAATGCGGTCTGTGGATTTATGAGGTGCGAATTGAAGCGAGGATTTAAAGGTCAATTTCTGCGGAGGGCAGCAAGAAGAATGTGGTCTTTTTAATTGTGTGATGTAGATGTATGGTTAGCATCTGGAAGAGGCAGTAAGATGGAAGATTAAAGCTTGAGAATGAGGGATTCTGTGTTGTGTTCAGGGTGGGCCACAATAGTGATCTGAGTGTTGACGTGGAATTCTTGATGATGCAGATTTCATTGAAAGGTTCTCTGGGATATTTCAATAATTTTCTCCTCTTCTTTTCATTGTTTCTGTTGGAAAAATCAGAACATAATGAATTCATGCGGCGCGGTGGTCCACCTAGACATGTGGACAAAGACGAAGAAAAATGCGGTCTGTAGATTTATGGGGTGCAAATTGAAGCGAGGATTTAAAGGTCAATTTCTGCGAATAGCAGCAAGAAGAATGTGGTCTTTTGAATTGTGTGATGTGGATGTATGGTTAACATCTGAAAGGAGCAGTTTGGTGGGTGGTTATAGCATAAGAATGAGGTTACCTCTGTAGTGTACGGGGTGAGAAAAATTGATGATCTAATTGTTGACTTGAATTACTTGATGATGGAGAATTCATTGGAATGTCCTTTGGGCTATTTCGATCATTATCTCCTCTACTATTCATTGTTACTGTTAGAAAAAGCAGAACATAATCAATTAATGCGGCATGGGCTAATATATCTGAAATCAAACCTCAAACCTGAAAATTCTGCATTCATTAAAATAATCGCGAAATCAATGGGATTATTTCATTTAATTAAGCAGAGAACTTGCGGTAAGGGAGGCAAAGAATAAACCAGGTCCGAAGCTAAAGATGAATTTAAGGTAGGGCAATGGATGTAACGGATAGGGCAGAAGTAAAAAAATTACTATTAATTAGAATTATTACTATTTTTAAGGTAGGCATTGGAAAATTAAAGGTAGGGCATTGCCCCATTTTGCCCTCCCCTAGCTACGGCCCCGGAATAAACTTTTCTGCAGCCCCTTTGATAAAACTGAATGAATTAAGTCTTGGCGAAAAGGGGTTCAGGAAATACCTTCTAGCAACCATCTTTTATGTTTTCCCCATTTTAACGGAACTCGTGGAGGGTAAATTATATCGGGATTCCTCATTTTTATTTTAATGAACACTGTGTGGAGTGGAAACTCGAATTCTCTGCTCTCAATAGAATTCATAACTGCATTAATGAATGTTTAAGGACTATTGAGCCTTAAACTTAAGAGTAAATGAGGGATGATAATTAATGGGTGCATTTATAACAGTAAAAGAACTTTGAATAATAATACTAGAGAGAGATGATGCAAGAAACAGCACAGAATATATGTATACCTTTTCTGGAATCGTTACACAATTGAAATATTGTGTTCTGATGAAGTATTTTCATCAATGATGACACGTACGTCAGTAAGAATACGAAATGTAATAAGAAAACAGATCAGAATTGAATACGGAATTATCTAGTGAAAACCAAACTTTACTCGTACAGCATCGAGATAAAAGACTAGGTTGAAAGTCTTGAAAACGTGAAACTTTGAAAAGAACGAAAGAGCTCATCCTTCTCAAAAATCGATAGAGGCAAAACCTTCAATGTCTGAGCACTAGAAATAACTCCTGAATTATATATTTTCCTCGAAATCGATTTGCGTTTCATTTACATATTCCGTTCACAATAAGTTGATCTTAGAAAGGAATACATTCGACGGAAATGCACTCGAAATGTACAGCGGAAATCTCTTTTCGATGGTTCGAATGGTATATCGAATATTTTATGTCGATACTACTGAATGACGAGGGTATTTCCAGTTATTTGCTGCTTCCTTTGCTTTCATGCTATCGATAATGTTTGCGTTTATACAATTTATGATGTGCCTCGGTTTAGTGGGTTATAGCGTTGGACTAGTACCTAATAGAAAAGTTCTGAATTTAGTATCGGACTAGGAAAGGAATTTTCTAGCCAGAAGCATTCAGTATTCACTCATTTTCAGTTATGAAACGATGTCTTGAAATAACAAACGACCAACAAATTACGGACAGTTGCAAAATGGCGGAGGAGCCAGACACGAAATCAAAAGTATATCAATTTTATTTACAAAAGAATTTATCTCCAAGAGGATATTCTGTTATGAAAATATATTCATTCAGAATATCGATCTTCATTCACAAAAAAACTTTCACTCGAATCGATATTTTTTATGGAAATATGAAGTTTCTTTTCGTCAATATTCCTATATTGAATTATCTATGGTTCTGTTCATACTATGGCCACAAAATTTTGCATGAAGCTTGTTATGAGCATCATGCATTTGGCCGTAACATTTATTCTGATTGGTTTCGTATTTCCGAGATATTGAGGAACAAAAATTTTGAAATGGCCATATTTTATGGAACACCTTGTACGATTTGGCTGATTAGCGAACTTAACTGAGTCATTTGGGAACGAAACCATCGGGAAAATTTCAGTCTCTAGGACAATCCCTTCGAAAGTTAATGTGCTAACGGACCGCCCCACGGACAGAATTGAATTTGACCACGAATTTGAGCAAAACGATTAAAGCACTCGTTTGGGTAGAACGAGTGTTCAAAAACATCCTGACTTTTTTATGGAGTCGAAAAATCCAATCTTCTGAAGTCTCAATGCTTCGTTTAAAACATAATAAAACACACATAACTTCTCCTCCTTTTTCACGATATGCTCTTCACGAAAAATATTAATACGAACGAACTGAAACGAGCGTGCTGAACCTTTCTGACCTGAAACATCAAATTAACTTTCCATAAAGAGCATCAATTCCTTCGGGAAATCAGCCAACCTGACCTACTATTTAAAAAGTGAGAGATATACGAATGGGAACATGAACATCAAATTTTATTCCTTTTTCATGTAAATCTTAAACATCCGCGAGGGAAATGGCAGTTCTGTCCTTCTCTAGCGTTTTCCGGGAAACCATCAGGTTATCACAAGAATATTTGTACACCGTTATAATATATTTGATATAACATGAAAATGTCGAGGTGGCTTGACAGTTCAGCTAGGGTATTTTTCTCTTATTTGGGTAGAATTTCAGAGTTTGAGAGGAAAGAATGGGGGAAAATGCTTTTTGTTCGGGTATTATTTGAACGTTAGGAGAATTTAAAGTTGAGAGAAAGTTATCACGTGAAATAAGCAGGTTTTATGAGCTTTTTCTTGAATGAGGAGTTTTTAAGTTGAATATTTAGGTGACTGAAGGTTCCTTTCATTAAGTAACATACTTTTATTCAGCATTTTCTAGATTCATTATTAGTTTTTATGTTTTGAAAATTCGGTCGGATCCTGTATGCCGCGGTTGAATTCCTTAACCAGCACAATAGTACAGGGTGTTCCGTGAAATATGGCCATTCGAATTTTTGTTGCTCTTTATCCAACACATAACGAAACAGATCAAAATGAAATTTAGCGGTCACATGCGGGGTACTCATCCATACTAACATTATCAATGCGAAAGTAACTCTCTGTCTGTCTGTCTGTTACTCTTTCACGCCTAAACGGCTGAACGTCTTTTGATGAAATTTGGTATGGAGATAGATGATAACCTAGAAATGGTCATAGGCTATAAATAATCACGCCATCGTTCTAAGGGGTAGGCAGTAAGCAGATAACTAAATTGAGTTGGTGAATTTTAGTCGTTTTTGTTGGGAATTCTGCTCTTTCACGTCTATACGGCTGAACAGATTTTGATGAAATATAGTAAGGTAATAGATGGTTACTTAAAAACGGATATAAGATCAAAATGATCACGGCATCGTACTTAGGGGGCAGGAAGTAGGCAGAAAACTGAATTGAGTTAGTGATTTTTTTATGGTTTTTGCTGGGAGTTTGCTCTATCATGCCTAACGGCTGAACGGATTTTGATGAAATTAGTTAGGTTATAGATAGTAACCTGAAAAAAGATATGGGCTATTAATATTCATGCTATCCTACTTAAGACGTAGGCAGTAGGGAGAAAACTAATTAAGTTAGTGATTTTTAATCGTTTGTTTTAAAAGTTTACTTCATTCACGCCTTAACGTCTGAACGGATTTTTATAAGACCTGGTTAATATAAAGATAGGATCCTAGGCACGGACAAGGGCTACTTTTTACGGCGGGAAAATACCTCATTCCCGCGGAAATCTAGCGTGATCGTGTCAAGAAGCGCATGATGACGCCATAGCGTCTGAAATGATTTTGATGTTTTTTTTAACTGAGTGTTACTAAGACTTCAAGTTAGTATTTGATCACTTTTCTAACTTAGAGGATCGGATGAATAGAGAGACCGATTTAATTTCATCAATAGATGAAAAATGTCATTTTTCATCTCCTCCCAAGTTATTCTATTTATTTTCAAAACGATAGGTTATGAAAAAGAGTGGTCAATAGGGCGTTTGTAGAGAATTGATTAACCTATAAAATGAGGTATCAAACATTCTGATCGGACGATCAGGGAACGATTCCTTTTAATTAAAAGGTGAAAAAATGTCATTTTCCATCTCCTCCCAAGTTAATTCGATATATTTCCGAAACGGTAGGTTATAAAAAAAGTGTTCAATGGGGCGTTTGTAGAGAATTAATCACTACATAGTATAAAACAAAGTCGCTTTCTCTGTCCCTATGTCCCTGTGTATGCTTTAATCTTTGAAACTACGCAACGGATTTTGATGCGTGTTTTTTAATAGATAGAGTGATTCATATTATATGTATAAATAAATAAAAGTATAGAAGTACTGTTATTTTTGAGATTTCTGATGTGATGTCCGTGCGTCCGTCGCTAGTAAGAAATATTTGTGATCATAGTGTTAACAGAAGCATAAAAAATTCAATCGGAATATTGAAAAAATATGTCATCAATCGTTTCAGACAATTTTATGCTTAACCTGAAAAACAATCTTACACATTTAAACAAAACGTTACCACACTTGGTTTTTCGTAACAAATGCGCATATAATAACTCCAAATATAACAACCTGCGAATGATGTGGGGTAATAACCTGAACATCATACCTGGCATCTGTTGGTTTGTAGGTGACATCGTATTTATCGACGACAGTCTCGAATGTAGTTGCCCAGGACACCTTGACGCACGTGGGGTTTATAAAAGTAACCGTAATGTTTTCTGGAACTCCTGGACCATTTGGCATAGAACCTGGAAATGATAAAATATATGAGACACTTCGGCAACATATGGTTTCACAGAGGAGCTGTGTTTCTCCCCGACTGTTATGGAATATAACTCTTTTTTTGTCCGTTCAGGATTTTCGTCCATGTTATCAATAATAACCCGTTCGGCATTGACCTCTGCGCGAGCAGACGGATTTTTTAGTCACGTGACCACAGATCGTACAGATTTATCTGTAATATTGGGAATAACGAACGGTACATAGCATCTGCTACAGAACATACTGCTCTCTGTTCTACTTTTATAGATTATGAGATTTCAAAGATCACTATTTGGGAAATATTCTCATCTTTCAACGATACTTTCACTCTTTTCGTAGTTTTTCCATAAAATCTCAATTTAATAATTAGGTGCAAGGCACTTAATGCAAAGGAAACGAGGATTGCAATATCCCTTCTGGTCGTTCAATACGGCGATAGTTGTACCGAAAGATCCTAATTAATGAATAATTACACGAAAAAAACCAGAAAGGAATATTTGCTCCAGCCCATTCATAACTACGATAGCTATATCGAAAAATTTTAATGAATTAATTAAGTTTTTAATGAATGAATGAAAACAGAAGAATAAAAGTGTTATAGAATTTTTCAATCTATCGGTTTGTCAGATCAGGAACTCAAAATAAAACAAAAAAATATATAAAAAAACATTAAACTCTATGGATAAAATCGCTTTGCTCCGTCGAAATAGACCGAGCGAAAAGATCGACGTCGATTGCTCAGATTTTTATGACGAACGCTCCAGATGTGTACTCCCCTCAATCCGGATTTATAATAAACGAACGGTTCAGATTGATCAACATGTCCGATGTCGATGCCGAACGCCCTAATAAAAACATTTTTTTCGGGAATTTGGATCCGTTGATCCTTTATCAACTGGATATCAAGGATCAACTGGATCCAAACGTTGGTGAAGATTCAAAGGAATTTAACCGAAAACATTAAAGTCAAAATTTCTGAAAAAAAAAATGTTTTTATTATAACTCTTTTTTTTCAATAGAGAGTAAGTACTACGGGATCCTTATAAATGATTGTAACATCGTAGGTTGCTTTGGAAATTTTTCACTTATCGTTTCTTACGCAAAGTTACAGATTTTCTATTCAGTCCATTATTATCAATTTTTTTCGGAATGGTTAGCCCAAACTCACAGTATCGTTTGTTTTGAATTTGAAGTTTACATCAGAATATAAATATTAATAATAGTCCAACGCCGCTATTATAATATTTATAGAGGACCTGTATAATAGTGCCAAATGCAAAAAGTATACCGAAAACCGCCCCTTTTTATAATATAAATAATAAATCAATTTTTTTTTCAGAGCTCAAATTTTAATTCAATATTCTGTGAATTGAGGTGTCGCGAAAGCAAAATCTGAGCACACAATCTGAAATAAATTATGGAAATTATTCAAAAATGGAATATCTACACGATCGATAACTAAAACTAAACATCATTATATGGTTCTGATAACACAATCCTTTGAAAAATTCACACAATTTCACTGGAACCGAATATTCTGTTGAGGAAATATAAGGATTTTTTTCAATATTTCAATAAAATTTTATATGCTTGTGTTAAACACTATATATAGCTACGAAATTTCTTATGAGTATTTGGCAGGTGGCAGCAAAATTTCATTTCGATCGTTTCGTTCTGTCTGAGAGATGCGGAACAATCGCATCGGAAATATTTCATGGAACACCCTGTACTATTTTGCTGGTTGACGAACTCAAACGTGGTTTTTTAGAAACAAATATACCCTGAAATTTCAAGTTTTCAGGACAATTACTGACTGAAGTTCCCATACACAGAATGAATTTTACCACGAATTCGAAAATTAGAGACATTTGAACAAAATGATATACAGTGGAACTTCCTTTTAACGAAAGCGCTAAACCGAGAAAAAAAATCGTTATAAGAAATTTCGTTATACAGAAAAATTGTTTCTATGGTCGGCAATGTTACGGTTGGCTTCACTGATAAATTAAATTTATCATTCAAACTTGAGCCCCTCTCTTTAGACATTTTCGCCACTACTTCACACTAGCGTAATGGTTAGAGCGAAAACGAACAGAAAAAAAACTGTTTCAGAAGGATCTCTCTGCCCGCCATGATGATTCAGTTTAAGGTCGGGATTTATTACGTACGTCTAGAAAAATTTCGGAAAAAACCCACCTTTATACCTTCTTACCAATACCCATTCAAGGAGTTCTTTGAATATTTCGTTAAAGAGAGAATTTACTTCGTTTTAGAGGGCGTTTTTAACATAAAATTTGGATTGAAGGTGCTATGTCTTGTAGGAAATTCGTTATACAGACGTTCGTTATAGGGAAGTTCCACTGTAATACTCTTTCAACTAGAACGAGCGCTCAAAAAGGAAAGTTATTTGCCGCAAAATGGCTTGAAAACTCGAACATTTCATACTGTATAATTAATTGTTCTTGGGACATGAAATGCACCATGCATAACCAACTTGGCAGCTACTTCCTGTTCAAATATCTCCGAATTAGGCGAGACGTTCTTGGAGTTCTGTTGAAGTAACAAATTGAACCTCTTTGAAATCCAATTTCGTCCCCTGAAAATATCCCACCATGAACCCAGCCGGTCGGTAATGTAGGTAACTGAATTTAGGCAGACATTTTCTCGTTTCTTTCGATTCTTGGAAGTTTGTTTTCCCTTAGCTAAAAGAGAGCTTTTGAAGAGTTGGTGCTAGAGGATTCTTAAGGCTTAATCTAATTATCAATCCTCTTTTGTGGGGAGTTTGAAATGAAGAGGTTATCCCAACTGATTATGTCAGTTTGGGAACTTTCTAGATGAACAATTTTTGAGCGCCTGTTTCAAGAGATACAACTTGATATAGTTTGGTTCAAATTGAAATTACGTATCTGATGATACAAAATGATGATTCAAAAGATCAGTCTTTTTCGAGCTCACAGAAAGACTCAGGTACCTACAACAAATGTTAACCTTGATGGACATTTTGACAGTTCTAAGGCTTTTTAATTTCCTTCAACACCTCAATGTCCTCGCATCCGTAGAGAGCTAATTTATGATTAAAATAGATTTTCATCTACTGCATACAGTAAACTAGTCAATTGAAGGAATACCAACTTACTACACTGCGCAAAAAAAATTTACGCATATTCTGAAAATCTAAATTTTAATGAAAGTTAACTCTACATTGACTTGATAACTTATATTTTATGTTTTCTCGGGAAGGTTTTGAACTAAACAAGACACATAAATGGAAGAAAAATTCACGATTTCTCCGAATCTTATGTGAAAGAAGAAATAAACAATTTTCAAAACACTTGGTATTTCCACCCTTTGCGTTAATTACAGCTCGGCAACGACGGTTCATACTCAAATGAGTGATCTTAAAATGTTCTGATCTAACCCTTCCCAGATTTCTCTGAGTTGGATTCCTAAGTCATTAAGAGTAGCTGGATGATTTTCTGAACTTCTCAGCCTTCTATTGAGGTTGTCCCAAACTGCTCAATCGGATTGAGATCTAGACTTCTTGCTGGCCATTCCATTCGAGAGACTTCACCCTCTCAAGGTACTCCTGAACGATGCACGCACGATGGTGTGTCTGGCATTATCGTCCATAAAAATGAAATTTTCACCAATGTATGGGGCAAATGGCACTACATGCTCTTCAAGAATGTTCCTTATATACCTACCAGCATTAATAGCTCCATTATCAGTGACCACCAGGTCTGTGCGAGCATTCAAAGATATACCACCGCATAATATAAATCGATCCTCCCCCGAAACCAGTAGTATTCAGGAATTGCACTGAGCATATCTTTCATGTGTCGATCACAATGATAGAGGCAGCATCTAGACTCATCTATGAAGAGAACTCTTTCCCAATCAGCTTCTTCCCAATGGATATGCTCTCTCGCCAAATCCAAACGCGCCCTTCGATAGGCTGGGGTAAGGGCCTTTGTCGCGACACGAGGCCTTAAATCATATTCTCTGAGGCGATTTCTTATTGTCTGAGTGCTAATTTGCACCCCATGAGTTTGCTCAAGCTGATTTTGAAGGAGACAAGCGGTTGCAAACCGTTGTCTCAATGAAGAAACTCTTAAGTAACGTTCTTGGATGGCAGTTGTTACCGTGGGTCTACCCTGTCCTGGTCTTCGGACATTCATACCTGTTCCCTGAATCGCTGCAAACATTCTGCACACACTTGTTTGGGAAACTCCAAACCTTTCTGCAATTCTTGTGTATGTCCAATCTTCTTCTCGCAAAACTACCGCTTGAGCACATTCCTCTTGGGTCAAATTGTGTGTTTCGCGTTGCATAGCGATCGAGTGTAGAAAATCAACGAAAGAAAAACTATTGATCACTAGAATTGATCGAGAACAACTGATTTCAGAATGGAGCCAATACATTCAAAATCTAATAATCTCATCTTTTTTTATTTCTGCTGGGAAAAAAACATCTGTATTGAAGAAAAACGTTGAAAGTGGATAACATATGCATGCATAATTCTGATGAAAATAATTATCATTGGGATATCAGTTGTAGAATAAATTTGTGATTTCCATAATGTGCTTAATTTTTTTGCGCAGTGTGTAGTTGTTTACGTATTGGTAGTATCGCCGGTTCAGTAGGTAGAGCTTCAACCTCTTATCCCAAAGGTTTTATTTGATTTCATAATAGGAAAAAAAAGTTACTATCGACAACATGCGTAAGGAGACAGTAACAAAGTCTATACACAACCGCTTCTCCCTACTCACACAAGCTTAAAGCATCTGAACTGCAGAAACAATGATATCAGTACAATAATATCATAACTGACTGAACTTTGAATAATCCAAATAAAGAGTTGAATCTTCCGCCGATACTTTTCTCGAATTTCGAACCCAGTGTATGAATATTCCCGGCTCATTATCGAGACTTTCAGTTCGTGTATCGTATTCTGAAGATAATTAAAGTGGGTTAAGTTTCAGATCCAATCTCCTAGAAATTTCTCGTAGCAAGACATTGCATGACCTGCAGAAGAGGCCAATTGCGAAGCAGAAATAATTGACGAGCAATAATATCATTAGTGATTCAACACGAAATGTTACATCCCTCTATGCTCAGGGTAGCGAAACGATCTCGTTTCTGTGATTATGTCTTCTAATGGTAAGATAAGGAATGCTTATCAAATTACCCGTTTGCTTTGCTTTTGGGGTAATTGTTACGGGGAGTTTTCCAAGACTTTCTTCGAGATTATATTCATTATTTACCCTATTGCAGCAAGATAAACCATTGTTTGTTATACACTGCTCAACAATTGATAGGGATCACTTACTTGTTCTAAATTCATTTCTGAAATATTCGCTCCAACATTAATTTAGGTAGATATCAGAGTATTTTCAGTTGATAATATGGTTCACTTGAGAAAGAATGAAAAAATGGAAAGTTGAAGAGAAAAAAAGACTTTATAGGAACACTCAAATTCTGTGTGAATAACATAAAAATTTTATGATGATGAAACCACAAGAAGGCTGAAGTTTCGGTTAAGCTAGTACCTAGTTGGTCCCCCAAGAGCTCGTCTGAAGCATTCTACCCTACGAGGCATACTTTCGATCAAACGATTTATAAAATTTTGGGGCAAATTCGTCCAAATATCCCGTAAAGCGTTAGAAAGTCCTCCAGGTTATTGATCTGTTGTTTAAGGTTGACAATTGTCTAAACATCTCAGACCAAACATGTTCGATGCAACTCATGTCTGGAGAGCGAGCTGGCCAGTCCATCCTATCAATAGCATGAGTTTCTAGCGCCTCATTAACCAGACGACTACGGTGTGGACGGGCATTATCGTCAATTAAAATGAAATTCTCGCCCACGGCAGCCGCAAAACGGAACAATTATGGGTTCAATAATCATATCGTGATATCTCTGGCTGGTTATGGTGGTGTTCTGCAGAACAACCAACTCTGTGCGTTGGTTCAAACAAATGCCTGTTATATTGGAGAAAAATTCCAATTTGAATATCCTCTACAGACTTAATTCTGTTCATTGATTAATTCTACCTTTCTGTTCATCTTGATGTTGTTCTTCAACCTGAAGGGTATATCAAACAAATGGTGGTATTCTGCTTTCATCTGAGAGCCAATCTGTAACTTTTCATAAGCTCACAGGAAAATTGCAATCCTGGATCTCTTTAAGAGATCTGTAGCTTACAGAAATCGTTAAATATTTACGAGTACTCAATGGGTGATCGGAAGCATTATCGAATGACATATTGAGAGGTTACGTTGAATGGTTTATTTATTTTAGGACGAACACCAACTTTTTAATATAGAAAATTCATGATGGATAAAAATAATATGTCTTTGTTTATTGGATTGTTATCTGAAGAAAATCATAACAGGTAAAACATTGTTCAATAATATCTATACATGACCTGAAAATCATTCTTTTTTGAAGTAGGAAGTTTATGAGAATTGGAAGGAAAAGGTTGCGTGATCAAATGAATCCATTTGAAATGCCGGATTCCCAGGAAATAATCAGAATAATGAAATGCCGAATGCCCAGTTTGTGAACATGTTCAGATTGAAGAACCAGTGTAGGTACTATGAAGTTAATAAATGCTCTACACCAATTTTAATCAAGAAATTTTTTCTTTCCTATTTTCAATTCATTAGATGAAACAAACAAACGCAAACTATAATACATTCAGATAAATGTATTTCATATTCAAATAAAAACCATTTACTCATAATACATAAAGTTCCATGATCTCTTACGATTGAAGGTTATGTTTTTCGATGAGTAGTTCAAAAGTGACATTGTTAATAAGAAAGTTACATGAACCATTCCAGAATTGCATTATTCACGAATCTGTAAGTCGGCCAGTTACAGATCAATCATACGCTACAGTATCGTAACTTACAGATGAAAAGCAGAATACCACCATACATTTGGTGATAATTTTTCAGAATTTCTGATGTGATAGAAATTTTCATAGACTCTTCACAAGCTAGTCATATCTTATAGAGTTAAATTGAGATATTTGCCTTAAATATCTGATTAATCTTGGAAATAAAGACAAAACTTGTGACAACTTAATGTTTCGCGAAGCTTGAAGATCATAAGTTTAAGATAGTTGAAACAGCAGAACTTCCAGATAAAGTTGAAAACGTAAGAGGAAAACTTGCACCATCATATTTTCCCATTACATTAAGCGAACACTGTTTCAGATGGAATATTCGCGACCTCGTACTGCTTTTTCTTATTTTCCACTAGTCAGATCACGAGTTCTGATTTCCCTAAAGAATATATTTCCCTTACGGGGACTAATTTGCAGAATTGCACACTAGAGATTCTCCATCAAAAGGTCAAACTGATAGTTCAGTGCAGTTCGTTATCATTACGTGCATATATGCTGGTGGATGTCATATGTGCATATTCAAACCGTAAATACTGATGCAGTCTGCAGGATTAGTTTCTGCCATTTAGGAGGAATGATAGATGAGGATTCAGAATGGACAGAAAACGCACAGGGCAACATGAAAACATTTGAGATGAAATTGACTCCAGTGAGAATTAAATTTTCAACAAGTTGAGGGTTGAACAGAACGTCAACGTCATAGAACATGTTCCAGCTCCATTTTAAAGTGTCTGAAAATAAGGCCGGTGTTTCCAGCTCATGAACTGCGAAAGAGGTAGATGACAGAACGTCAATTCACTGGGAAAACCTAATTGAATTCACGCTGCAATTCCTCTTATAACAGGACTTTCCTCGCCGAATGTATCGATTTCTACAGAACGATTTTTCTCACCTTCGTGACTCTGGAGAGTTGCCGTATAGCTTTTCCACTCTATTTCCCGGATATTTCCAGATTCGCGTCCCTGCAGACCAAGGAAATCATATCGGATGTGACCCGAAATATAAGATTGTATCTTGACATGATAGGGGTTGCTAGGGAAGATATCTGAGATGGTGTAGGACAGAATTTGTTCACCTGTCCTTTTGTCCTCTTTTCATTGGAGACATGGAGGTTCTTTTCAGGATGCGACGTATCAAAATATCAATTTTTTCTGTCTCCTCCTGTCCAGAATGAAAATCCTGGGATCTTCACTTTATCTTGAATCAAAACAATAAATCTGAAAAAAAAGTTTCTTATTCGGGGAAACACAGGTGAAATCGAAGGCATATAATGGCATGCTTCTCCTTTAGAAACAAACGCGAAATGTTAATCGTTTTTTCTCAAAAACTTATAGGGAAACCATGAACAAGTAAACAGGTCAAAACTGAAGGTTTTACCGGTAAGTGCAAGCATTTTTGTTCTGAGTCTTTTGAAAGAATTCTATTCAACCCTCAACTTGTTGAAAATTTAATCCTCACTGGAGACAATTTCATCTCAAATGTTTTCATGTTGCCCTGTGCGTTTTCTGTCCATTCTGAATCCTCATCTATCATTCCTCCTAAATGGCAGAAACCAATCCTGCAGGCTGCATCCGTATTTACGGTTTGAATATGCACATATGACATCCACCAGCATATATGCACGTAATGATAACGAACTGTGCTGAACTATCAGTTTGACCTTTTGAGGGTGAATCTCTAGTGTGCAATCCTGCAAATTAGTCCCCGTAAGGGAAACATATTCTTTAGGGAAATCAGAACTCGTGATCTGACTAGTGGAAAATAAGAAAAAGCAGTACGAGGTCGCGAATATTCCATCTGAAACAGTGTTCGCTTAATGTAATGGGAAAATATGATGGTGCAAGTTTTCCTCTTACGTTTTCAACTTTATCTTGAGAAGAAACTGCTGGAAGTTCTGCTGTTTCAACTATCTTGAAGTTTATGATCTTCCAGCTTCGCGAAACATTAAGTTGTCACAAGTTTTGTCTTTATTTCCAAGATTAATCAGATATTTAAGGCAAATATCTCAATTCAAATCTATGAGATATGACTAGCCATTGTGAAGAGTCTGGAGAATTTCTATCACATCAGAAATTCTGAAAAATAATCACCAGATTTAGTTTGATATACCCTTCTGGTTGAAGAGCAACCTCAAGGTGAACAGAAAGGTTGAATTCATTAATGAACAGAATCAAGTCTGTAGAGGAAATTCAAAATGAAATTTTTTTTCCAATATGAACAAGCTTCTTGTACAATGTACAAAAAGTATGAACAATCAATTCGGTATATTTTGCTACCAATTAAAATTAACTGAATTATAACAAACAATACTAACCCAATCCGTTCGAGAGTTACGCCGGACAGAATTTTCATGGACTACGGATTCTTTATCAGTGAGTACAAACGAGTTCTAGGAACAAGTGTGTAATAATTAGACTTTTGCAATATCTTATTTTTCCTGAAACAGACCTCTGCTTGATTGTCTATAATATGACAATCCATGAATTATTTTTTGGCACAATTTTGCAACCCCGAGCTATCATTTCACACTACACGTAATACCACAATCGCTCAAAAAACGTCACAACTGGAAATTGCCTATTAGCTCTCTCCATCAGATTGACATTCTCTCATTACTTGCGTGGAACAAGTGAAGCCAGAAACAATGATTTTTTAGGTCAGTGTTGAAATGGATAAAACATGTTTGATAAATTCGAATCAGGGTACAGACAGCTTCATCACATTCAGGAGATTATATCGATGGTGAAAAATGCCTGTGACATTCGAAAAATGCTTCGGATTAATTTGGAACCTGTCGTGAGAATTCCAATTATTTTGATTCATTCTGTTTTTTGTCTTTCATTGGTATTCCAAGAGCAAAAATGGATTGTAATAATGAGGACCAAACATGAAATTGAGGAAATTTCAAAATTCAAGAAATTTTCTCATAACATTCCTGGAGATGTATAAGAAATGAATCCAAGAGTGAGTTATATTTCCTCAAACTGAGAAAGAGATTATCATGAAAATTCACAAATTATTCTGAGCAACTGAGTTGATGTTTTTTTGGGTTGTTGTCTTTACAATGAAAATCGACGTCAGACAAAGGGCTACTGTTGCAGCACCATATCCTTTTCTTGATGTTTTGACTACCAATTCTTACATTTATGTCATATAGGATTTGCCTCATTATCCATAATACAACTTTTCAGAAGTGAAATAATAATTTTTCAAGATAATTTTCTAAATGTGGTGGTACAATGTTCTGTAAAGAATCAAAATATTCTTCATGATGATAACCTTTATTAAATGATATTGAAATCTAGTCTCGATTTTCGCAAACGAATAAATTCCTTTTAGAAAGCGTGAATGGCCTCTAAACCTTTCACCTTTGACTAAACTCATTCTGTTATTTTCAATATTTGCCAAAATGGAAAACTGAATAGCATCAGGCATCGAAAATCCTTGGATTAAAATTAACTTCCAGATCTTTATTTTCATTCATAATTATATTCTTTTCAGAACGCTGTTTTCCAATTCCTTAATAAACGAAATTCACAATAATTTCCGTACATTCAGAATTATCGATTCAATTTTGCATTCTCTCTTTTCCGACCAACGTTTCGATCGAAAGTTATTTCATTCTTCAATTTCCGTTCCATCGGATCAATTTCATTAAAACTATCAGGCTATTTTTTCCGAGGATATTCCGATAATCAGTTGTTTCTCCTTGGCATCAGCATCGAAATATAGTCATTTAATCAACTAGGTTATCAAAGACAGCGACTAATGGTCAAGATATTTTAACGCGTGAGCGGAGCGAAGGCCATTTATAATCAATTTCGTATACATTAAAATCGCCTTTTATTTTGAGATTGGCGGAAAAAATCTTCAATGATAATAATGTCTAAAAAGTCCTGAAGTCACTTCATTTTGTATCAGTATAATTTCAAGATAATAAATGTGATTTGAGATGGTTTCCAATTCCAAACTTGATGAAATAAAGTTGAATGATTCGAGTCACAAAATACAGAACTGTCATAGGAATATTATTGTATTCACGTATACCTACAGGGTGTCCAATGAAAGGGAGTGGCTTCTTTCCATTGTACTGAATCTGTCGTTAATTTGACTTAATATCTATCTGAACAATTAAAAGCAGTGAGTTTAGGGTAATATTTATTTGCTTACCTGCTGATCCGGCACTGAGTAGCAGAAGTGTCGCAACCAATAAGATCATATTACCAGAACATGCAATCTTGAGTTGCCCCTAACATGGTGGCGATGGCACCTAGCCTGTCACTCCACCATAGAGAAATTCCATCCTTTTCTTTTTCTCATCTTAGGTACTAGGTCTCCTGAAAAAATAGTGATCGAGAATTCATAATTTAATGAAAATTTTACATACATATATCAATTGATTTTTGTTCTCAGAAATGTCGTATTTGATTACAGTCTATTTCAGGAGAGTAGGAAATGAAGGAAATCTCTTAGGCACTTCTATCGCTTTGGTGTGGATATATGTTGGTGTGAAAAATAAACAGGTAACTATTGAAACACATAAAATAAAAAGCCAGTTTGGAGTCTTTGATTACCTCTCAGTAGAATGTATACACGATGTTCCTTTGTCTCCTCGTAGAACAAAAATATCCCTCTCTTAGCATTACCAATTGAACCTGAAACAAAAGAAAAAAACATGAAAGTGATATTCTATTGATAAAGGTGTTATTTTGAATAGCCCGCTATTTCAGTAGATGTCACGTTTGAAGCTGTCATTTTTTGACATTTGACAAGTAGAAACAACGCCATTAATAGAATGGAACGATACACGCTTCAAGAACGCATTGAAATTATTAAAATTCACTATAAAAATTGTGAAAATTTGGCAAAGACGGTTCGTAAAACTCTAACATTTTTGGGTCGTTATGTGAAGCACCTTGTCGGACCGCAATAAAGAAATTGGTGGAAAAATTCGAGCTTTTGAGGCCAGTTAGTGATGTGAAGAATGAAACCAGTTCACGTCGCCCAAGAACAGCCGAGAATATTTCTGCTATAACCGAAAGTGTTGAAGAAAACCCAGGTTTGTCCATTCCTCGTCATTACACCGTATTTTGCATAAAGATTGGGTCTTAAGGCTTATAAAGTTCAGTTGACACAAAAAACTCAAACCTGGCGATCATCAACAACGTCGTGTCTTTGCTGATTGGGTCGTTGAAATGCATGACCTTGTTATCTCTCGAAGAGGTGATCATAATTGGCCACCGAGATCTTGTGATTTAAGACCTTGCGACTGCTTCCTTTGAAGCCACGAAAAGAGAAGGTCTACGCCAGTAGCCCAGCGTCGATTCAAGACCTCAAATATGGAATTCCTGAGGCTATCGAGGACATAGGGCAGCCACTTTGCGATTTGGTTATGGAAAATTTCATTAATAGATATGGTCCTGTAAGCGTGGTCGTGGTGGTCATTTGCCTGATGTTATTTTCCACTATAAACGGCATTCTTTCAATGAAATAAACATACGATTATTTAAACTGAAAAATGGCATTTTTCTGTGAAAATCATAATAACCCCTCTAATTGGAAAACCCTCTAGATATAAAGATTCTATAAATTTTTAGAAAATTCTCTTGTATCATTACATTTTATTCACATCACATATTTCCCTGCCAGAAGCATAACCCAAAAATGATTCTCATTTTCCTGAAAAATCTCGTGAATTAAAGTAGAAAATTCCGAAACCTAACATTTACGTCGAATATCGATATTTCAACACCCCACTAGGGGTTGTTAACGAGAATCTGTTGATGGAATTTCTTTATCTAGTCCTTAGCAGTATTGTTTGCCTATAAATTATTCATTGTTTACTAACAGAGGCGACGTTGCCAACCAACGTGAAGAACCTTTTGAAGACATGGCTGAATTATTAACCAGTTTACGTAGGTTTGGACGTTTTACTTTATTGCCATCCGGAAAAAAACCGATGGAATAGACATTCTGTTGAATGTCGGTTATCGAGGTCAAGGAGTGTAACTGGAAATACTGGACATTTTATGGAAAAATTCCTTTCTATGGACGGAGTTTTCATTTTTCTTGATTTCGGCGTTATTTCTTCCATGTTGCCACATTGTCAAGGTGTCACACAGGTATATTCGCCATTTATATTAATCTAAAGGGTTTTCCAATAAGAGGTGTCATTTTGATATTCAAAGAAAGAAGCCATTTTTCAATATAAATGATCGGAAGTTTATTGCATTATAAAAAAGAAGCTACGCTGTTAATAGTTGAAAATAACATCAGGAAAATGACCACTACGACCACGCTTACAGGACCATAACCTTTTAATGAAATTTTCCATAACCAAATCGTAAGTGGCCACCCTATGTCGATAGCCTCACGAATTGCATCTTTGAGATCTTGAATAGACGCTGGGCTATTGGCGTAGACCTTCTCTTTTACGTGGCCCAAAGGAAGAAGCCGCAAGGTGTTAAATCACAAGATCTCGTGTGATCACGTCTTCAAGAGATAACACGGTCCGGAAACTTTTTCCGCAAAAGATCAATGGTTTTCTTGATTGTGTGGCACGTGGCGCCGTCTTGTTGAAAGTAAACGTTGTCCAGATCAATACTATCCATATTTCGGCGATAAAAAATCATTAATCATCTCTCCACCAAAGTGGAAATGGGTCTCATAACTCAAGGTGATTTTTCGATGGAATTCGGGATCATTTTCATGCATTTCAACGACCCAATCAGTAAAGACACGACGTTGTTGATGTTCGGTGGGCTTGAGTTCTTGTGTTAACTGAACTTTATAAGCCTTAAGATTCAAATATTTATGCGAAAGACGGTGTAATGACGTTTGTGGAATTCCTAATTCCAAAGAATATCGAGAAATGAACAAACCTGGGTTTTCTTCAACACTTTCGGCTGCAGCAGCAAAATTCTCTGCTGTTCTGAGCGACGTGCACAGGTTTTATTCTTCACATCACTAACTTGTCCCAACAGCTTGAATTTTTGCACCAATTCCTTTAATGCGGTCCGACAAGGTTCTTTACGACGTCCAAAATGTTCGAGTTTTACGAACCGTCTCTGCCAAATTTTCACCATTTCTATAGTGAATTTTAATAATTTCAATGCGTTCTTGAAGCGTGTAGCGTTCCAATTTTATTAATGGCGTAGTTCCTACTTGTCAAATTTCAAAAATGACAGCTTTTCAAAATAACACCTATTATTGGAAAATCCTTTACTTTCACATGTGGTTTCACACAGGTTATTATATCTTCGGGTTTGGTATGACTGGTAATATACTGTTATTCTAAGATTAAATTCCAATAATTTCGCCCAAAATATCAACTTTTATTTCAGAATAAACATGAAATGTTGAGTCAATCTATTGGTTAAAGCTTTCGAGGTTACTATTAACTATTTGTTTGTTTTTCGGAACTTCTGTTCGTCAAATAGAGCCAATAAAATAACTTCCATCTCCTGCATTTCACGGAATCAAAAGAAAGCCAAGAAAGTTCGTGATAAAATTTCATCTGTCAACTTCTAGACCAATAAAAAATCCCAACTCCTATATTTATCAAGTAATTTTCAAGTTATAGGTAAAAATCAAACTCCTACACCATCTTCGCCCCAGGCATCATCAATATACCAGTAATGGTTCACCAAGAATCAATTTCAGTAGTAAAAAAAACAGTTGCGTGTTGGTCACAATAACACACGCATATGAACGTTTCACATTTCAATGCCATGAAACTATCATGTCTTGGGAATTTTTTATGGCGATTCGGTTTAATTAAAAACTGAAAAGATACCCTAAAAATAGATCTAAAAGCCTAACATTATGGAAAAAATAATGAGGCAATGCCAGTGGCGGTATCCGGTTACCGGGATGTTTGAATCAATCAATAAGTGTGTAAGTCAGCTTCTGTTTTATTCATATCAGTTTGTACTACGTTGTTATGTGTTGTGAGACGTAGTTTGGGAATATCTAAAAGTTTTTATTGGAATTCAATGAAGTTTGTGATAAAAATTATGTTCTGAATTGCTGTTTATGATGACTCATACTTGTGAATGTACAAGCAAATAATCGTATCTGCAACAGCCTTTATATAAAAGGTGTTAGACTTTTTTTGACAGGCGGTGGATTCCATCAAAAGGGATCTTTTCCCCAATACCCGTCTAATAAAATTTTCAATATAAACATGTAGAATAAAAAAATGCTCCAATCATTTATAGAAATGTTTAGAAACCATCCCTATTTATATTATGTGCACAAAGTTGAATTATTACATTGGGGCGGTTATTTTTGACCGGCGCATTCGCCAATTTGCAACATCGATTCAATTTCCATATTAGGTATTATTCTATAGTCATTTTCTAAAGGGTTTCTCAATAAGAGGTGTTATATTGAATAACCAGCTATTTCTGTAGATGTCACGTTTGAAGCTGTCATTTTTTGAAATTTGATAAGTAGAAACTACGGCATTAATAAAAATGGAACGATATACGCTTCAAAAAAATTCACTATAAAAATGGTGATAGACAGAGACGGTTGGTAAAACTCGAACATTTTTGGATCGTCGTGAAGCACCTTGTCGGGCCGCAATAAAGAAATTGGTGAAAAAATTCGAGCTGTTGGGACAACAAGGTGAATGGATTGCGCTATCTAGAGATGATTAATGATTTTTAATGGCCGAAATTGGATAGTATTCATCTGGACAACGTCTACTTTCAACAAGACGGCGCTACGTGCCTCACAAGCAACGAAACCATTGATCTTTTGCGGGAAAAGTTTTCGGACCATGTTATCTCTCGAAGAGGTGATCACAATTGGCCACCGAGATCTCGTGATTTAACATCTTGCGACTTCTTCCTTTGGAGCCACGTGAAAGCGAAGGTCTACGCCAATAGCCCAGCGTCGATTGAAGACCTCAAAGATGGAATTCGTAAGGTTATCGAGGACATTTTGCACCCACTTTCTGATTTGGTTATGGAAAATTTCATTGAAATTATATGGTCCTGTAAGCGTGATCGTGGTGGTCATCATCTGATGTTATTTTCCACTATTAACGGCATAGCTTCTCCTTTATAATGAAATAAATATCCGATCATTTATATTGAAAATGGCATTATTCTTTGAATATCAAAATAACACTTCTTATTGGAAAACCCTTCATACATATAATTACATTTCTTCAACATCTACCCAAAAGTCAACAAATTCTACCAACCCTGTTCAGTACCTAACCATTCAAATACTACATTTGTGTGAAAGCGAAAAAGTAAGAACTCACATCCAAGTAACCATTTAGAGCCGGAAAAAACCCGGAAGTGCTATTAGGTGATAAGGCGAACGCTTCTGGTCATTGGGAAATCGCCATTTCCACTTTATATTTCACAATTAAAAGTGAGGAAGAGATTTATATCGGCTTCATTGTTGTGGTGCTGACCTTTTTAGGGCCCGGAGAGTTTATCGAACACTCTAGAAAATTAGACAGCTCAATTGACGTACAATAGACGTTAAAACGAAAATTCTCTCCGGTTTTAGGTCAGTTAAGGTGCTTATTGATGGCGAGATTGGTCGTTGGTGAAATTGACCTACAAAGATGTGGGTTTATTTTGCCGATCGTAAAAGTCGAGTGTTTGTGTTTTGTTTTATCGGGATTTGAGAAAATTACCTTGGAGTTTATAGCAGGTCGAGTACGGATAATTTGAGAGTTTTCCCTGAAATGGTAGAAGAAATTTGAAGGAGCTCTTAAGTGGGTTCAGAACCTTTTAGACTGTCGTTCGAATTGAAAGAACGATTATTCGAATTGGAATATCGTGAAAGTTATTGGTTTCCTTCAATAAATTTATCAAGCGAACTTTTCTATTTAAATGTTAAAACTATCCTGAAAATTTCAAGTTTCGAATTGATTTTTTCCGGGAGGTATCATTTTCCTCATAACGAACGTCTGTATAACGAATTTCGTACAAGATATTACACCTTGAATCCAAATTTCATGTTAGAAACACCCTCTAAAACGAAGCAAATTCTCTCTATAACGAAATATTCAAAGAACATCAATCTTTTAATTGGTATTGGTAAGAAGGTATAACGGTGGGTTTTTTCCGAAATTTTTTCGGACGAACGTAATAAATGCCGACCTTAAACTAAATTATTACGGCGGGCAGAGAGATCCTTCTGAAATAGTTTTAAATACACCCCTGGCCTTAAGGTTTCAATCTAACCATTACTCTAGTGTGAAAAGTTGTGCGAAAATTTCTAAAAGCGAGTGCTTTATTTTGAATGATAAACTTAAATTTATCAGTGTAGTCGAAAGCGTCATTGCCGACTATAGAAACAAATTTTCTGTATAACGAAATTTTTTTGCGGATTTAGCGCTTTCGTTAGAGAGAAGTTCCACTGTATTCCATTGAAAATCATAAATAAATCGACTTTTCAATG
Source organism: Propylea japonica (assembly GCA_013421045.1). Taxonomy (NCBI): domain Eukaryota; kingdom Metazoa; phylum Arthropoda; class Insecta; order Coleoptera; family Coccinellidae; genus Propylea; species Propylea japonica. Next base: position 36,827,192 of record CM024245.1, on the reverse strand, counting down.
ATAAATTAACCATAGAAACTTTTGAACATCTCAGTAATATTTATTCATAGTAATCATAATATGTTCAACCTACGCATCCGCCAATTTGCAACCTAGAATCGAATCTTGACGTAATAATTTTATTGTCATCATACAGGGTGAATTATAATCAAAACAATTTAACAGGACATTTTTAGAGAAAATTAGGCGGTCTCGTATTTCTTACATTTTTGAAATCAGCCTCATTTCATTTCATTCGAAAGTTTTTTACTGGAATATTAGAATTTTTTTCGATATTACAATAGACTTTTCTATGACTGCAATAATGCAACTCCAACTAATTTTTGCTAACTGATTTCAATTGGTACTGAACAGTTTACTGCAACATTTCAGCTCAATCGAATCCACAAATTCTGATTTATGTAAAAAAATGGGTAATTTAGAAAAAAAATAAATTTTATGGTTTTTGATAATGCGATGCTCTTGTAATTTTGCATTGACAAATTTCAATCGAAACGGATATTATGTTGTGAAAATATAGGATTTTCTCTTTCAATATTTCGATTGAATATTCAAGTTTCTAGGAAAATCTTTTCGAAAGTTATAATATTTGCGAACGGACAGCTCTACGGAAAGAATTGAATTTGACCAAGGATTTGCCATCAGCTTGCCGAGCCTTATAATTTAACCCCATTTTCGGCTCAAAATAAGAAAACTACAGATATTTGTTCAAGAGGATATGGCTCTTTCAAGTAGATCGATCTCTCAGTAAATGCAGTTTCCTTTCTCTAGCCTTTTGGACGAATCACAGAAATAGAGATAGAAAGAAACGAAACGTGAATACTTGGTTCTCCAATTGCGAAGCAAAAATGTGGTAATTTCCCTACTATTATCTAAATGATCTATTCAGGAATTTCCAATTCGAACCGAACCGAACTAACCTTCCCTTTCGGAACTTGAATAAACATTATTCTTATTCGTCAAACGAATCTAGCACGCGAAATAAAATACTCACGATCAAAACCATAAACAGACGTCTGGAAAATAGCAATATGTCATCCGTGAAAATTGCTAATTCGGCTATATTTCCGTAACCCCCTGAACCATGCGTGCTGGTTAGTAATTTTAGGCTACGGCCATATTTCCGGAATGATCGGCAACTTCTGTGTCGTTTGAATGACTTGATCACAGATGTGCTGAACGGTATGCAAATATTTCGTTTAGTTGGATTGAAAAAACCTATATTCATAAAATAAATATAAACGTGCGCTTGTTTATTTGTTTGTTGGTGCGTATTTTCTACCTGGATAGCTCTATTGATTTTTATATATAATTTTGCATTCTATTTGTTGGTTGGTGTGGGAATGACGTAGGCTAATATTTCATTCCATCAATCATATTTTTATATTATTCGTCCGGAAATTCACCAAAGCGTTCATTTGCTTGTTACTAGTTCTGCACTAGTTTTGAACTAGTTCAGAACTCATATTTGACGCAAGCGGTTTCTCGTCCTAGTTGTAAACTGATTCAGAATTATTAAGTCGATGCTTGGTGTTGAAACACAAACAGAATATTATCTAACTAATCAGTTTAAATTCTTCTTTCAATCTTGATTTGTTAAACTTATGTTAACCTCATCATTTGAGCTTGAAGAGGTATAAGATCTTTGAATACTTACTGGGATATTTTCACAGAACTGAAGCCATTCTTTTCAAGCGCGCGTTTTTCTTGAAAGAGTGCTATATCGTTTTGCCCAAAGGTTTTTAATTCTTGAGTTTTCAGTAGAAAATGGCCTCAAACAATATGGTTCGATTCACTGGTTGGTTAATCAGCAAAACACAAAATATTCGATTCAGGTAGAATTTATTTTGATATTTAAGATTCTTATACTAAATATTCATGTAGAATTTAAAGAGGATCTCAGAACGAGAACCATAGAATTAATTTTTTTTCTTAATTATCCATTTTTTCGAATAATTCATAATTTGTCGATTCGATCTACCTGAAATTTTGCAGTAAAATATGCAATACCAAATCAAAGCAGTAGATACGCTAAAATTTGTTGAATTTCGTCAAAACAACTATAGAAAATTATCGTAATATCGAACAATTCTTTTTTGAAATGTAAATTATTCGATCGAAATGAAATCGATTTTTAGTAGTTTCGCAAACTTTTTTGTTGAGAGAATAAACATCTTATCGATTGAAATATAATCTGGGAGGATTCTGCATTTCTAAAAAACTTTTTAGATTTTCACTCCCAGTCTCTGAAACAGATATAATTGAAAAAAATGTAATTAAGATGAAGTGCTCTGAAAATTTTTGCACTTATTTGTCAGGAGCAAATTTGTTTTGAAAAAATTGTTGCCTAACAGTAAAACCAAAATAGGAAATAAATGAAAAGGATAATGTAAAGTTTCGGAGTCTAAATCAGACACTTTCTTCAGACAAACTTGTAAAATCTTCAGAATTGGGTGTTTTTTCATTTCCAGTCAAATTGACATTTTTCAATGTCAATTATATAATCATTTTCATGAAAAGGACAAAGATTAAGTGCAAAGATTTTCGCAAGAGCTCTTCATCTTATTTAAATTTTTTTTAATTATTTTCCTTTCAGAGACTGTGAGCGAAAACCTAAAAAGTTTTTTAGAATTAAATCTCTTGTCAATTATTATTATCGAAAGCAACTCAAAATACCTCATAATCACGTTCAAAATGAAATCATTAACATAATAAAATAGTTATTACCACGAAAACCCGCAAAGTAGACTAATGAGTTTTCACAGCATGCGAAGTAGAATGTTTACCCACAATTTATGCATAATTTGCCATTGAAGTCAATAAAAAAATTTCGTGCCTAAGCAGGTGTTTAGCCCACACATTAATTTCCCAGCAAGGCACGAGATTTTCCTTGTGAATTAATTTTCACTGAAAATAACGAGAACCAAGGTCGTAGTAATTATTTCAAAGTTTTTTCTCCACGCAAACGGTTATGATGGCATTGATTCCGCTGTTATTAAAAATGTGTATCGGGCAGAGAAATGGTTTGATATATCTATAATTTATGGAAATTAACGTGTTCGGAAATTTTAAGTGATTTATTGAAAGCTCTAACGTGGCATCATGGGTTATTAAGATGATTATTCCTGAATTATATGGAAAAAACATGCTATTCATTGGTTTATTCCAAGTGATTCTTGGAGGTTATGTTTACAGTGTTTAAAATACAGAATACAGAATTTTCCTGAGAAATTTCGAACTTATTGAATTTTGTTGGAAATGAAAATCTATTTTTTTTACCTATCGATTCATTTGTTTATTCGCCCGTATTTTATGCCTGGAGGGCTCGATTGAACTAGTTTTAAACTAATTCAGAACTGATATTTGACCCATACTGTTTCTGAACAGACCCAGATTTATTGATCCGAAAACCAGTATTGAAACACCAATATAAAGTTTTCTGTTGAGTATTAAAGTTAAAATAACATTTCAAGCCTAAGTAACTTTCATTTTCAATTCTTTTTAAACTTTATTGATACGCGTTGTTCGGAGATACTTCTCGAATGTACAAATTAATTTTTTTTCATTATTCCCACCCATGAATTATGAATATCACTGTTCTGTACTACTGGAAGGGAATAATGAATGGAGCACCGTTAATTAATTAACTCATTAACTCGAACACTTTTGCTCAAGAACAGCCGATAATATTGCTGCTGTAGCCGAAAGTGTTGAAGAAAATCCAGGTTTGTACATTCTTCGTTGTTCTTTGGCATGAGACATTCCACATGCGTCATTACACCGTATTTTGCATAAAGATTTGGGTTTTAAGGCTTATAAAGTTCAGTTAACACAAGAACTCAAGCCGGCCGATCATCAACAACGTCGTGTCTTTGCTGATTGGGTCGTTGAAATGCATGAAAATGATCCAGAATTCCATCGAAAAATCATCTTGAGTGATGAGGCCCATTTCCACCTCGGTGGCTTCGTCAACAAGCAAAATTGTCGCATCTGGGGCTCGGAAAACCCAAGAGTTATTGTTGAAAAGCCTCTCTATCCTCAACGTGTGACTGTTTGGTGTGATTTATGGTCCGGCGGAGTCATTGGACCTTACTTTTTCGAAAATGAGGCTGAAGCAACAGTTACGGTGAATGGATTGCGCTATCGAGAGATGATTAATGATTTTTTATGGCCGAAATTGAATAGTATTGATCTGGACAACGTTTACTTTCAACAAGACGGTGCTACGTTCCATAGAAGCAACGAAAGCATAGATCTTTTGCGGGAAAAGTTTCCGGACTGTGTTATCTCTCGAAGAGGTGATGTTATCTTTCACTATTAACGGCATAGCTTCTTCTTTATAAAGAAATAAACATCCGATTATTTATATTGGAAAATGGCATTTTTCTTTGAATATCAAAATAACACCTCTTATTGGAAAACCGTTTATCACTATCATTAGCAGGAAAGAATAATGAATAAGTTCATAGTGTTCATTATTTCCAAAGGGTGATACAGATAGCGATGTTCATTAATCCCAGAAACAAATATTGAAATTTTGTACTATATTGTGTAAACCTCGAATATACTTTCTGCATTCTGCATTATATATAATAATAATAATATAATAATAAGCCATTTATTTCCTACAGGAAAAATCCCAATTACAGGAAATTATTTAGTATTGAATCAAAACTACAAACAAAAGCCCGAAACAAACAGAAATTAATCACTTGATTTTAAAAAGTAAAAACATAGTGCAGAAAAAAAAAATGTTCGATTCATATGCACTTCACACACCACAGTGCGATGAGAGTAGGTCCACAATACACGACAACGGATCAAAGTTCACATCACAAACAGTAGATAAAGGATTGAAGGTACGGCACATAAATTCCACTGGAGACTGCAACAACAGGTTGGTTCTAGGTGTACGTAAATAAAAAAGTAGTCCATGATATTAAATTCGTGTTAAACCAGGTTTTCTTGATTGAGCAATCAAATGGTTGATCTTGATTAAAATCGACGGTTTACGTCAAAAATGAACTGAAATTTGCACAGAAATAATGACATTTCATCATTCAAGGTGATAAGGGTTTTTGTGAAACCTAGCTTGAGCGATTCTTTCGAAGTTCATTTCTACAGTGTTTCAAATGTACAAAATATCACTGTGACTATACAAAAATTTTCCTGACGTTAATTCCCCGTATAATAAATGCCGTATGAAACAAAATGGAAGAGTCTTTTCAGGTTTATCTTGAGGATATGACAAAAGAATTATTCATCCCAGCTTTTCTTGAAAGCTTTTCGGAACTCCATTTTCCTTAAAACCTGAATCCCCCTTATGAAAATGCCATTAGGTATAGAACAATCTAGAATGATTTTCCTCGGAACGCAATTTCATATCCGTTATGTATGAAAATTATTCCACGTTGCGATGCATGTAGAAGAAAATGACGTTGATTTTTGTGTCTAGAAAATTCCTTCGTTTATTGCATTCAAGATGAGATAATTCGAATTATTAGAATATATAGGGTCTATTTAATATTATGGCAAGAATTCATAACTGAAAATCTCCAGGAGTATATAGATTATTTGCTATTTGATGGAAATTAAAAGTAATAGTAGTTATTAATAATGCAATAGTTTCACAATAATAATAATGATACTATATATTTTATATGGGATTTTAGATTGATACCAAATATATAAATGCAGAATCTCAGCACAATCGATATTATATTATAAGAATTATTCAAAAAATGAAATATGTAAACATAAATAATTACAAAGATTAAATCCTTTGGTTCTGATGATGCGATCCCCTTGATATTTTGCATGAACATTCAGTGTAGTAGTTTTCATTGTCAAAATGAATTTCACTCGATAAGAGTTTATCAATCTTTATGCACAGAAAAAATTTGACTCGAATCGGATATCCTGTTATTAAATTATAAAGATTTTCTTTCCATTATACCAATTGAATTTTGTATGGTTCTGTTGAAACGATGGCCACGAAATTTTACTTGTTCTTAGCATTTTGCATTTGGCCGTAACATTTCATTTCTATTGGTTTCATTTTGTCTGAGATATTGAGGAATAATAGTTATTCAATCAACTAGGTTATAAAAGACAGCGACTAATGGTCAAGATATTTTAATGCGTGAGCGAAGCGAACGCGTTAATAGTTCGAGACCATTAGTCGCTAGATTAATAACCGTGTTTATTACAAGATTTTTCCGACGATCTCAACATAAATAGTGTATAAATTCTTGATTGAAATACATTCTCATTTTGCACAAGACATACATTCGCCACACTGGAATTTCTATGTTTCTATGTTCCAGTAGAGTTTTGACATTTATCGTAGTGCTTCCGAATACTTTGTGTACGGTTGCCATGAGGATAACAGATTAAAATGGCTAAAAATCGTGCATTAAAATGGGTCATTAATGCCAAATTTCGTACACATTAAAATCATATTTTATTTCGAGGTCGGCGGAAAAACTTTTTAATGGCAATATTTCATGGAAAACCCTGTACGATTTTTCTGGTAAACGAACTTAGCCGAGCCATTTGGGACCCCTAATCCTGAAAATTTCAAGTCTCTAGGACAATTCCTTCAAAAGTTGTCCTAACGGACGGCCCCTCGGACACAATTGAATTTGACCACGGATTCGTCATCAGGGAATCTAACCCTATCGTTTGAGACTATTTTCGGTTAAAATTCGAAAATTACAGACAATTGGGCAAAACGATATAGCACTTGTTTAAGTAGAACGAGCGCTCAAAAAACACTAACTAGTGAAAGAAACGACTTCGAAATTTTTAAGATAGGTTCAATATTTGAACAGTTGTGTAGAATTCAGGAATAGATAACATGAAAGAGAATCGCATAATCAGAACCAAGAAATTTAATAACTTTTGCATTCATATATTTTGTATTAATCTCAAATCCTTTTAAACATTTTGGGGTAATAGCCTTAATTTCCCATCAATGAACGAGCGCTCAAAAGCACCTGCTCAGGGCTTTTCTTGAATTTTCAGATATGAATTATTAACAACTATTGAAATGTAATGGGAATATTATGGCTTTGTCATGAAAAATGCATCGTCTATCGTAATATAGAAAAAAATTCTAATAATCCAAGGAAAAACTGAATAGAGCGATAATATTGGAATAAACAACAAGCTCTGATCAATAAATTTAATGATGTACCTACGACGAAATTTTCCAAGATCAATAAATCACATCCTACAGCAACAAACTAATTTTCATGATTTATGACCACTCAGAAATTACTGATCTAAGAAAGCAAACTTGCTTGTAATTTATAGATGAGTTAATGTTATGAGACCACCAGAAATAGCTTGAAAATAATATTTATCAGTTCTGAAAGTCGAAACCCGTCAATTCGATGGATTACACTTTTAAAATTCATGCTCCAAAGCTCTCGATATGTTTTCAGAGAAAATTCTACGTAATCGAGATTAACTCTTGACCTGGATTCAACAGAAATAAACCTGATGGACTTTGCAATTGAAAGAAATATGACGAAGTACATTTTCGAAACTAGATCAAGTGATTTTTAATATGGGGCATCTACGTTTTATATGTTTTATTGATACCGTAAAATTTAACATATTTGGATACAGGGTAAAAACTATAGTTCATCAATACATTCAGTAGTCGAATTCGGTTCCTAATTTTAACGCAACACTGTGGTTATTACCTATTACCGAACTATAGTTGAAAGTTGATATTATGGTATTATCTTCCATTTTTCAGAAATATCGATTGAATAAATTAAATAAAATTGTGTATATTTTTCGAGATGTTCTGTTTCATATTCCTCACAATTTTCTACTGTTTGTAAGGTTCCAAGGAATATTTAATTCACGTAAGTAAAGCCTTCAATGATCCATATATGTATGTACTTATTAGTGAGTTGAATTAAAAACTTTCAACTCGTCATCGCCTTCCACAGGCTGTATCTTGAAAGGAAGGTCGATTTCGAAAAAAAATTATATGAACTACACCTGCTTATTTTCATCGAGGAATCATCTCCTCAAGTCCCTCGCATTTGTTCACAGACACCCTATATAATTGGATACGAGTATTTTGTAGTCGAATCTGTTTCGAGAGAGAGGGCATTTTTAAGTTTTCTTCAACAAGGCCTTCCAAGTTTCTAACTTGACGTTAATGTTATTTCAAAATATTCATTCATTATTTATTTCATTTGTCGATGTTCCGCCTACATTCGATTCAGTTGGAACATTCCACATCAATTCGAAGCTTCAAAGTGATCTCTCATTGAATAATTGAATCTTCGAGTTCACTTAACAATTCGCCTGTGTTATTCGATTCAAGTTCCAACGTTGAAATTTGCTAATTTTCCGTCGAATAATTCGAGATATGTCTCTCTTAATTTACACTACAAAGTGGCACAGGTGAATTGTGAATGTTGAATTTGTCAAATTAATCTGTTTCTGATGTTATGTTGGCTTATAGATCTTTCAAGCCAACTCAATTATATTCAACCATACTTCTTCATTGGGTATTTCCAAATGCACTACGAATTGTTTCAAGCTTGTTGGTTTATCAGTTTGAATAATGATTCTGCAATAAAACAGAAGGAAAATGCATCATTAGATATTTGGCGCGAGAATTTGTAGTAGTGTTAATAAGTGTATATATTAGAGTTTACTTAAGGATAGCGAGATCAAATAATTACGATTATTTTTCGATATCGTTCTGTTTCATATTCCTTACAAGTTTTTTACTGTTTGGAAGGTTTCGAGGAATATTTGATTAATGTAAGTAAACCATTCAATGATTTATATATTAAGGTTTAACCATATGCCATTAACTGTGTCAATAATATTACATCGAACAGTGATTCAAACTTAATATACAGATCATAAAGGTTTACTTACATCAATTAAATATTCTTTGGAACCTTTCAAATCATAGAAAACTTGTAAGTAATATGAAACAGAACAATGAAGAAGTCGCTATCCTTGAAATCTAAAAAAAATGTGTGAGTAACATCTACTTGGTGCTTCATATTATGCATAGTTTTATGACTCAGTCTTTTTTAAAGACGTAAATAATTAAAAACCATCAACTCGTCATCGCCTTTCAAAGGCTGTATCATGGAAGTGGGGTCGATTTCGAAAAAAATTTATTGAACTACCCCTGCTTATTTTCATCAAGGAATCATCTCCCCAAGTCCCTAGCATTTGTTTACAACACCCTGTATAAACTGATCGTTTCTGGCAAAAATAGATCAAAATCGTTGATTTTCAAGAACTCACAAATATCACATAATTTCTGAATACAACGAAAGTTGTACTCTGGGAATTTAAATTCGATGGCGATACGAATGATGGATAAAGCCCAAATATCAGTTCAATGCATAATGAAGTCACACCACATAAACAATCCTAAATTCCCAGAATTCTGCAATTTGCGCTATTGCTAAATCCACTAAATCCTCGATTGTGGCGACCCATAACCATTTCTATCAACGTTCACGAGTTCAGTTCATTTCTGCCTGGAACGAAATTTTGAATTCATCACCAAAACCGCTTTTATAGGCGAACGCTGTGAATTGCGAAAGTCATAAAACCCGAACTTTATTAGTGCCACGTCACTACAAACAGTTGATTTTGTCACATTTCGAATGCATTTGAAGCAATCCTCCACACTGACCCTCGTGAATGTTTCAGTTTACATGATAGCGTTTACGTATCCGAGAATATTTGAAATCCTCAACATCGAGGGGTCGATTCTTGAATAATGTCGTGTTCGTGAATCGACAAATGACGACCATTTTAGATGGGATGTTGGTCGAGATGTAGAATCGCGAATATGCCATTATCCAAGAATCGACAATATTGAAGCATATTTCACGGGTACGCACCAGAATCCCTACTAAACTAGTTCAAAAAAGTCCTGAGCAGGTACTTTTGAGCGCTTGTTCATTGGTGAAGAAATAAGGCTATGTAAAAAATTGATACCCACCTTTGCTCGATTTCATTTCAATCGAATGTTGTTTCAAGGGAATATGAGAACTTTGTTTCGATATTATGACTTTTCTAGGGCTGTTTCAACGAAACTCCCAAAAACAAAAATGAATTGAACAATTTACTGCAAAATTTTACCTCGATCGAATTGACAAATTGAAAATCCGAATTATTCAAAAAAATGAATATAAGCAGACATAATTGAATTGGGCCACGAATTCGTCATCAGTGAGTCGAACTTTATCGTTTGAGACCATTTTCGGCTCAGCATTCGAAAATTAAGACATTTCGGCGAAACGATATAGGAGGTTCTCTAATAAGAGGAATTATTTTGATATTCGAAGAAAAAATGCCATTTTCCATATAAATATGATCGGATGTTTATTCATTATAAAGAAGAAGCTATGCCGTTATAATGGAAAATACATCAGGCAAATGACCACCAGAACCACTTTACAGGACCATATCCTTTTAATGAAATTTTCCATAACCAAATCGCAAAGTGGCTGCCCTATGTCCTCGATAGCCTCACGAATTCCATCTTTGAGGTCTTGAATCGACGCTGGGCTATTGGCGTAGACCTTCTCTTTCACGTGGCCCCAAAGGAAGAAGTTGCAAGGTGTTAAATCGCAAGATCTTGGTGGCCAATTGTGATCACCTCTTCGAGAGATAACATGGTCCGGAAACTTTTCTTGTCTTATCTTGTTGAAAGTAAACGTTGTCCAGATCAATACTATCCAATTACGGCCATAAAAAAATCTTTAATCATCTCATGATAGTGAGGAGGAGAGAACTACGAGGAATGGACAAACCTGGGTTTTCTTCAAAACTTTCGGCAATATTCTCGGCTGTTCTTGAGCGACGTGTACGGGTTTTATTCTTCACATCACTAACTTGTCCCAACAGCTCGAATTTTTTCACCAATTTCTTTATTGTGGTCCGACAAGGTGCTTCACGAACCGTCCTGCCAAATTTTTATGGTAAATTTAATAATTTAAATGCGTTCTTGAAGCGTGTATCGTTTCATTCATGGATGGCGTAGTTTTTACTTGTCAAATGTCAAAAATGACAGCTTCAAACGTGACATCTACCGAAATAGCGGACTATTCAAAATACAACCTCTTATTGAAAAACCCTTTATCATAGCACTAGCGTATGTAGAATGGAGCTCCAAAAAGAAAAACAATGTAAGCACGTTATTGTTTTAGTATTTCTCAATCTTTTTCGTCCTGAAAAATATCAAGTTTCAGCAGAGATTAAGATTCTAATTAATTCAAACCTGAGCAAAATACTTTTTTACCGTGCAGTCAGGTAATCCTGTAACAGTTCAGGGATGAAATTTCAAACGCTTCATGAAAGGGTGAAGCAAAAAGAAAAAGAACGTAGAATTGTTAATTAACTTTCATTGTCCGGAAAAAATCCTGACTTTCTTTCGGAACAAATGGAAGTTATTAGGATAGCGAAATGAGTATAATTAATTAGTAAATGAGGAGAAGTAATGAGGAATATTTTGTATTCTTTGCTTAGTGAATAGTTATTTATAATGCTTCGAAGAATAGTTATTTATAATGGACATAATATTTGCCAATTGGCATCCTCTTGTTACTCTACAACGTCCACTATTCTGTTGAAATTTTGAATCACATTTTGACATAGTCATACATCACACTTCTTAAATGTCAAAATACCGATACGAATTCAGTACGCCATTTATATTTATTTATATTACCCCCTTCACTTTTTCATTTTTCATTCTGGAACCCTCAATTTTTTCACGAGAAAAATATGTGGATCTGAATATAATTATTATAATTTTCCCCCTATTTCTCTGGCCATAATTCAATCTTAACTGTCAGTTTGACTTTAGTCAGCCCGCCCAGAAATCGGAAAGTTCCCGTGGTTGTATTAGTCCCGACTGAGATTGAAGTTTGGGAAATGGATTTCCAGGAAATATTCATTTACGTCATGAATCATTCATCCACTGGGGGGAGTTTAACTTTTAATTGATAAGTCTCGATTCGAGCGCTGCTGCTGTTCTAGTTCGGAAATAAGCTCATTGTCGACGTTATGAACGGGAATTTGGAACTTGAAAAACGAAATATGGAATGATTTATTCTCGTTATTTCGATTTATAGCGAAGTTTCCAATATTGCGAGTTGAAAAAGATGTCATTTTTTTCTCATATCCTGCAGATATGGTTGGACAAATATTTTTAATGGAAAAGCAACGAACTTCAAAACAATAAAGGAGTTGTATTTATTCGTACCTTAAGATAATTACAGCGTGCCGAAAAGTGACGTAACTCGTCCATAGTTCTTGTACGAAAAGTCATTAAGGAAAATCTCCGCATCCCGTCGATTTTTAATTTCAAAAGCATGCTTTTTGGAATTTGATATTTTCACCCCCTACACACACTTCCATTAGCGTAACTAGAGCCGACTCATGGGGGGGGTTACCTTGCTAGTTTACTGGTAATGAAAGTAAAAAATAATAAATTTTACTTTGATTTTTTTTTCTTTTTGACCAATGGGGGGGTTGTATCCCCAATAACCCCCCCCCTGGGTACGCCAGTGCACACTTCTACATTATTTTTTCATTGGGCGATATAGGGGTTTGTGATACAATTGGTTGTGCAGTTTTTTTTTAATTAGGAAATAATTTATAATTTTTGATAGGAGGATACTGCAATCAAACCATTTCTCTTCTACTAACTATAGCTAAGGAAAAGTCACGAATCCATGGATCTGTAAAAGCAGTTGTCTATTGCCTTACCCCTTATGATTTTTCTTCAAATATTGTTTTCGTGGGATAGATTTTCGAAAAATAAAATTCTCCTATGGTTCCATTCAATTCTGGAGAAAGAAGTCACCTGCAAAATTTTGATACTTTTCTAGGAAAAAATGAAAAAAAATCTTATGTTCCATAGAATGAATATTCTAAGATATTGTTTATGCTCAAAATTGGGTTTGTCAATTATTATGCTTATTAATCGAAAGAAAGTTCTATTTGTGAAATTAAAATAATACGGATATAATTTTCTTCCGGAAATTAGTAATTTAACCTTTAGAAGATTCATAGAACTTCTTCATCTTCTGTCATAGACATACAATATTCATTCTATGGAACACTTATACGGATGGAATGAACAGTGATCATAACTGCTTGTAGTTTTTATTTTTCCGAGAAAAGTATCGACTGTCTCGAAATTTTGCAAGAGACTTTTTTCTCCATTGAATGGATAACTATAGTAGAAATTTTATTTTTCGAAAATATATCTCACGGAACAATTTTCAAAGGAAAATCATAAGAGGTTGTTATTTTCAACCCCTAATAATAAAGCTATGGAATCGAAAAAATTGTGTGGGTAGCATCTACCTAAAGTATCATATCATGTGTAGTTTCAAGTGTATTTAGGACTCGTAGGTAATCAAATGGCCATTCACTTGATACATTACAATCCATATTTCCTATTTGAAAAAGTATTGAGGGGTGTGGGGCGTAAGGAGTCAAATATTTCAAACTCGAAAAAGTATAGGGTGACCTGCTTCCAAAATACAAATCCCTGGATTTCATCCATCAGCTATTGTCTTCTCAGGAAAACTGGACTCCCCCTTCATCCATAAAAGTACCGATTTAATTCCACAAAAACTTCGTAACCCCTTTATAAACCCATCAATTCCAGACCCAATCAAAAACACAAAACTAATCACGAACGAAAAAGTATGGGTATAAAACAAAACACGTCCAAACAACCCTTCAACAGCTAAATGTTTTAATTTCGAACGTGGTAGGCTGACCACACCGTAACAACCAACACCAATACCATTTACCTGGGTCGATAAATTTTGTAATTAGGTCGCAGTTGTCACATGTGTGCTTCACATTGTTCGAAATCGTCACGAAATATTGAATCTCCCGGAGGTTTTGACGCCAATCACCTTTACAACGCTAGAATTGGTCTGCTCGTGAGTTATATGATGAGTGTAGTGGCGCAGTTGCAGAAGTAATGCTTGCTGGCCTCTAGGGATATTTTGTAGCATACTGAGGACTGTATTTGAACAGTTAATATTGCTCTCAGGTAGTGTGAAGTCATGGAAATTGATACGAGTGTGCTTTTGTTAAAGAAACTCCATGAGTCTTCAGAAAAGTTAGAGCAATTATAAGCGTTCTGAAGATGATATTTCAGATGATCAGTTCATTGTCGATTTGCTCAATGACAAGGTTGTTAAATGGAACTATGGTATGCTAACACACCAGAAGATCTCAAGACAGCAAAGGAACAAATCTTCCTTTACTATAAAATAGCTTCATTTTTTCAGGAAGGGGTTATAGTTTATTTCGACCTCAAGATCTATCACGCTCCTTACAGAGCTGTTCTGACCACACCATTTAAATCCAATATCTGTGAAGGCTTCAACGAGGCTAGTTCCTCACTCTTACAGTTTTCGCCCAAGGTATTCTCTCCTGAGGCTCACAATGGCAAAGCATCCGGAACTAGGTGAATAGAGGTTTTTCCTCCTTCCCACAGAACCTACACTCGTCAGTGTCCGAAAATCCCATCCTCAACAGGTGCTTCCTGAGGCGACAATGTCCTAAGAAAGCCAGTGAGAAGGTGTAGGTAATTGTTTCTTACCAAGATCCAAATATCTTTTGGATCTTGCTGTTTCAAAGTTCCGAAAGAACTTAGTGGAATGATCCATCCCTGGGAGATTCAGCCAGAGTTTTCCTTCTCTGGTTTTTTCTTCTCCAGGAATTACTTCTTATAGGTACATTTACCTATACCACAGAAGGGTTCTGGGCAATGAGTGACATTCGTGCGCCCCCTTAGACAAGTGTATTGACCTCTTCGTTTTCTATGATGCCCAAGTGGCCGGGAACTCAGATTAAAAAGACCTTATTTTTTTGCCTACCTCATTGAGTTTGTTCCGGCACTCCCAGATCATTTTTGAGTCGATGACGTAGGAGCTCAGTGCTTTAATAGCAGCTTACTATCTGAGTGTATGACTATATCGCATTTCTGATAGTTTCTTTTCAGAGTTATATCTAGACATTTTTCAATAGCTATCTCAGATACGAAGACATCTCATCCTTGACACCACTCCATTTTCTGAGATTCTGCTTTTCCTAAATCTAATGAAAAACTGAATTGAATAATGGCAGCAAAAAATACCTGGATAATGAAATATAACGACTAAAAGTTGAAATATAAAGTCGGTATATAGTCATCTCAATATTCCTCAAAACGATACTGTGTTTCATCGATCAATACTACAATCAGCCTGTATCAAGTCCTGCTTTACATGTGTTAGTTTAATTAATGAAAAAGTAGCCGGACGCAATACGAAACAGATTGCTGCACTCGTGGGGATGAGATGAATCGCAGCTTCTGCGGAAAATTGGATTATCAGAGCAGCAGATATTGCAATTTGCATTTCGTTCTCCTGTACCAGTTTTACTCTACATATTATGTATATTTATCTACCACGTTTTGTCTGAACTAATATTTGGTTTAATAAAATTTAGTTGGGATTATGAAAAGTGTTTTTTTTGAGTAGGTGTGTTTCTGGATTTTATACTATGTGTTATAGCAGATTTTGTAGTAGATAGCATTAGACACAAGATTTTGATCATCAGTGAGCAGATGATCAAAATCTTTTTCGAACATATATATCATTCTAAATCTCTGAAAATTTGCATGTTTTTGGCATGTTCTAATTGGAACTTATATTCGATGCTTTTCACGGTTTTCAAGTTCGAACAATAAAAATTTAAATATGTCGTGAAACAATACATTATATGATTCATAAGTAGATGTTATTCACGCATTATTTTTTGGTCCCATAACTTCATTATTAGGGCTCGAAAATAACAACCCCTTATGGTTTCCTTCAAAAATTTTTTCGTGGGATAGATTTTCGAAAAATAAAATTCTCTTGCAAAATTTCGATACAATCGATACTTTTCTCGGAAAAAATTAAAACTTACGAGCAGTTATGATCATTATCATTCCATTTCATCGTAATGTCCATAGAATGAATATTCTAAGATATTGTTTATGCTCAAATGGGTTTATCTCTTGCCATTACATACAATATCTTAAAATATTCATGCTATGGAACACTTATACGATGAAATGCAATGAACAGTGATCATAACTAGTGTACGTTTTTATTTTTCCGAGAAAAATATCGACTGTATCGAATCTTTGCAAGAAACTTTTTCTCCCCAGATTTGAATGGAAAAAAACATAAAAGAATTTCATTTTTCGAAAATCTATCCCACGAAAACCATTTTCGAAGGAAACTCCCAAGGGGTTGGTTATTTTCAACCCATGATAAAAAAGTTATGGGATCAAAAAAAATTGTGTGAGTAACTCTACCTAATGAATCATATTATGTAAAGTTTTAAGACTCAGTAATTTTAAGGACCCTTAAAAAAAATTAGAAACTATCAACTCGTCGTCGCTTTCCAAAAAGGCTGTATTTCGGTAGGGAGGTCGATTTCGAAAAATATTTATTTGAACCCCCTCTAATTATTTTCATCGAGGATCATGTCCCTAAGTCCCTAGTAGGTAATCAAATGGCTTTTCATTTGATACATTACAATCCATATATTCCTGGTTTTCACGGTTTTCAAGTTCGAACAATAAAAATTTAAGTATGGATAACATGAGAACTTGCATGTCCTGTACTTCGAAAATTTCAGGTTTTGAAGTATTAATTAGATGTCATAGATACGTCGTGTTTAATTTCGATACTTGTAATGAGTTAATGAAAAGATAAGTCATTCATCATCATTCAGATCACAATTTTTAATTAACTGCTGTAATTGGTCTGTAATTGAAGGATGAATGGAATGGGAATACCGATCAAAAAATTAATCTATCAACTTATGACACAGACACACTATGACAAAATATAATGAGGCTTAATTTAGGGTTGCTTGAATATTCCATCTATTCTGTTTATCCAAGCTCGATCTTTAGGTAAAAGTGTGCTAAAGTTTTGCCCAAATGTCTGTGTTTTTCACATCAATATATTTTGTCTTTGCTTGGTAAACCGATAAGTTTCTGGTAGCTATAACTATCGAACGGAATGTGCTACAGCCTGGAAATTTTCACAGTAGGTTTGAGACAACCACACGTCTGTATGTTCACAGTCGACACGTAGGCCAGGCGTAAACACGATAACTTCCAGGAGGAACGACTTGAAAACTAAAAATTTTCAGGGTGGTTTAAGATTTCAAAAGAAAAGATGAATTCATGAATTAATAGAATGAAACCAAGGGCCCTCAGGATATTATTGGATTTATCGTTCAACCAATAATGGTCCAGCTTGCAAAAGCTTTTTACTTCACGTCAGTGCTTTTTTGAATTTTTGAGCATAAAATATAATCATTGTCAGCAGTTTTTCATTTCGAATTATAATTGAGGTTTATTTTTAAAATCAATATAGTTCTTTTGAGCTGATTTAGGTACAGCAATTCTACCACAGCAAAAGAACACGAAATAAAGTAGTAAACAAACAAATCGTAAGTTCATTCTTCCCATAAAATAATAGTATCAGTTAAACCTTTGCACGATG
Source organism: Propylea japonica (assembly GCA_013421045.1). Classification (NCBI taxonomy): domain Eukaryota; kingdom Metazoa; phylum Arthropoda; class Insecta; order Coleoptera; family Coccinellidae; genus Propylea; species Propylea japonica. The sequence continues at coordinate 36,809,601 of CM024245.1, read as the reverse complement.
GGAGAAAGCAAATAGTTTCACTTTCCTGATGGTGATGCATTAAGGGTGACCCTTAAAGAGCATGTTCATTTTGTGTCGTGTAGATTCCTTCCAGATCTAGACAGTCTGTGGATTTACACCTTAAACTTGAAACATTTTTTTGTATCTCCTTTAGTAACAAAGTAAAGGGGGGGTCAAATTATAGTGAAAAACCCAGTACAGCAATTCTACCATAGCAAAATAAACACACGAAATAAAGTAGCAAACAAACGAATCGTAAGTGTAATTCCTCCATAAAACAAGATAGTATCAGTTAAACCCTTTGCACGATGGGGGAAAGCAAATAGTTTCACTTTCCTTTGATGGTGATGCATTAAGGGTGACCCTAAAAGAGCATGTTCATTTTGTGTCGTGTAGATTCCTTCCAGATCTAGACAGTCTGTGGATTTACACCTTAAACTTGACGATCAATCTTGGATTCGCGTGACAGAGTGTTCATTTTACAGGGTCAGTAATATAAACAGCTACTTTATGGTGATGTATATACTTTCCGGCTTTCGGATCTGTAGAATAGGGGCATTTGTTTCCAGTCAGTTAAATGGATAGTTGGAAGGAAAAAGCTGCAAAAAAGTATATTTTTTCTTATTTTGGTATATACCTAGGGTCTTCAGAAACTGGTCTTCAGAAGACTGGTTCATTCATATTCATAAAACGAAAATGAATAGTTTCGTTAAAATATCTAAAACTGAATGAGTTGGTACTCGTATATTGACGTGAAATTTGAAATTTTTTAAATATTATTCAGGCTGTTTTCTTCATTATTGCTTCTTGCATTCAACGTTTCAGCCAGTATTTGGCAGCAGTCGTCAGGAAAACATTTAGGATTGTAACTTTCAGAAAAGTCACTTTCGTTACTTTTTGAACAGGTTGTCATTCTTGATATTACTCAGGAAAAAAAACCTCGATGACTAAGGCCTACTTTTGATTGAAGCAGTTGTCTAACAATTCATTAGATCTTTTTAAGCTGGATCTTATTATTGGAGCTCAAGTAATTTGAGATCAACAGACTGTTGACTGATAGGGTTTTGTTCCTCTTGATATTATGGAAGCTTCAACCCACAAAATCCTATGGTATTCATTCAAACTATGTTGAACAAGCTTCGATTCATCAGTATCTCCCTGTGGAGCTGGTTTTTATTAGCAATGTTATGCTATGGAAGAAGGTTGTTCGTATGGAACTGGAGATGGCGCCTTCCCTATATTTATACCTGAAAGAAGGTGCCATTTCGCTTAAGTTCCAAGAAATACCTTGTATCATTCAGAGCTGTCTTGTACTAATGGGTCCTAATAAGAACGAAGTGGCCTCCCATAGGTACTCTGTTTGATACCATTTCCGTGCATTTTTCCTTGAGCGAGGACGAGATTAGCTCCGAAGTATGATTTTATTATGGGTTGATTTCAATCGATCAATATTATTCTCTGTTTTCATTGTTACTAGTTTTTTATGTTCTTTGATTCGAACAATTGAAAGGAGCTTAGATTCTCCAATAAAGGTTTTACCATACTCACAAGGTAGGTACTTCATTTTTGCAATTTTTGGTTAGTTGATTTTCATTATCAGGTTTAACTTCAGTTATATTAGCCCTGATGGTACCTTTATTGAGTCTTGAATGCAGTTCTCACATTGTGCTTTCTCGTTTTTCCAATTCCTTCAATCTTTTCAGATAACCCTTTTATGAATGATTCCACATTCATTATCGTTTGAATGTCCCATCATCAAGTCCTTCAACAATTATAAATTATTAAAAATACAGTGAAACTTCCCTATAACGAAGGTCTGTATAACGAATTTCGTACAAGACATTGCACCTTGAATCCAAATTCCATGTTAAAAACACCCTCTAAAACGAAGTAAATTTTCTCTATAACGAAATATTCAAAGAACATCACTCTTTGAATAGGTATTGGTAATAAGGTATAAGAGTGAATTTTTTCCGAAATTTGTCCGTACGTATGTTATAAATCCTGACCTTAACTAAATCATTACGGCGGGCAGAGAGATCCTTCTGAAACAGTTTCAAATACACCTCTGGCTGTTTGGTTTCAATCTAACCACTACGCTAGTGTGAAAGTTGAGCAAAAGTATCTAAAAGGAAATGCTTAAGTTTGAATGATAAACTTAAATTTATCAGTGAAGTCGACCGCGACATTGCCGACTATAGAAACAAAATTTCTGTATAACGAAATTTCTTTATAACGAATTTTTTAGCGGATTTTGCGCTTTCGTTATAGGGAAGTTCCACTGTAATTCAGTAGGCTTCATTTCCCTCGGCAACAAAGTTTCATATACCAATCAGCTGCTAGTACCAGGATGGAAAATATAATTACTATATGAGAATTTCCATAGTCAAAAGCACGCAAGGGCTTCTGACCCGTAGTCAGTAATGCATTTCATCATCATTTTTTTCGAGAATCAAAAGATATTCAGAGTGAGTTCTCCTGAATGCAGAATTACTGGAAATCAATACAGCAACATCACTATGCACTCAGGAACTGACGTATGGAAGGCAGTATTATATGTTGAAGTTTAATTTGTAAATAATTGGATTGCTGATAATTTGACATAGACGAAGGTAGGACTTCAGCTCTATTTCTCAATTAAGGAGAGTTTGATAGAGAACAAGGATTATATGGAGTGCTTCACTAATAACAAGATATAGTTGTGAATGGACCATAAGATTACGATATTGAAGGTTGTGAAGGCAAAAATCATCAGATGAGGCCAGGGCTTTGAAATTTTTGAAGTCGTGTCCATAATAAATCCGCCTTTTAGTTTGTTAAAAGGAAAACTCGGTTCAGTAGATTCGTTTCGGAGCTATTGAGTTTTGAAATTCCTTACCATTTCTTCGATATTTTAGAAGATACATATCTGATTAATTCAAAATTTGAAATTTAGAAAGGAAAAAGGTTGAGTTAGCACAATAACTTTCGAAGGGATTGTCCAAGAGAATTGAAATTTCAGTTCCATAAAATATAAACATTCAAAATTTTGCTCCTCAATATATCAGAGAATACGAAACCAATCGGAATGAATGTTACGGCCAAATGTAAGATGCCGATAACAAGTTCCATGCAAAATTTAGTGGCCATAGGGTGAACAGAACCATAGAAAATTCAAATGGAATATTGAAAAAATTAAACTTCAAACTTCAAAAGATATCCGATTCAAGTGAAATATATTTTTTGAAAGGTGGCCGATATACTAAATGTTCACCCAAAGTTTCGTGGCCATAGTATCAACGGAACCATAGAAAATTCAATTGGAATATTGAAAAAAAGAATCTTAATATTTCCACAACAAGATATCCGATTCCAGTGAAATTTTTTCTATGAATGAAGATTGATATACTGGATCTTCGTGCAAAATTTTGTGGTCATAGTGTTAACAGAACCATAGAAAATTCAATTGGAATATTGAAAGAAGAATCTTAATATTTCCATAACAGAATATGCGATTCGAGTGAAATTTATTTTGAGAATGCAAACTAATATACTGAACGTTCATGCAAAATTTCAAGAGCATCGCATCATCAAAACTATAGAATTTATTTTTTTTCAATTAGTTTTTTACATATTTCATTTTCTTAATAACTTCTAAAATATAATTCCGATTGTGATGAGACTCTGCATTCACATATTTGGTATCAAACTCGAGTCCCATATAAAATTTCGAGAAAATAGTCTTACGGCTCCACCAATGAACGAGTGCTCAAAAGCCCCTGCTCGGTGTTTTCCTGAAGTTTTATTTATAATAATGGTCCGCTGATTTAACCCCATAAATTCAACAAACATTTATTTTAATATACTACACAACTATCTCTACATATGATGAATGCTGGAAAACGTAAAATATAACGAATTGTGGAATTCGAAATTCATAAAATGAAACGAGGATTAACAAAGTACAGTCTACATATCCATATCAATTAATTGGGTTAATATCCCCTGTGTTGTGATGTATTACATTCGCTGAAACAGGTATTGAAATACCTAAATGGAATAAAACTCATCAAAAATACCACAAACGTTTAATGAAGCTTCATTATTTCGAAAGCCATATGAGACCATTAGTTTAAACTCTGATTCGAACGATTTCATAGCTTTTATTACAAATTATTGATTGATTACTATTGTAATCAATAAAAAATAAAAAATAGATAGAATAATTCAATGAAAGTTGTTGTGATTCTGTCTCCTTTTGCTTACTTTTGACTGGCTTTTTGTTTTCAGGTTTTGCAAAATATTTTGTCCACTTACGTTTGAGAGAATACGCATTTTTGTATACAGGTATGGAAATTCACATTCAATATTCAATGCATTAGAGAGAACTTTGCTGCCCAATTGAACATTGGCATATTGAAAGTTTTTGTCCTGCTCATATCGTTGGGAGTGGCCTAATTCAAGCAGTATGTTAGCCAACTTAAAGTACTCGAATCGATTTTACGGTCAACCTGAAGCATTGCATCAGGCTGCCTGTAATAGTCGATTCGGGAAGGACAACAACAATATTCGCAGTAGATCACTTATTTAGTCATAAACGTAGCGCGTGAATCTTTCTAATATAACTCTGTTCAACTGGACGGTAAAGTTTTCTCTTTGATATATTAAATGTCGTATATTTCCGAGATGAATTTCCATACCTGTGTATAAATCAGTTCACTCTAGAAATCAAGATTAATTCAAAAGATTCAATTGAAATCTCGCAAATTACTGTCATTTGGGTAGACATTTTTCATTGTATACGAATTCCAATGTTTACCCTAAACTGCAACTACAATTTACACTGTGTACAAAATGTTTATATCAGGAAACGGTTTCAATCAGAAATAGCTGATGGTGATATCTACTTAATGTTATAAATCCCATTATAAATCACCAACGATTGCATTACCTGCGTAAACAGATAGATCAATAGGCTCAAATTGGTCTAATAAATTAATATCTGGATCAACATCAATTCTGATTAATTGCGCAAATATATCACAAACTAACGATATAATCAATATGTTGTTATGTGTGAATCATCATTTTAGTTTTGATGACGAATTATAATCCGTTCTCGAAAGTTTGAGCGCATAGTAGGCGTTTTTTCATTTATCTGAAGTTGTCAGTATTTACTGTCATAACGTAATACAAATCAACGTTGCCCGAATGTACCTGGCCTCGTAAGACGAGCTTGCGAGTTATTAGAGAACTCTATGCACTATTGACAATATTGCGTATCAATATTACAATAAAATAAACAAAGTAACCTAAAATCTTAATATACACAGTGGAGTATGCCGAATTTCCATGGCCAACCGACCGACGGCTCAACCTCTCGTGAACGGACTATATGTTATGGTGTGAATCATTATTTTAGTTTCGAATTGTTCATGGTAAATTATTAATGATGGAATTAATAATTCTACCGTTATTATAATAAAAATAAATCAAACTATGGTTGAGTTCTACATGTGTTATTTCAACTTTTCTAGATATGTCATGTCAATTTTTCAAGATTTTCTCATTTCATCTCATCAATAAGATTCAAACTTCTTTGCGAGTTTCAAATTGATATTGAAGAGAATAGGAATTAGAGTTTTAGCCCACCAGTCATATTCCAAAATGAAATAACAAATCCCTTCAGTAATTCGATTTCGAGGTTTTGATATCTAACACCTGTCAAACACAGAAAACTATCCTTGTCGAGAATATCCGAGCAACGTTTACATAGAAGATAAAACATCTATGGCAGGGAAACCCAAACTTTACAATTTGTGATATGATCTTCAATTAAGGCAGTGTATAATAACATGGAGAGGAACTGCCAGAGGCGATTAATCCAGTAATTAGTTAGTTAACCATGTCAGCAAGCTAAGAGATATATTTGAATTTATATCGAGGGAAAACTACAGACAGTCTTTGGTTTTCAAACTATCTGCTTAAGCAAAATTTCGTGAAGACTTTTGGAAAAGAAATAAAAAAAAATGTACTACTAGGGTTGTAACCTCACTCGTATTGTTTCTGATACTTTATTTTCGGTTACCCATGACAATTGCACGTTTAAATAGTAGACATTGTGTCAGTTGCAGGAACGTCCATTAAAATTTAAAGGTCCATTAAACTCTTAATCCTCCCATTATTAACAAGGAACTAATGGAGGATTAAGGGTTTAATGGACCTTTAAATTTTAATGGACGTTCCTGCAACTGAGCAATTGAGTGATAAAAATAGTCATTGATCAATTTCGTATGAGTTAAACCCACCTTATAAGGTTTTTTCCAAAAAGAGGTATTATTTGAGAAGTCCGCTATTTCGGAGTTTCACGTTTGAATCTGTCATTTTTTACATTTGACAAGTAGAAAAACTACACCATTAAAGAAAATGGAACGATACACGCCTCAAGACCGCATTGAAATCATTAAAATTCACTACAAAAATGGTGAAAATTTGGCAGAGACGGTTCGTAAAACTCGAACATTTTGCAATAAAGAAATTGGCGGAAAATTCGAGCTGTTGGGACAAGTAAGTGAGCACGTGCACGTCGCTCAAAAACAGCCGAGAATATTGCTGCTGTAGCCGAAAGTGAGACCCAGGTTTCTCCTTTTTATCGTCGTTCTTTGAAATTATGCATTCCACAAACGTCATTACACGTCTTCTTCATAAAGCTTTGGTCTCAAGGTTTATAAAGTTCAGTTAACACAAGAATTCACAAGCCGGCCGATCATCAACAACAACAACTTTGCTGATTGGGTCTTGGAATGCATGAAAATGATCCGGAATTCCATCCAAAAATCATCTTGAGTGATGAGGCCCATTTCCATCTCGGTGGCTTCGTCAATAACGAAATTGTCGCATCTGGGCTCGGAAAACCAAAGAGTTATTGTTGAAAAGTCTGTCTATCCTCAACGTGTGACTGTTTGGTGCGGTTTATGGTCCGGCGGAGTCACTCGACCTTACTTTTTCGAAAATTAGACTAGAGCAACAGTTACGGTGAATGGATCGAGAAATGATTTATGATTTTTCTTTGAATATCAAAATAACACCTCTTATTGGAAAACCTTTCAGGAGACATTGAGTAATAAAAAGGGTTATTATCGAATTAAATTCGATATTTAGGATGAAATACCACTTTTAAATCTATATGGGAGATGATTACCCTTCAGTAGGGTCCTTGTAGCGGTCTTAGAAGAACAGAAGATTCGAAAATCATCACTTGGAACGCCAGACCTGGTTTAAAACACCTCCTCCTGGCCCAAGAGCAAGAATAACTTATTTTGTATCTAAATATTGAAGGTATTTATTTTAATAGTTTTAAGTTTCAAATTTGTAAAAACGGCGAGGCAGGGTTTTTTCTACTGAGGTTTTTCCCTGTGCTCTGGTATCATACGACAGAATAGTATGGTACCCCGTTTTGAACCAACCTCAGCTAGGGACTTTTTTGTTTCATGTATTGTATTTTGTTAGCTCTCAATTCAAAAGAATATATATAATTTCGTATAAGTTAAACCCACCTTATATTTTGAGATAGACGGAAGTAGAACATAACCAAGCAAGGTTACATGGGCTGAATAACCATCATCATAGGAAAAACTGGAAATGAATATCCCTCTGGCATTTTACTGGGTTTTCCTGAATGAAAAGTTAATTTCGCCATTTCCGCAATTGGCTTGATTTTCCTCTTGTACGTTTTAGACATTTATCCGACAGATTGGAAACGACCTACCTTTTCAGTCTACACTTTTCATGCTTCAGAAAAGCCCGAGCAGTTTTTATACGAAATCTGTGTTTGGACGGGAAAAAGTCATCTAAAAAGTTGATAACGTCTACGAGTTGAAAATTCGAAGCTATCGTATATTCCTCTGAAAAGTTTCCGTTTTGGAAGCTTTGCAATCGTGTTTGATCATCCCACCAGTTGAAAAAATAAATATAAATTGAAAAATGAGAAGTGAAGAACAAACCAGAATTCGTTTCGAATGAGGGCTACCGTTTTTTTTTCTCACTAGTTGGCGCCACTGTTGCGTGAGGTCCTATCAAAGTTCGTTTTACTGTCATTGATTTATTATTATTATATATATATACATTCGGGTTAAAAACATCCTAAAGACGTTGTCCGATACCCATTGCCAATGCCTTCTATTGTTGCAGTCTTCATCATTTAGTCCTCTTCACTCATTGATTTTCTAATTCCATTAATCCATGTCGTTCTTGGTCTTCCTCTTTTTCTGTTTCTGGAGGTATCCATCTCATTACTTTCTTTGGTAATCTATTCTCTGCCATTCTTTGCACATGTCCATACCATACCAACTGTTTCCTATCTATATATTCTGTGACTGTCTCTTTTATTTCCATAGTTTCCCTTATTATCGAATTCGATATCCTCTCTCTTCTCGAAGTTCTGGATGCTCGTCGTATTGCATCCATTTCTGTAGCTTCTATCCTCCTCTTCAGTTATTATATAACAATTCTTATTTATTAGTGTTCGATGTTATTAGTACATTTGATTCCTTTATTATAATCTGTATATTCAAAGACAAAAGCTGAAATAGGTATGACCAATATAGACTTACAAATGGATATTGTAAATTGTAACTAATCATGAAAATTTTCCTGCAGGATTTTGATGTGTGAAAGCATATATTCAGCACAAGAATAAACGTTTGGACTTTGGATCTAAATTATGTATACAGAATAGTAGTCTTCGTCCCACATCGTATTTCAATCATATATCATGCAATAGTTGAAGGAAACTACATATTTGTCCTGAAATTTACAATTAGACGAAAGGTCAACACTGAAAACAGAATGTTCATGATTTATTCAATCTTTAGGTTTTGTTTTGTTATTTCTACACTTTCTCCATTTTTGTTTATACAGTTTAGACTAGTTTCTACCCATATATGATCATGAATAAGATTTATATGGTTTTTCCTTCTTACACTAACTGAAACTATGTTTTTAACCAAAAATTTCAATCAGAAGTGATAAATAATTTCGATCAGACGAAGCTTCCCAAAATCCCCTGAAATTAGCTCCAATTATTTCGAATTTTCTGGGACCAATCATGTTGTCACAATGCTAAATTAGGGTGGATCCTTTCTGTCATTCCCATGGCCAGCATTTTCGTATGGAATCGATAAAAACAAAGTGGAAGACTCACCTCGGCTGCCGGAGGAAAGATCAATAATACTTTCAATTTCTCGGAACTTGAATTTAGTTAGTGATCGTGGAATAAATTCCATGTTCTGTGTTCAATCAATAATTCATGAAATGTTTCTTTATTCTATGTCAAGGAAATTTCGTAATGCTTGTCGAATAAAATTATATTCTCTGCCATGACAATTTATATTTTCTAGCAGTTTTGAGATGCTTGATTTCATTATTGAATGTTGGAACATGGACCTATAAAACTAGCTGGACGTCGAACTTCCTAACTGTCACGTAGAAAAAAGTGAGGCAAGGGCCCCCATTTTTGGGCAGTTTGGGATAAACCGAATTTTTTGATGTTGAAATTGTTGAAAAATTGACACTTATCAAGTTAAAACCCAAACTGCAAATGGCGCGCCGTTTGCCTCAAAATTTTTGACAGGTTCGCCATCTATACTCCGTTCACGAAAAGTTGAGCTGTTCGGTTGGCCATGGAAATTTGGCATATTCCACTGTGTATATTGAAATTTTAGTTTATGTTGTTTATTTTCTTGTCAGATTGATCCAATGTTGTCAATATTGCATAGACTTCTCTGATAACTCGCAGGCTCGTCGGACGATGCCGAGTACATTCGGCAACGTTGGCTTTATTTACTTTATGACAGTAAATACACCCAACTTCAGATAAATAAAGAAACGTCTACTATGCGCTCAACCTTTCGTGAACGGACAATAGTTAGTATTGTAAATCTGTGTTGGAACCATATACGTGAAAGTTTTCATGAATTTTCATGACTATCGAATCCATCAGTTCAATATTTCTGTATCAACTCCATTATTATGAAACACATCCCTTCCAACGTCAATTATTAAACCAACCCTGTGAAATTGAAGGTTTCGGTGTTCTATTCAAACATGTAATTTAAGCAGAACTTATTATATCATGTACTAAGTAATATCCAGCAAAATTTTGGGTGAAATAATAGATCAATGCAAATTTAACAACCACCTCGAACATCTATTTTAGGCCTATTTAGATTCGAATTAATAATTCCAGGTTTGGCACAATATTCAATATCGAATATAGAGAGAGCAATACGTCAATATCTCGTCTTATAAAGCGCGAGTTTCATCGTTTTACCACAGATTTCGACGTTTACGAATTTAAGGTTATCTTCGAAATTTGCTCCAGAAATCCTTTTGTTTATCTACTATCAGATAAACGAAGCAAATGTTTGTGTTTAAGTTGAAATTTGACAGTTCAATATAAACGGAAGGCGGAGTCATGCTTTTTAGGGGTACTGAAACGAAATGAATATAACTTCTTCAGAAACTCAGATAAATAATTAATTTTTTCGAGAAATGAGTCGCATCCACCCTATGGTTATTAACGACGGTACATTATCAAACTAATTAGAGGTTTACAGAATAAAGGAAACATAATCAAACATATACCTTCTGCTTATACGATACCACATTATTGCAATCGGTCATATCTATTCTGTTAGTTAATCAGCACGTAAATCTCTCGAGTGTCTGTTCAACAGGACGGAAAAATTTTCTGTCCGTATCTTTCCGATGTGAACTTCCACGTCATGCTCCAAAATCTTTCCTCAAGATGAAGGATCTCGACTCTCGAGTACCTAATTCAGGAGAAGGAGCAGGAAATGTTCTCATTCAAATGAGATTTCTGAATGCGCATCGTGTTCTTGGAGGGTTTATTTTGTGGATAATGAAAGAGCACCCATATGGAGGAGAAGTTGGTTTTGAAATACGGATTCTTAACATGTGGGAATTCTCCTTCCTTCTGCACTCTTCGTCTTTCGTTTCGTAGCAACCAGCCTCAATTTGGATGTTTGAATTCGAGGATATGTTGTTTCGGATACAATGGGTTTTGCTTCTTCATTGCATTTAATGGGATTCATTGCTATTATATTTCTATATAGGCATTGGGCTTTTTAGAATCGCTATTTGTGATTGATAACAAACATAAAATGTTTATAGTTGTAAAATCCCGAATAAAATTGTACCAATAAAATTATCAATTCGAAATATGTTTCTGTGACTGTCATATTCCAACAAAAAAGCAGTATCAGTTGAGCTCTCTTGACTACATATTGATTTTCCTCTGCAGTTAAACTGCTTCTTGCATTTTCAAGTTTCTTTCTGCGTTTAAGAACTCTTTCTAGTTTCTTTTCCCATCTCTTCTCACTTTCCTGGTACTCAGAAAATCGGCAAAGTATTGCTTTCAGTTTTGATTTAGGAATAGCTGGAACATTTTTAACAGTAGATTACAAGAAACACAACTATGTATATATAATTTATTCAATTGTAAAAGTCGAGTGTCTGAAGCAACATACACATACTGCAGATAACGTAATCTGAGTCTATTGTTCTCATTAGTCGATAACTTGCCAATTACATACATTCGTGATAGTAACTAAGCTGGGATTATCCATGTTGAATACGTTGTTGCAATCATCGAGGTATACAAATTCGTCAATTAAGGCTCCGTCCTAAGGGCTTCTCTGATCAGTTGTTTGATCGACACCTTTCATACAGTTATGGGTCGATTACATCGAGATACTTTGCAAGCTGCTACTGAGCGAATTTAGTAGCTGATTGTAATTTCACTCAGTGTTATCGCCAACAATCTGATTGTAAAAAAGCTGCGACTAAAGTTGAAAGCTGGGCTACTTTACACGCTAAATCGCTGGAGTTTTGGCTTGTTGGCATGTAAACAAGCTGTGTGTAATAACAGTGCTACTAAACAATCTGTAAGTTCTCATCTATCGGTGGTTCCTGGTTCTAAAATTTGAAACGTATTTGACATTTATCTTAGATCTTTGACAACGATACAAACATAATCCCTCGTGGATCGCTAGATTGTTGGCTACTCAGCGAGTAGACAGTTTTGTGTGTAATCATCACAATCTCACAAGCTAATTCATTCGCTTCTAAATTCGTTCAGTAGCAGCCCATTATGGGTTACATTGAGATATTTGACAAGCTGCTGCTGAGTGAATTTAGAAGCGAGTGAATTAGCTTGTGAGATTGTTTGATTACACCAACTGTCTACTCGCTGAGTAGCCACAATCAAGCGATCCACTTGAGGTTTATGTTTGTATCGTTGTCACAGATCTAGGATAAAAGTCAAATACGTTTTCAAATTAAGAGACAGGAACCACCGAGTAGATGAGAACTCACAGATTATTTAGTAGCAACTGTGATACACACGGCTTTTTTTACATGCCAAGAAGCCAAAATTCCAGCGATTTAGCGTGAAAAGTAGCCTTTTAAAATCAAATTGTTGGCAGGTGAAAACGATTACACTGAGCGAATTTAGAATCTGCTACTAAATTCGCTTGGGTCAAATTTTGATGGTCATATTTATTTCATTGAAAATAGAAGCGAATAAAGGAAATTTTGTTCTTGATATGTGTGGCTTATTGTTATGAGAAAATTCGTCGAAGGTTCAAATTATATTCCCAAACATTTTAAGCTTCTACTTCTTTCTCAAATGACCGTTTTACCCACCATAAAATAAAATTTCGATCCATTTTAGAGCGTATCGAAATTGAATTAAATCGAGGATCAAACGGAAGTTATTATATTCGGAAAATCCTAGCGTTTCGCAGTGCTGTTAAAATTTTACGATGCTGCATATTCGACGTCAGGAATTATGGTACAACACGCCAACTTTCCGCATTGGGAAAGATTGAGAAGTTGTCGAAATTGAATAATTTTCCTTGTGTTCCGATATTTTCCGCAGTACGACGATAATTTAATGAGGTAATAATTTGGTTTCGCTCTATTGAACTTAATTCGACAGAATGAGGTCGATATCGTGTTTGCAGGAAATTATGGGATTATAATAATCTATACAGTTTTCAGGAGTCCTGAGTAAGAATAAAACTTGAAAAACGTTCTGAATTGTTTCTGAATATAAATGAAAATATTTTAAAATTTGGCAGAGGAACGATGATTGGTTCAATGATGTTTTCTACGTAGATGGTACGAGTAATTGTTTGTTTAACGAGATAATTGGGAGAACGCTCTGCAACTGCTTGTGAAACTTATTTCTATGCATACAGAAGGAAAGAATAATGCTTGTAATCATTGCGTAATTCGCTAGGCGGAACTTTGTGCATATTGAACAAATGGTGATCATTTTGAATGATGCTTCGATCAATTTCATTAGCGAGTATTTTTTAAGTGCTCGTTCTCCTCAAACGAGTGCTATATTGTTTAGCCCAAATGTCTGTAATTTTCGGATTTTGAGCCGAAAATGGTTTCAAACGATAAGGTTCTACTCCCTGATGACGAATTCGTGGTCAAATACAATTCTGTCCGTCCGATCGTAAGCACAATAACTTTCGAAGGGATTGTCCTAGAGACTTTTGATTTTCAGGGTGAGTTCGGTTTACATATTGCTCGGTTGAGTTCGTTAATCAGTCAAATCATAGAAGGCGTTCCATTAAATATTGCCATTCAAAATTTTTGTTCCCCAATATATCAGAGATGAAACAAAACCCATCGGAATGAAATGTTTTGGTCAAATGCAATATGCTCATAATAATTCATGCAAAATTTTGTGGCCATAGTGTAAACAGACCAAAGCAAATTCAATTGGAATATTGAAAAGAAGAAACACCATATTTTCATAAAAAATATCCGATTCGAAAAAAAAATTTTTATAAATTAATATTGATACACAGAATTGATGCAGAATGTTGTGGCAATAGTTATAACAGAACCATATAATATTCAATTAGATTATTGAAAAGACGAATGTTAATATTTCCATTAAAGGATATCTGATTCAAGTGAAATTTTTCTTGTGAATAAAGAGTGTTAGGTATACTTAATTTTCATGCAGAATTTCGTGGCCATAGTGTCAACAGAACCACAGAAAATTCAATTGTAATATTGAAAAGATAACTGGATAACCGATTCAAATGAAATTAATTTGGTGAATTAGGACTGATATACTGAATGTTCGTGCCAAATTTCAAGAGGATCGCATCATCAGAACTATAGAATGGTTTCTAGAATATAAATTCGATTGCTCAATATTCTGCATTTATACAGGGTGCTACATAATATTATGGCACAACTTGAGGGATAAATCTACGAATAATTTCAAGAAAAGAGTCCATATTATTATTATTATTATTATATAAACATAGGTCCTCAAAAGCTTCGTTACGGAGCTACAGGGTGTTGAAATTTCAAAAAACTTTTTTCTTTATAACTTCTGGAGTTTTCGAGATATTCAGTCCAAGTTTGGAAACAAGCTATTTTCAACAGTCTCCTTCATTGCACTTCCTGAATCTCAACTAAAATTCGCAGGGTGTTTTCTTTTCCGGAGCCATGTCTCCTTTTTCCCTCTCAACCTTTTTTGTGGTACGCCACTGATCAGCGTGAAATGCATTTTTGGTAACTCCTTTCAGCTTTTGATTCAGCTTTCAGCTGGCTTGATGATGGAATAATTCCGAAATCGATAGCCGAAGATTATAATAAACAATAATAGTGTGTTTTATTTTATTTTACATTTCTTTAATCTCAAGAGAACATACTATGGAAGAATTAATTTGTAAAATTTTGATATCTTCGTTTGATTCAAATATTTTTTGACTTTGTAATTCCGTATCTTTTACCGTTTTCTAGTGAATAATTGAATGATTGTATGTTATTCGCTAAATTAGAAAAAATAATAGAAATACTCGATAGGTTTGCTCAAAATTTGCTTTTATTTTGATAGTTCGTCATATGAGACTCAACTTAAGCTTATTCAATATCAAATACAATCGTCCAATACTCGAAAACGGGAGATACGAAAGAATTACAAGAGTCAAAAAAGTTTCTGCATTGAACGAAGAAGAGAAGACAAAAGTCCAACAACTCCATATTTATTTTAATTCGTAGCAGAACACCTCGCATGTTTCCTCAATTCTCACCAACCAGCTCTCTCGTTTCCATACCCCTAAGCCTTATAAACAGTCCAAACGATTGCTCGACGAGAACAAAGCTCGAAAATAAATTCAGAAGTTTCTCTCGCAGAAGCTGATTAATTTCGAACATGACTGCATCTCGTGAAATTTCACCCAGCAGGCTCGTATAATTCTAGTCCTCTTTGCCCTGACACCTTTCAGATGTAAAATGTTTCCGCCCTTAAACGGGCCTGAAATTTGCAGGGGCTGTTTTCATGAATTCGCAATCGTCGTGAATCGCAGGTGGGACTCCTGAATCCTGATCCTAGATCTGTAAATTGGCTGTTTGGGTTCGAACAGATGACGCTTCAATTTCGTTGGTTTACGGGAGACGGAATGGTTGATTTATTGAAATTTGGGACTCCTTCCCGTTGATTTGTTGAAATAGTTCGAAGCAGTGGCAGCCTGTTGGAAAAGGAAAGGCGTTTTGGATCTATCAATCAGATTGATACTAGTGAGGCCACAGATCTATATTTTTGAGTAGATCAGATGAAGTTTAGTTTAGTTTAAAAAAGGGTTACAGTTCACTGCAACCTCAAGTTCTATTGTGCCCCCTTTCAGAGCTGTTCTGGCCACACCCTTCACAGCTCGCTTTTCAGTTCAGAGATCTAATGAACTCTAATATCTGTGAAGGCTTCAACAAGGCTAGTTCCCCACTCACTTACAAGTTTCTCGCCCAAGGCATTGATCCTAAGTCTCGCAATGCTAAAGCATTCCGTGACTAGGTGAATGGGGGTTCTTCCTCCTCTCCACAGAACCTACATTCAGTTTCTGCTAATCCCATCCTCAACAGGTGCTTTCTGATCCGACAGTGTCCTGGAAGAAAGCCAGTGGAGGATGTAATTGCTTCTTACCAAAATGCAGATATCTTTTGGACCCAGAAGGAACTTGGTGGAATGATCCATCCCTGAGAGATCCCGCCTGAATTTTTTCCTCTCGGCTTTTTCCTTCTCCAGAAATTCTTTCTTATATGTACATTTACCTTACCACAGAAGGGTTCTGGGCCAATGAATGACATTCGTGCGCCCTCTTTGGCAAGTGTATTGGCCTCTTCTTTCCTTTGATTCCCGAGAGATCAGATGAAAGGTAGATTAATTGAACCGGTAGATCAGACGAACGATAGTCATTGAACCGGTAGATCAGATGAGAGGTAGATTAATTGAACAGAAAGATCATTGCAGTCCGATTGCATGGAGTTCCAATTTTCAGACCAGATTTCACTTCTACCGAGGAGTCAAGAGTTTGTAGGGCTGCTTAACTGCCAGATAATATAAATATCTGTTTTTCCGTTAGCTGCAATTCGTATATTTCGATTTGCAAACTCTTTAGGAGATTTTTGCTTGAAATACAGATGGACAGAGGCCTATTAGTAGAGCTTGATGTACCAAAGGATCATACACTAGTCTAATTGGTTTGTCCTTGGTTTTCAAACAGTCAGTGTAATATACTATCAATCCTGCAGGAAGCTATTCCATTGCTCACGACTATGAAAAGTTACGTAGTTTCTAATGAGATCTCTGATGGGTGGAATGTTATGGTGAGATACTCGATATATGATCCATAAAACCTGAAGGAGTTTACAGAAGCCACAAGAAATAATTCTTAAGCTAGGCGAAGATATTCAAGACATTCGGCTATGCTCAGTCCATCATAAATATGTCTCATGACCCCTTGAACCTCTTGAGGTCACACAAATGTTGGCTCAAAGCCTAGTGAGGAAGCGAGTCAAAGCTATACTTATCAGGAGTACTGTTGGTCCTTTCCTAAACCCTTTTGACCAAACATCTTGCAACAGACGAATAGAAATTCCTTATAAATTACAAAAACTTCGATCTCCAACTACTCACTATTATCAAATAAGCACCAAACTTTCCTTGAACTGCCAGCCACTGCTGTCAAATCTTCATTATCCACACAAGTACGAGCATTTCGAATAAACCAGATGTAAATTCGACAGCTGAGAAGCCCAAGTGACACACCAGGTATTTCTCCATTTCCCATCCTAGTTTCCAATTTGTTGGAATGCTCCTTATCGATTTTACAGCACATCTAATCAATGCAAAACCCAGTTTTAATTTCGTGTAATACAACTGGGAAATGACGTTGATCGAAACGATTGAACAAGGGATTCACATTTCCCTGCGATTATTGCCTGATTGTGAAACGGTTTGTAACTCTATCAGTTCGCATTACGTAAATCGCATACAATCTGTTGTGATCGCTCAGAGGTGCATACGATGTTAGAGATAGAGCGAAGTATTCCCGTTTCGTTATCTTAATAGAGTAAGCTCCAATTCCATTTCGGATCAAACGAATCTGAGTTGATAGAATGGATGAGGTGATAGATTCATCAACACGAATGTCACTCATTGGCCCACAACCCTTCTTGTTTCTAATACCTGAATATACTGTCGCTAGGCTTCTGTATGAGCGTCTTTCAAGAGAAAATCTTAGCAATTGAAAGATGTCTAGCTATTAATCTAGAAAGAAACTATAAAAAGTGCGATATAGCTATACACTCAGATAGTCAAGCTGCTATTGAAGCACTGAGCTCCTACGTCATTGACTTAAAGATGATTTGGGAGTGTCGGAACAAACTCAATGTTAATCTGGGTTCCTGGCCATTCAGGAATCAAAGGAAGCGAAGAGGCCAATACACTTGCCAAAGAGGCCGTACGAATGTCACCCTTGTCCCAGAACCCTTCTGTGGTATAGGTGAATGTACCTATGTACCTATGTATAAGAAGTAGTTCCTGGGGAAGGGGAAAGCCGAGAAGGAAAAACTCTGGCGGAATCTCCCACAGGGATAGATTATTCCACTAAGTTCTTCCGGAACTTTAAAACAGCAAGATCCAAAAGATATCTGGATCTTGGTGAGAAATAATTACACCTCCTTACTGGCTTTCTTACAGGACACTGTCACCTCAGGAAGCACCTGTTGAGAGGGGATTATCAGACACTGACGAATATAGGTTCTGTGGGGAGGAGGAAGCCTTCATATATATATTGGATTTCATCAGATCTCTGGAACTGGAAGGCGAGCTGTAAACGGTGTGGT
Source organism: Propylea japonica (assembly GCA_013421045.1). Taxonomy (NCBI): domain Eukaryota; kingdom Metazoa; phylum Arthropoda; class Insecta; order Coleoptera; family Coccinellidae; genus Propylea; species Propylea japonica. Next base: position 36,791,382 of record CM024245.1, on the reverse strand, counting down.
CAGAACTGTAAGGGGGCACATGGACCTTGAGGTCGCAGTGAACTGTAACCCTTTTTTAAACTATAAAATATAACTACTAGATTCATCAAGAACTGTAATCCAAAATACTCATTTGTAATACAGGCGAAGAGAGTAGTAATGTTCTAAAGCTTCTTCAGATAGTTAATCCAGAAATGCTTTTTCATTTGATTGGGAGTGAATAAACTGCACAATTCGCAGCTTTGGTGCTTGATTAGAGTTTTTTTAATTAGTCAGAAATGCTGATTAGAGTTTATTTTTAATTAATTAGAGTTATTCATTGAAATTCTGCAAGTTTCTGATTGTTTTTTTCAATCCATGAAAGCGTAGCATTCTTCGACTTCTCGCTTTGCGATTCTTTTGGTACAGGATGAAAATATCTCCGGAGAAAATCAGGAAAATCCTTGTTGAATGTATTTGTCGAAGGAAAGAGGTTGCGTTTTTTGGAAATTGTAAAAATTTTGGCGCTAACGTTGGACTGTCAGATACTTTTTCGTGGCCATGCAAGTCAAGGGCTTCAAATTTATATAGTATTCGTTTTGAAGAGTTCTCCTGAGCTGTTCCAGTGCTTGTGCGCAACCAATGGCAACTCGTATTTCGAACTTTTGAGTTACTCAGGAGCACGAACTCTTCAAAACGAATAGGTTAATTATTGTATGTCAACGAAAGTATGTAAGTGTGTACCTTACTTTAAAAAGGGGATGCCAGAGACTCTTCGAAGGGTGGCTGAAGGTACAGATGTTATGAGATGGTAATATTTGGTCAAGTTCATGAAGTAATCATAATATCGCTCCTTGATTATTTGAAGAACAAATTTGGAACTCATCATCATATTCATCCTTTAAGACACGAAATTCAAGAAATTTATGACGTAACACTCACAAGTAGCGAACAATGTACCTGCAGGTTCAAATGGGGTACTCCAGACGTAATAAACGGTAGACAAAGCGTCATCAACAATTACATATTGAAATAGATCAGTCATGTAGAATTCAATCCACTTCAACAGATTTCCCTCTACGCCTCTATTCTGAAAGATTTTTTAGAAGTGCCGAATGATGAACCTTATCGAATGCCTTTGAAAAATCTGTGTAAATCCAGATGTTTGAATAAGAAATTGATGTATAATGATAATTTAGTTAAAACGGACCAACCTTTGAAAAAGACATGCTTCCTTCCGCCTACACTTGAGAAAGGTTCTAGATGATACCTGTCGCTTCTGCCGAAAAGTCACCGAGACCTGCTTTGCAATTGTTTAGCTGTCCATAGATAAGCGATACCTTGGTTCGTGTTTTCTGTAACCAGGAGCAGAAAATGGAAGTAGTTTAGTTTAGTTTAGTTTGAAAAGGGGTTACAGTTCACTGCGACATCAAGGTCTATTGTTCCCTCTTACAGAGCTGTTCTGGCAACACAATCCACAGCTCGCCTTCCAGTTCCAGAGATCTAACGAGGCTAGTTCCTCACTCTCACAACTTCTCGCCAAGGCATTCTCTCTTTTCAGGCTCGCAATGCCAAAGCATTCCGTTACTAGGTGAATGGGGGTTTTCTTCCTCCTCCCAGAGAACCTACACTCGTCAGTGTCTGATAATCCCCCCTCAACAAGTGCTTCTAAGGCGACAGTGTCCTGTAAGAAAGCCAGTGAGGAGATGTAATTTCTAGTTACCAAGATCGAGATATCTTTTGGATCCCGCTGTCTCAATGTTCCGAAGGAACTAAGTGGATGATCCATCTCCGGGATATTCCACCAGAGTTTTTCCTTCTCGTCTTTCTTCTTCTCCTTAAACACCGTAGTACCCAGAAAGCTATCAGAGCAGGATGTATTGAGACCTGCAGCCGAAATGGTAAAATAACAGTATGGCACTACAGATCTTAAGATCAGGGTGCTGACAGGTCTACTAAGCCTTATCGGATACCATCTAATCTGATATATTCTAACTCAAGAAGAACATAGGAAAATTGTTCTAATGTTATACTTCAAGTAGCACCGAAGAATAACAACCCACATCCAAGACAAACCACGTGAACACTGGAAACAAACACGATAAGATTCACCTAACAGAACAGGGAAAACAAAGACTACAAGAGGAACAAATGAAGTGGTGGATGTCTACGACAGAGAGCAGGCACTTAGTCAATTAACGAACATCCTTGTGATACAATAGAAATTTACATGAAATTTCCAGAGGCAAGTTTCCAACAATGGCTCACGAATGTGATCGATTCTACTTCAGGCATGTTATGCATCGGATAACTTCCATTGATATGATGAAAACAGGGGATTATCGGCGGAATATTCCTGGGGAAATGGGGAATATGCGAGTCGGGAAATCGTTGATAAAGTTTGAGAGTTTTTCAACAAATCTGGTTTAATTTTCTCCTCTGAATATGTCAACTGCAGGTTATTACGAACTTCCAATAATAATTCGTAAAATTTAAATTCCATAAAGGGCATTTGCTGTTTATAAATGTGACTATGTTATGGAGGGATTTTTAATGTAATCTGGTCGATTTTGACATGAAATAAAACGAACTGAAGAGGTAACAAATTCTTTCTTTCTTACAGCGTATACCTTAGTTTTATGCAAGTTTAAGGAGACGATTCTTGCAGCCTTTTCTAGAAGGAAAATCACATGAACATTTGTCGTAAATGTGTTGAATTTCGAGATACAAGGAGGTGAAGTTTCCAATTGATGCTATTGCGCATATTTCTTTGAAATTTGGTATAAGTAGTGTCTATCCAGAGTCACTTGAACAATCTTCCATGAGTTTACGAGAAAATGCAACGGTATCATTGCAAATGAATTCCCAATCTCTCAATAATTTTCTTGAAATTTGAATACACTTTGTACATTGTATATATTCTCGAGTTTATCCCAAAAGTTAGCATGGTAACCACATATTTTCATTTTCTTCTTCAAATAGCTCCATGAATCGCTTCTTATACAGTCTGTAAACAATGCGTGGGACTTAGAAGATGGTTCACGATGAAAATATGTACAGGGGTAGTTCATATAATTTTTTTTTCGAAATTGACCTCCTTTCCAAAATACAGCCTTTGGAAGGCGATGACAAGTTGACAGTTTTGAATTTTTTTAGGAGTCCTTAAAAATACTAAGTCTTAAAAATATACATAATATGATTCATTATGATGTTGCTCACAAAATTTGTTTGATTCCATAACTTTATAATTAGTAGTTGAAAATAACAATTGAATAATTTCCTTCATGAATTGTTTTCGTGGGATAGATTCTCGAAAAATAAAATTCTCTTATAGTTTCCCATTCAATTCTAGAGAAAAAAGTTTCTAGCAAATTTCGATACAAACGATACTTTTCTCGAAAAAAATAAAAACTCACAAGTAGTTATGATCACTGTCCATTCCATTTCATCGAATGTTCCATAGAATGAATCTTCTAAGATATTGTTTATGCTCAAAATTGGTTTTTCATCAATTTATGCTTAATAATTGAAAGAAAGTCCTATTTGTGAAATTAAAATATTATGTAAATTTTTTTCTTCCGCAAATCAGAAATTAAACCTTCGAAAAGATTTATAGAACATCTATATCTATGGAACACTTATTCGATGAAATGGAAGAACACCAGTGCTTGTAAATGCTTGTAAATTTTCATTTTTAACGAGAAAAGTATCGACTGTATCGAAATTTGCAAGAGACTTTTTGTCTAGGATTGAATTGGAAATGAAAATCATAGAGGGTTGTCATTTCAACCCCTAATAATAAAGTTAGAAGATCTAAAAAATTGTCTGAGTAACACCTACTCAATGAATCATATCATGTTTAGTTTTATGATTCAGTGTTTTTTAGGACTCCAGAAAAAATTTAAAACTGTCAACTCGTCATCGCCTTCGAAAGGATTATTTTGGAAAGGGGGTCGATTTCGAATAAAATGTATATCATCTCCCTAAGTCCCTCGAATTTGTTAACAGACACCCTGCATATTACTATATCAATAAATGCACCTTTTCAATTATTTTATGATCCGAAGAAAAATAAATTGTTTTGTCTGCTTTTAAATCAAATTCATACTCGTTTTCAATGAACGTTGAACTGAGTTCGGACCCCAAAGAGGCAAGAACAATCCTGGCTCAAATTGAAAATTTCAGGCAATAATCAAAACTTCATTACGCTGTTTTCTTGAGATAATACCTTCTTCTGTACAGAACAATAATTTTTGTAGAATGGTGCTTAAGTGAATTATTTCTGCTCTGCTCTGATAGAAGACACCAAGGGAAAACCTTTCATCTTATTACATCAAGGATCATTATTAGCCTATCCTAATAGGGTTGATGGGATAAAGAGGGTACAATACAGATGACCCAGCATTCCATTCAATGTCCCGAAGGAACAACCTAAGTTAAATGAGGGTTTGGTCTCGATGAATCTTATAAGGCTACAAAAAACGTGTGTTTAAATTGACCCTTATTGATCAATTTGTTAGGATTGGCCTGAGCTCCACGTATTCTATAGAAAATACGAGAAAATTTGTTTGAACGAACCCTATATTTCTGGGGAAAATCGTCTATTAACCTATCAAAAATCATGACGGTGAAGAATGAATTCTCTCTCATTCTATTGAAAAGTTGAAATGCGTGTTTCATTTCAAGAATAAAAAATATAGACGGCTATCTTGACAGTAAAGACGTGTGATGTATGAAATATGAAAATGAAAATAGCTTTCAGCACTGAAGGCATATAAGGTTCGAATAACACAGGAATTAAAGCCATTAGATCATTTAAAAAATCTTTTATTTGTCAATTCATTCCTGAACGACTAATTTCCAAAATGGGTGATGTCGTATGGCCACCAAGATGATGTGATTTCACACCGTTGAACTATTTTCTTTGGGGTTCTGTGAAAAGCTAGGTCTATAAGAATAATCCACAATCGATTCTTTAACTGAGATAGTGCCTCAGTTATGTCATAACATAATGTCATTGAAAATTTCAACAAAAGAGTGGAGGTTGGAGGTCTGTAGATCTGCAAAAAGAGGCCATTTGGCAAATGAAAGGTTTTCAAATAAGAGGTGTTATTTTGAATAGCCCGCTATTTCGGTAGATGCCAAGTTTGAAGCTGTAATTTTTTGACATTTGACAAGTACAAACTAATCCATCAATAAAATTGGAACGATACACGCTTCAAGAACGCATTGAAATTATTAAAATTCACTATAAATGGTGAAAATTGGGTAGAGAGAGGAAAAGTTTCCGGACCGTGTTATCTTTCGAAGAGGTGATCACAATTGGCCACAGAGATCTTGTGATTAAACACCTTTAGACTACTTCCTTTGAGGTCACGTGAAAGAGAAGGTCTACGCAATAGCCCAGCGTCGATTCAAGAACTCAAAGCTGGAATTCGTGAGGCTATCGAGGACATAGGGCAGCCACTTTGCGATTTGGTTATAGAGAACTTCATTATAAGGATATGGTCCTGTAAGCGTGGTCGTGGTGGTCATTTGCCTGATGTTATTTTCCACTATTAACGGCATAGCTTCTTCTATATAATGAAAAATGGAATTTTCTTTGAATATCAAAATAACACCTCTTATTGGAAAACCCTTCATTATATTCCGTACATAAATATCCTAATTGATACTTCAATTTCCAATGAAATTTTTTTTAAATAATGGAGAAGTGTTCATTTTATTTGTTCCTAAAAAACGGTGCAATTTGAGACGACCTCTAGATGTTACATGTCAGTTTTAAGCCATGCCTATATTTCTAAAAAAACGCTCCTTTTTGAAAATTTTATAACAGCATTTTGCATAAATTGGTAACATTTTCCACCATTTCGTGCACGTTCTCGATATCCGAAGTTCTGATAATTTCAGCCCAACTGTAATTCCAGATCTAACTCGAGTAAAATGAAAACAACAAGGTGAACTCAAAGTGAAATAATATACCACTCTGTAAAATTTATTGCGCATTTCAGTACCTGAAATACGTTTCCATTATTATTCAGTTGCGTATTTTATGCTTCTACCATACGAAATTGTAGATTTCAGCATGATTATTACCGTCGAATTTACATAAACTTGAATATGTATTTTATGAGCAACACACACTTAGAAGTTATAGGTACGTTATGTGCTCCAATTGCTCTAATTGAATAGCTGTGTAAAAATAGAGAGAATAACTTATTGACGTGTTTCAATGAAGCTCAATCCAATCTTTTCGATAGCGCTAATGATGAATCAATTTTCAGCGATTGTTTTGAAATTTGGCATGAGCATTCATTATAAAAATCGAATATTTTGTTGTGGAAATATAAGAATTTTTTTGGTTCTGTTGATATGGAAGGGTTTTCCAATAGGAAGTGTTATTTTGAATATCCTGCTTTTTCGGTAGATGTCACGTTTGGAGCTGTCATTTGCTGACATTTGACAAGTAGAAACTCCGCCATTAATGAAACGGAACAGTACACGCTTTGAGAACGCATAAATATTATTAAAATTCACTATAAAAATGTGTGAAAACATGGCAGAGACGGTTTGTAAAACTCGAACATTTTTGGGTTGTCATGAAGCACCTTGTCAGACCGCAATAAAGAAATTGGCGGAAAAATTCGAGTTGTTGGGACAAGTAACAGATGTGAAGAATAAAACCCGTGCACGTCGCTCAAGAACAGCCGAGAATATTGCTGCTGTAGCCGAAAGTGTTGAAGAAACTCAGGTTGGTCCATTCATCGTCGTTCTTTGGAAGTAGGTACTCCACAAACGTCATGACATTACTGGACAACGTTTATAAACGTTGTCCAGTAATGTCATGACGTTTGTGGATCCTTTTTAACGAAATTTTCTATAACCAAATCGTAAAGTGGTTGCCCTATGTCCTCGATAGCCTCACAAATTCTATCTTTGAGGTCTTAAATCGACGCTAGGCTATTGGCGTAGACCTTCTCTTTCACGTGGCCCCAAAGGAAGAAGTCGCAAGGTGTTAAATCAAAAGATTCTGGTGGCCAATTATGATCACCTCTTCGAGAGATAATACGGTTCGGAAACTTTTCCCTCAAAAGATCAATGGTTTAGTTGCTTGTGTGGCACGTACCGCCAGAAATCTTTTGATTTAACACCTTGCGACTTCTTCCTTTGGGGCCGCGTGAAAGAGAAGGTCTACGCCAATAGCCCAGCGTCGATTTAAGACCTCAAAGATAGAATTTGTGAGGCTATCCAGGACATAGGGCAGCCATTTCGCGATTTGGTTATGGAAAATTTCATTGAAAGTATATGGTCCTGTAAGCGTGGTCGTGGTGGTCATTTGCCTGATATTATTTTCCATACTATTAACGCATAGCTTTTTCTTCATAATGAAATAAACATCCCATTATTTATAATGAAAAATGGCATGTTTTTTGAATATCGAAATAACATCTCTTATTGGAAAATCCTTTATATGACCACCAAACTTCGTAATGACTTCTTATTGGTATCTTGCATGTATAGCCGCCAAAATTTCATTTAATTTCATTTACACATACTCGAAAGTTATGAGTATTATACGCTACAATTGATCTAATTGAATATCTGTATAAAAATAGAGATAGGAACTTATTGACGATGAAACTCAATCCAATCTTTCGATAGCGCTAATGACAAATCAATTTTCATAGACGAATTCGATCTAGGTAAAGGTCAAATAGTGGGTGAATGTTTTTTTCATTAGTCGAAAGCGTGTTTGTTTTCATTCTGACACGAGGCTGAAATATATATCAGTGATGGACTCAAAAGTTGGTAGATGTTTTTTCTTGCTATAGTTTTGGTTGACTGTCCGAAATTTCCTATAATATATTATATTATATAATATTATATTCTAGTATTTTTTTCGTCTTTGTTCTGTTTTTTTAGGCGTAGTGATGTACTGCTGATTTAATATGGAGGGAAAACAGAAAATTAATTCATTTTTTATTAGATCATATAGACGTCCATTGCTAGGCAGAAAAAACCTATTCTTCAGATATTCACATTTTCGTATAACTTATTTCTATGAACTTGGAACAGAGTTTTTCAAAATGACTTCAATTTAAAAAAACGACTTGAAAGCTGATGTTTTTTTGAACTAAGATTTTCATCTCATGATAGGCAAAAATGACAATAAAAACAAAGAAAAGAATTCGAATACCTGTGTATTCAGATGGGAATATACAATTAAGCAGAAAAATTTTCGAAGACAAAATATAATAATTTTTTAATGTAACTAAAGAAGAGGGAATAAGTTACCATTTTCTAGAAACTAGTTAAATATATTAGATTAGAATTCATTCGATGAAACCGTTGATCAATAATTGGACAAATAACAACGTAATTACAACTCTTTTCGCTTGTTCCTATCGGAAAAACGATAGGTCATATTTGTCTACCTGAAAAACTATTGGTCTCCTTATTTTGTTTTATGTTTTGAAGCCTTGAATCGTCAATATTTCATTTCTAACGTGAACACTTCAACTCATCAAAGGAGTTTGATTATTTTTAAAATATGAACAAGCATTGACCTTTTGTCAGAACTTTATAATTCATAGGTTTTGATGACACATTTTCACGGCCGATTATAAACACATTTCAGGTTATTATTGCAGCAATTTGCCTCCAATAAACTCCCAAAAAACAAATAAACAAACTTACCGTCAATAAATCAATTCAACTGCAACCAAGATCATAAACACCTCACAAAATCACATCTGAGAAACTGCTCAAAAATTTCTCTAACCGCTCTTTACCCTTATCTCCCCCTCCTTTCGCCGTTCTTAAGATAGCGTCCGCGAAATATTTTGAAACGGTTGGAAATCTCCGATCGTGCTGAAAGAGGACGCTCGTTTCAGGCGCCGCGACGTAACTGAACGTACGCTCAGGTGAAAAGATATACGGCGTCGACTCTGACATAGCTGCATACCCTATTCGTTTGTTTTGTATAAAAAGAAAGCGATGTTTAAATGCGGTGCTGTTGGGTACCGCTGATCTATTATGGATGCTTGCATAGAATATATGTTTTCGATTGATGGATTTGACAGAAATGCCACGAAAATTTTTACGGTATGATAAAATAGTATATTATGCAACGAGCGTATAATGATAGCTATTATTCGCGAGGTGAAGTTTAGGCTACGGATACTTTACCCACGACTATTGAATGTATTTCTTGAAGATTTCAACAGTTGGCGACAGCGACACGACCCTTCTATGACAAGCGTGAAAAAGGTCAAGTTAACACATGAGAAATTTCTGGCCTTTTCTTGATTTTTGTTACATAAATTGCCTCTGGCCAATTGATTCAATTTATCGAATATTCGGTATTGAAGTTTAACTGCAAGCATCTACTCACGTCGAGCTTGGCCTACTCTAGGAGTTCTACAAGTATAAACAAAAATATAAAATATAAAGACGTACTAAAATAATAGGAAAACCATAAACTCAGAGCTGATCACAAAATAAATCACACTCAGTTAGAACATCAAATAGGACACTGAAACTGAGCGTCATTTATATTTCTATCGTTTTCCAATATAATCCACCTAGTTCCTCAGAAGATAAAACATTCGCCGACAATTTTATTACCCCTATTTCAGAGATTGTTAAATCCTGAAGTGGTTCGACTATTATCACTCCCGCAGGACTAAAAGAGTCAATAAAATTGGGTAATTGCATAATTGTAAAAGGGCAATACGAGAAGAGAAATTCGAATGACATAAAATTATAATATATATCATTATAAGTTTAGGTTTGAGTGTTTCGTAAGTTTATTGCTTCAGTTATCGAAACAGATAAACTCGAAATTGAAGGATAAATAAGACTTATTTCATTTTACTGTGTTTGTTTATTGCAGCTGTTTTATTCTGGGTATAAACCTAGTGAAACAATAATTTTTATGCCTACCACTCGGCAATAAGGAAAAGGAATAGAGAACTTTCTACGTTCACTCTAGAACGAGAAGAATCCATAGCGATCTAATCTAACACAATACAAATATGACTGACAAATTTATCTTATTACTAGCGACCCGCCCCGGCTTGGCACGGGTGCCTCAGATGCGCTATTTCAGCCGTTCAGCCGTTTAGGCGTGAAAGAGTAACAGACAGACAGACAGACAGGGTTACTTTCGCATTTATAATATTAGTATGGATTATAAGAACTGGGTTTGCTCTGGCTAGGTCAGATTTATGGAGACTGCGATCATGTAGATCTTTTGTTCTCTAGCCTACTCATTCCTAAAAACTCCGCCAGCAGTTCCATTATCACCCTTGGCTCAGCTTGTGAAACCTTCAGGAGATTAAGAAAGGAAGAATCGCTCTGTGTATGGCATACGACGAATATGCAGTAGTGTTCAGACTAACAGCTGACCCACGCTAAAGACGGCCATCATTATTGTTGATGTTATGATTTCGATCATAAGACCAAAGCCGTTGCGTTTGCTTATGGAAAATGTCTTAATACCTATTGGAGCCATTGAAGATTTAAGACATAAACTGCATGGTTCAGATGATGCATGAACATTCAGTATGTCGATCTTCAATCACTCGAATCGGATATATTGTTATTGAAATATTTTTCTGTTTCTGTTTAACATTATGGCCACAAAATTTCATTTCGATTGGTTCCGTTTCGTCTGAGATATTCAGGAATAAAAATTTTGAATAGCCATTTTTTGAAACACTGTACAATTTGACTGGTTAAAGAACTCGGCCACGGCGGCATTCGGGTACTGAACACTCAAGTCTCTACGAAAATTCCTTGGAAAGTTATCGTGCTTGCGACCGGACGGGCGGCCTAACGAACATAATGGAATTAGACCAAGGATTCACCATCAGTGAGTTTAACCCTATCGTTTATGACCATTTTCGGCTCAAAATTTGAAAAAAACAGACATTTGGGCGAAAAGATATAACATTGATGATGAATTGAATGAACAATTCAAAAATGTTAGTCAGTTTGGAATATTTCAGTGACGTCTTTTTTTTCTTCAGTACGTTTTCAAGTAAAACTTTAACACCCTCTCTCGAAAAATTTCGAAAAACGAAACATTTGCGGAAAAAATGTATTTAGCATGATATCATCATTTTTTTATGCAGAATCACTCCCTGAAGTTTGCCTCCCTTATTATTCACCGTCAAACCGTTAACGAGCTTTTGGAGATAATTGGAAATGGCGTCAAATGAAAAGTTATCATAACTTCTTTATTACTGAAGTTATAAACATGTAAATAAAACATTGTACAGGCACTTTTTTCAGTATAATTCATTGAAGTTGAAGCATAATTTTTCTATTTTGAATTAAATCGAATATCAATTTCAGTGAGCAATCTTAACTCAAATATTCATTTTTCAATCTGTATCTATTTGAATTTGTTGTTAATTTTTTCACGCTTGTTGCAGCCGAAGTAATGCTTCGAGATATTCGATTCCGAATCCGTTCATAGTACGTTGAAAAATTCGATTCTTCGGCCAGGTCTTCATAAAATATTGAACCGATCGATTCCGTTACCTTGATGTAGGAATTGGTAATGAGACTGAGGTGAAAACAACTCACATTCGGGGGTTGTCTAATGGTATTTCAACAATGAGGGGTAGAAAAATTGGTCCTTGTGATTAATATTGATGGTTTGAGGTAATTGAATATTTGCTCTAGTCATTATTTGTGTGAATCGGTAGTTTTCAGTTTGATTATGTTTTTGAACGCTGTCGTTTCGCGGAAATGTCCGTAATTTTTGTTTTTGATGGATTATGTTGATATCGTTGATTTTTTTTTGTGATCGAATTGAATGTTGTCACAGCTTGAATATGCATAAGTTTAATTTTTCACCTAATGTTTTCAATAATACTAATACAGAGTGTCCAGTCGATTGGTTATCCAAAAACTCCTCATGTATATTATGCAATTTTTTATAGTTCTCGAGTTTATTTGTGTGCTTTTTGATGTATTTTTCCTGCTAGGTTCGAAATATTCATATCTTACTATGCAGTGAGGATTTTGCGGTTATAATTTTTTTAACATGGTCGTCCTGAATGTTGCTTCAATAAAAAAAAATTCAGCTTCCTGAAATTATTGCAAGTTACCCAAAAAAGGCTTGAAATCTAGAACTTTAGTTTTGGAAGGATGTACTCAAACATTCATTTTCGATTTAGAAATACAAAAGTCATTTTTGAAGCTTTTGTTTGAGTTCAAAAACTTTGCGGAATTCTGAGTTACAGAAGTCATAGGAAAAAAAGGTACTTGATCGGACTTTTTGTTGTAATCTGTCTTGGAGAGCGGATAGGTTGAAAATCATTGAAACCCAATGAAAATTGTTTTTCTCCTTTTATCTTTTTTATGGAAAATTAAACTTGAAAATGGGATTCCAAATTCATTTTTATTTAAATTGCTGTGAAAAAAACGTAGCTCGTATAATTTATACAATAATTGTGATCATAGATAGATAAATAATACTTTATTTGATCCATTTTATCTTTACATCACGTTACACAAAACAGAGATATTGTTAACAGAACCATAGAAATTTTAATTGGAATATTGAAAAGAAGAATCCTAATATAACAGGATATCCGATTAGAGTGAAGACTGGTATACCTAATGTTCATGCAAAATTGTGTGGTCATGGTGTCAACAGAACCGAAGAAAATTCAATTGGAATATTGAAAAGAAGAATGTTCATATTTTCATAACAGGATATCCGATTTGGCTGAAATTAATTTTATGATTGTAGACGGATATACTGAATGTTCATACAAAATTTAAGAAGGATCGCATCCTCACAACCATACAATTTTATTTTTTCAATTAATATTTTTTACATACTTTATTTTCTGAATAATTTTTAGAATATAATTCCGATTGTGTTGAGATTCTGCATTTATATTCGAGGTAATAGTCCTATTGCTCCACCAATGAACGAGCGCTCAAAAGCTTCTGCTCAAAGGCTTTTCTTAAATTTTTAATAATTCTATTCAGAATACCTAGTAGGACAATCTCATTCCAGATCGGATTTCTGCTGCTCCATAGTGTCATCTAGGGAATTTTTTGTGAACTGTTCAGTTTAAATAGGGAATTCCTATGAAACCACGATTAATAAATTTGTATTGGTCACAATAACAAAGATGGTACAATTTTTTTTGAATAAAATAGTACCAACCATTCAGGTTTTATTTCTGCTATATTTGATTGGCATCAGAAGTCAAAAGCAGAAATCTTGGTCAATAAACATAAAAAAATATGCTTCTGAATACTGCCCTGCCATTTACTACATATACATATATTCAGTATGATGATATAGGGGCACCATCTTGTTTGAATGTCCATTTGATTAAGCTAGGTGATATATAGGAATATACAATGATTGAATACTCAGAAAAAACTGATAATTTACTATAAATTCGCATATGTATACCTATGTGAATACATCAGTAAAACAGGAAAATAATACGTTGTTTGAAGAAAACCATTAATTTTACACCAGAAAATATTGCGTCGCAGTTTTATTTTCTTTTAATGAGTTTTCTTTTATATATTTTTTGTTCTCTCGAATGAGCAATTTTATTGAATGAGTGATATTAGAAAGCAGTCCATGAATTATTTATACCCTTATACACCTCTGTATAAGAAAAAGTTTTATGAGACATTCGTTTGAAGGTCATGTTTACTCAGATTCCATTATAAAATGCATTTTGTGGTGATACAAATACGGTTACTATCTTTTATTATTCTGTTGCTCATCAGGGTGCTATACTATTGATTTTGTAATTATATTTTCGATGACATTGAACTTTTGAAGTCAGAACTGGATATGTAACTGTATATAATATTATATAGAAGTATATGAACTTTTTAGAGTTTCTGAGTGAGCTGACACCTTAGAGAGAGTGTTTGAAAGTTGATTGCCTGTCTATGCTGAGAAATTCTTATCAATTGGAACTATATGGAGTAGAATTTTCCAATAAAAGGTGTTATTTTGAAAAGCCCGCTATTTCGGTAGATGTCACGTTTGAAGCTGTCATTTTTTGACATTTGACATGTAGAAACTACGCCATTAATAAAACTGGAACGATACATGCTCTAAGAACGCATTGAAATTAGTAAAATTCACTATAAAAATGCTGAAGATTTGGCAGAGACGGTTCGTAAAACTCAAACATTTTTGGGTCGTCATGAAGCACCTTGTCGGACCGCAATAAAGAAACTGGTGAAAAAATTCGAGCTGCTGGACAAGTTAGAGATGTAAAAAATAAAAAATTTAGAGGGAGAAAAATGAATTTTGATGAATTATTATTATTATTATATTGATTAGAATTCACTTGAAAATAAATAAACTGATTATAACAATGTTATTCTCATGTAGTGACAATATTCCCCCAAGAGAATTTATATTAATACGAGTATAATCATATTAGGTATTTTTATAGGCTGTGATATCAACGCTGACCTCCGGTATCTGATGAACGAATTCACTATCTATGAATCAATATTTTTAGTTGAATGAGTTGCTTATAGATGGCACCAGTTATACGTAAGAGCTATTTCATACTTAGTTCTGTTTATTGGTGGAAAAATTTGAGCAACCATAATTGAAATGGACATAAACATATTGGTATGAACATTAGCTAGATTTCATTCATACATATCGCTGTTCGCTTATCTTTTGGCAATTAGAGACATCGAGAAATGAAAAATAGTCAATTTGAATACATATATGTAACTATCGCATCTCTTTATTGTTGAGATTAATTGAATTTTCCCGTCTTGAAAACCCCATTTATGAGCAGAAAATGTAATAGAGTGTCCTCTACAAAAATTCGCGTTTTTGGAGAGAAAAAGAAGGAATATAGGCATCTGAAGATTACAATGACTATATTGGCGTTGGTTTTTCTATGATATTGGTAATATAGTCGCTGTATCTACTGAAGATAATATTGCAGCGCCACGGCGGGCATTCGTAGAACTAATAATATTGACATGGAAAGATTTGGTTGTTATTATGTATATCTGCTTCATTTAAATTTGGATTCTTCATTAATATACCAAAATTTCAGAAATCTATAGTGAACGATTGTTTTACTGTGTATATTATATTTTATTTTCTGTGACGACGGTGGATGTCATCATTTGTTTCAATTCATTTCAGCAATAGTGAAAGATGAATTATGTTAAAAGACTGTTAAGGAAATTAAGGAAAACAATTTTGTTTGCTCAACAGTTAAATTAACTTCATTTTATTATATCCAAACAGTACTTTTGATCTTCACAACAGCTTCAGTGGGTTTTCTTTATTTAGACTCTTGTCTCAACCTTTCAATTCTATCACTAGAACTAGAACTTTCCGGTGTTCCTCCTTTCTGGTAGTAAATCCAACAGAAAGATTTTTGGTAGGCACAGCAGTATTTTTCAAAAATTACCTCTGTTATGAACTGGGATCTGTTAACGATTAGCCCCATGAATCTAATCTAACCAACAAAGTTTTGTTTAATCCGTACTTACCTAGATAAAAATAATCGTCATCTACAAAATGAAAGGAGCAAACTTTCATATTTCCTGTGACTGGTTTACCGATTTTGAGTTTCACTGAAGGTTACTCAAATCTTCAC
Organism: Propylea japonica; assembly: GCA_013421045.1. NCBI lineage: Eukaryota > Metazoa > Arthropoda > Insecta > Coleoptera > Coccinellidae > Propylea > Propylea japonica. The sequence continues at coordinate 36,775,783 of CM024245.1, read as the reverse complement.
CAGAGGGCGTATCGCTTTGCTTGATTTCCCTATTCAATAAAGAAAAACGTTTCCTAATATAGACAATATATTGTTCAAAAATATACACAGCTTTTAAAAACATCACAATTATATTCTAACAGCCTTTCTCTTGTTTGACTTTCAGTGGCTTTATCTCTTCTGGCAGACAATATCTATCGTCCTCATGTATAAGCACCCTTTTTCTGCTTCTTCCCAATTCGAACACAAATATCAAGTAGATCAACGTCCCTAACAGGACCAGAACAGAGCCAATGCAGATCATCACACCTTTTATGCTCAGGAGTATTCCTATGTAGAAAGCACCTACTTCTGGTATCTTGAAACTATTGGCAAATCTCATGGCAGGAAAAACCAGGGTTGGTGCATCCTTAAACATGCTGAAAATTAATTTGAACAAATTATAATGCTGAAAGTAAGGTCAATACAGATGTTTTTTCCCAGCAGGAATAAAAAAATATGAGATTATCAGATTTTGAATGTATTGGCTCCATTCTGAAATCAGTTGTTCTCGATCGATTCTAGTGATCAATAGTTTTTCTTTCGTTTGATTTTCTACACTCGATCGCTATGCAACGCGAAATACGCAATTTGACCAAGAGGAATGTGCCTAAGCGGTAGTTTTGCAGGAAGAAGGGTGGACATACACAAAAATTGCAGAAAGGTTTGGAGTTTCCCATATAAGTCTGTCTAGAATGTTGCAGCGATTCAGGGAGACAGGTATGAAAGTCCGAAGACCAGGACAGGGTAGACCACGGGTACCAACTGCCATTTAAGAGGCCCAGCTCTTACCCCAGCCCATCGAAGGGCGCGTTTGGATTTTGCGAGAGAGCATATCCATTGGGAAGAGGCTGATTGGAAAAGAGTTCTCTTCACAGATGAGTCTAGATTCTGCCTCTACCATTGTGATCGACGTTTTCTTGTATTGTCACGTCCACATGAAAGATATGCTCAGTGCAATTTCCCAAATAATACTGGTTTTGGGGGAGGATCGATTATGGTATGGGGTGGAATATCTTTGACTGCTGGCACAGACCTAGTAGTCGTTGATAATGGAGCTATGAATGCTGATAGGTATAGAAGTAACGTTCCTGAAAAGCATGTAGTGCCATTTGCCCCATACATTGGTAAAAATTTCATTTTTATGGACAATAATGCCAGACCCTATCGTGCGCGCATCGTTCAGGAGTACCTTGAAGAGGTTGAAGTCTTACGAATGCAATGGCCAGCAAGAAGTCCAGATCCCAATCCGATTAAGCAGGTTTGGGACAACCTCAATAGAACGCTGAGAAGTTCAGAAAATCATCCAGCCACTCTCAATGACTTAGGAATCCAACTCAGAGATATCTGGGAAGGATTAGATCAGAAGATTTTAAGATGTTCGTCGTTCGGGTGGAAATACCATGTATTAAATCACTCCAGTATTCCAGTATTTTGGTAATTGTTATTTCTCTTCTTTCACATAAGATTCGGTAAAATCCTGAATTTTTCTTCCATTCTTGTTTCGTTCAAAACCTTCCTGAGAGAACATAAAAAAATATGTTATGAAGTTAATGTAGAGTTAACATTCATTAAAATTTAGATTTTCAGAATGTGCGTTAATTTTTTCCCGCAGTGTATATTTCACGCTTTCGTACATGATAATAATCTGATTCGAAAGTGATGAGTAGTTAGATCAAGAAAGAGACTTACCTTATCGAAGGAAAGGGTTCCACGTACATATTCATCTGTAGCCTGGCTTCCATCTTAAGAAGAATACCTGTGGTCTAAGACTAATAATCAAATCAGGTGATTATGAGTAAACATAAATCGATAATTTATTAAGAATTCAAAGATTCGTTATTGCCTTGAACGAGGTAGTTAACTATTAATGATCTAGACTCTAGAGTTCATGCAATATTGAATCAAGATCCCAATAAAATTGAAAGCAAATGGTAAAATACTTACAGGTTCTATAACGAAATAGAATTTATGTTTCTTCGGATCTGGATTCATTCCCTCGAACATACTGGCGTAGTATGGATCAGCCTTGTAAAAATGAGGAAGAGACAAGAAATTATTTGCATGTCCTTTGCATAAAGTCGCTGGGAAAACGCCATACCCCATACATTGGTCGCCACAAAAACATTCGTTTCCAGGTATGATTGTACCTGAAGAAAATATTAAATATGAAGCAGAGGTTTAACGCGTAACATCGCCATGATTCCATAAATAATGAAAGCAGGAAAAACTATTAATCGATCGAAATCAACCAATATTGAACTCATACTAGTCAAATTTCGGAAAAAGGTTGTTCGTATGGATCTAGAGATGGCGTCTCGGTATATTAATACCTGAAAGAAGGCGCCATTTCGCTTTGAGTTCCAAGAAGTACCTTGTATCATTCAGAGCTATCCTGTGCTGATGAGTCCTAACAAGGACGAAATGGCCATATGTAGGTGCTCTGTTTGATACCACTTCCTTGCATTTTGCCTTGAACGAGGACGAGATTAGCTCCGAAGTATGAGTTTAACATTGGTTGATTTCGATCGATCAATATCATTATCTGCATTCATTATATTGAATAAGCTTCCATTTCTATTCACATGGATATTCGATTTGCTATTTTATGTGTTTCTCACTTTGATGATAATGAAGATTATAGAGATTGACAAACGAATGAACAATATCAACAGGAGATACGAGACTTTTATTGTTCAGAGATCGTGGATACCTTTTGAATGTGGTCGAAACGTAAACAAAAATCTTATCACGCAAATATGGAGGCTTCGAAGATTTCATTTTCTGACTTTTGACAAGTAGAAACTACGCCATTAATAAAAATGGAAAGATACAAGCTTCAAGAACGCATTGAAATTATTGAAATTCACTATAAAAATGTTGAAAATTTGGCAGAGACGGTTCGTAAAACTAGAACATTTTTGGGTCGTCGTGAAGCACCTTGTCGGACCGCAATAAAGAAATTGGTGAAAAATCTCAAGCTGTTGGGACAAGTTAAGTAGCTGAAGAATAAAACCAGTGCACGTCGCTCGAGAACAGTCGAGAATATTGCTGTTATAGCCGAAAGTGTTGAACAAAACCCAGGTTTGTCCATTCCTCGTCGTTTCTTGAATTAGGCATTCCACAAACGTCATTACACCATATTTTGCATGCAGATTTGGGTCTTAATGCTTATAAAGTTCAGTTAACACAAAAACTGAAGCCGGCTGATTATCAACAACGTCGTGTCTTTGCTGATTGGTTAGTTGAAATGCATGACAATGATCCGGAATAGGTACCATCGAAAAATCAACTCGAGTGATTTCCACCTCGGTGGCTTCGTCAGCAAGCAAAATTGCTGCATCTGGGCTCGGAAAACCCAAGATTTATTGTTGAAAGGCCTCTCTATCCTCAACGTGGAACTGTTTGGTGCGGTTTATGGTCCGGCGTAGTCATTGGGCCTTACTTTTTCGAAAATGAGGCTGGAGTAACAGTTATGGTGAATGAGTTGCGCTATCTAGAAGATGATTAATGATTTTTTATGGCCGAAATTGAGACTCTAGATTGGAGATCGGACATGTTGACCAAAAAGAAGTTACAATGTACCTTTTGTCACACTACAGCAGCTTTAAATGTTTATCTTCAATGAATTACTTGAACTCACCATTATCCAGCAAAGAATCACCAGCTTCGAATTTGTATCCCTCAATACCATGGACCGTGCTTTTCCCGGAAAAATCCAAAGGAAATCTCCTGCACAATTCTGGATTGAAAGTAAATATCGTTTCTTTCTCGATATTGTCTGTGAAGAAATCCGCGGACGCTCCTTGTACAGTGTTGCATTCTTTTCCATAAAAATGTGTGTCGTTTTTCCCGTTCCAATTGTATAATGATCCAAGCTTTTTATCACCACGCCCAGTTCCTATGTTGAATGTCCCATCACTAGAGCCATTTTTCTGAAGGAAAAATTGTGAGAATTAAAAATTTACTTGTCCACTGAAAAGGGTTGGTGATTAATTCCATCATGATTTGAATACACTGAATAATTTACATTATCATCAATCAGAGTGGCAAACTTGTTTCTACAGATGGTTCAAACTCATGCATATTCACGAGGAGTATTATAAAAAGTAATACCCCATTTAGGTTGTCTGATATTTGTTTTTGCTGTCTAATACCTGAATATACTGTCGCTTGGCTATTGTATGAGCGTCTTTTAATCGGAAATTTTAGCGATCGAAAGATGTCTAGATATAAATCTAGAAAGAAACTATCAGAAGTGCGATATAGCCATACACTCAGATAGTCAAGCTGCTATTAAAGCACTGAGCTCCTACGTCATCGACTCAAAGATGATCTGGAAGTGCCGGAACAAACTCAATGAGGTAGGCAAGAAAAATAAGGTCTTTTTAATCTGGGTTCCCAGCCATTCGGGAATCAAAGGAAACGAAGAGGCCAATACACTTGCCAAAAAGGGCGCACGAATGTCACTCATTGGCCCAGAACCCTTCTGTAGTATAGGTAAATGTACCTATAAGAAGGAGTTTCTGGAGAAGGAAAAAGCCGAGAAGGAAAAACTCTGGCGGAATCTCCCAGGGATGGATCATTCCACTAAGTTCCTTCGGAACTTTGAAACAGCAAGATCCAAAAGATATCTGGATTTTGGTAAGAAACAATTACACCTCCTCACTGGCTTCCTTACAGGACACTGTCACCTCAGGAAGCACCTGTTGATGATGGGATTAACGGACACTGACGAGTGTAGGTTCTGTGAGGAGGAGGAAGAAACCCCTATTCACCTAGTCATGGAATGGTTTGCCATTGCGAGCCTAAGGAAAGAATGCCTTGTGCGAGAAACTTGTAAGAGTGAGGAACTAGCCTCGTTGAAGCTTTCACAGATATTGGATTTCATCAGATCTCTGTAAGTGCAGGGTGAGTTGTGAAGGGTGTGGTCAGAACAGCTCTGTAAGGGGGCACAATAGACCTTGAGGTCGCAGTGAACTGTAACCCCTTTTTAAACTATAACTGTAACTACTACCTAAATATAAAAAGGAAACCTTTTATCAGAAAAATTCTTGTTGTACCTATGTTTCTCACAATGGTATGGAAATTCATATCGAAAACATACTAAGCTCAATTCATCAAAGGAGGATTAACTTAGCGGCTCAGTTGAACAGTTGTATATTCGCAAGATTAAGGTACGTGCTACATTTCTGATGAATGAAAGCACCCATTGCGCATGATGTACTTGTTTTTATCTTATCGTTGGCAGTGGCCAAATTCAAGTAGTTTGGTAGGCAACCTTATGTACTGAAATTGAAATATTCAATTAGACTACTAAGTTAGGAAGTTGCCTCTCCCAAAGATAAGAGAAAGACAACTACACTATTCGCAATGGGTCTTTTAATTCCTCGGAAACGTATCACGTAAATCCTCTGAAAATACCCGTATCACTTCACAACTTGATGGCAAACTTCTCTCTCTAATGCATTGAATATAGTATGTTTCCAATGTGAATTCCCATATCTGCTATTAAGAAATGTAATTCAATCAACTTACCCCATAGAAAAATCCAAAACGTTTGGGAATCTCGTCTTTCGAAACACCAAAAGGCATATTCCTGAAAACATCTAGCATTGTCTCCTCTGATCCTTCGAACAAAAACTGGCTTACTGTTCTAGTCATGTAGTAATTGGTCATAGAGGAAATGCTCACAGATACACTAGCCTTCATGATGAAGTTCATGTTCTGTGATTTATATGCAGCTGCCTAGAAAAAAAGATGGTACAGTTCAAGGAAAAAAGTTACTAAAAATAAAGAATACAGGTTTTTAAATTCACATCTGAAACAAACAATATACAATGCATCAGACAGAGAATTCTTCCGCCCAGTTGCACAGATGAATAGTCGAAACAATCACGTGCTGTAAGCCCCATTTCGCACCAAGCCAGTCCAGTCTAGTCGAGTCAAGTCACTTCAGGATTGGAACTATTAACTTCGTTTAAAATCGTTTAAAACAAATGGAATGTGAAATCTAGTTTCACACTAGGGCCTTGTATGAAACTAGATTTCACATTCCATTTGTTTTAAACGATTTTAAACGAAGTTAATAGTTTCAATCCTGAAGTGACTTGACTCGACTGGACTGGACTGGCTTGGTGCGAAATGGGGCTAACACACTGAATTCTGTTGTCCTATTGCAATATTCTAGTCTTGTCTCTCTCTTATCGTTGGGAGGAGCATAATTAATTTAGTATGGTAGGCAACAGTGAATACTTGAATCGAGTATTACTGGCAGCCTGACAAATTAAATCATTCCATACGTGTACTGTAGGTTTCCTACCATAATAGATAATAGAGAGACAAGACTAGGTTATTGCAATAAGTCAACGGAATTCATTCAGTTACAGCACGTGATTATCTCGACATTTGTGCGACTAGACGGAAGAATTCTCTGTCTGATGCATTGTATATCGTATGTTTCAGATGTGAATTTCCAAATCTGTATATTCAAGAGCGCAGATTCACTGGAGAAAAAACGAAAATCAGTTCAAAAGAAGAAACTCAATCTCCCTCATTGAATTTTAAATAATTTTCTCTATTGACCGTCATTGATTGTGCTGTTGAGTTTTTGTGTTTTTCTGCAATTTTTTTCTTATTTAGATACTCTCTGTTTTTGAACAAGGTGCAATGTCAGCAATGTCTCTTTCAACCGAAGGTACTTATTTTGTAGTAGGTACCCCATTTTTTTTCCAAATCTTTCCATAATCAAACCTCTAATAGGGTAAATAACATTTTCAGTTCGACATTGAAATTATGCAAAATGACCCGAGGAAAAAACAGTTTGCTTATGTATTTTTTTAATTCAACAAAAATTGTGTAATTGTCTATACAAGAATAAATGTTATTGTAACGCCAACATTCAATAGTTGTAGTCATTTGAAATGTTTATGAAATTTTTGCATTAGAATGATATTTATTCGTGGGTAGGTATAACAAAAAAACATTCTGTTTAAACTATAGGAAATATTCAATACAATTTCTGAAGGAGAACTTAAAAATCAATGAATAGTAGGTATATTGTTTACCGACAAAAAATTTCCTGAAGAACTTGTCATTGCATATTTTATAGACAAAAAAAATAAAACACTTGTCTTTACGTTCACATGAATAAATTCAAAACAGTAAACATGTTTTGGGTTTCATCCATTTTCAAAAATCAGTTTTTAAAATGGGACGATACATGTTTAGTGTTTTGAATATATTTATGTGAACGTAAAGACAAGTGTTTTATTTTTTTTTGTCTATAAAATATGCAATGACGAGTTCTTCAAGAAATTACTTATGTCAACTTGACTTCATTATAGTTTCGCGTAATTGTATGTGAAAAATAATTAAAACTACTGTTGTCAATTATGTTGATTAATCCAAAGAAAGTTCTATTTGTGAAATAAGAATATAAGGATTTCGGAAATTAGTAATTAAATCTTCATAAAGATTTATGAAACATATACATAGTTTATCTCCAGCCATAGATATACAATATCTTGAAATATTCATTCTACGAAACACTTATACGATGAAATGGAATGAACAGTGATCATAATAATTGCTTGTAAGTTTTTATTTTTTCCGAGAAAAGTATCGACTGTATCGAAATTTTGCAAGAGTTTTTTTTTTCTCCAAAATTGAATAGGAAACCATAAGAGAATTTTATTTTCAGAAAATCCATTCCACGAAAACAATTTTCGAACAGAAATCATAGGGAGTTGTCATTTTTAACCCTTAATAATAAAGTTATGAGATCTAAAAAAATTGTGTTAGTAACATTTACTTATAGTCCGAGAGCTGGCACGAATTTTTGGGCAGGTATTTGAGGCAAGCTGAAAACTTGTCAGATGCCTCTCCTATTATATCCCAACTCGGGATTGCAGATCTGGCTGGTGAGTAGCGGGGCTAAATCAACCCCTACATTTTTAATGGCCTGGCAGGTAGAAAGCCCTACCGAAATGATCTGTCTTTTTGGGAATCTTATTTTTTAGTTATAAGTAACACTCCATTAAAATTTCAAGCTGCCAAATAATTTAATCGGGTTTTAACATTGCCAGACGCGTGCAAAAATATTTTGCAAAAAATTATAGAAAATGTTTTTGAGGCAGCTTGAATTTTAATGGAGTGTTACTTATAACTAAAAAATAAGATTCCCAAAAAGACAGATCATTTCGGTAGGGCTTTCTACCTTCCAGGCCATTAAAAATGTAGGGGTTGATTTAGCCCCGCTACTCACCAGCCAGATCTGCAATCCCGAGTTGGGATATAATAGGAGAGGCATCTGACAAGTTTTCAGCTTGCCTCAAATACCTGCCCAAAAATTCGTGCCAGCTCTCCTACTATTAGTGCTTCATATTATGTATACTTTTATGACTCAGTGTTTTTTAGAAGCCGTAATTAATTAATTGAAAACTGTAAACTCGTCATCGCCTTCCAAAGGCTGTATAATGGAAAAGGGGTCGACTTTGAAACAAAAAATGAACTACCCCTGCTTATTTTCTTCGAGGAATAATCTCCCAAAGTCCCTCGCATTTGTTTATATTTGAACAGTTAACATATTTCGTCCCATTTTAAAAACTTTGAAACTCAAAAAAAAATTAAAGTTTGGAATGAAACCCGAAACAGGTTAACTGTTTTGAATATATTTATGTGAACGTATAGTCAAGTATTTTATTTTCTTTGTCTATCAAAATGTTTTATTTAACGAGGAATCTATTCTATACAGTGTGTAACTAAATAAGTGTAAAATATTCAAGGAAGTGATTCCCCATCGAAAAAAAGATAGGATCTTTCATATAAAGAAACTTCATTGGAGCATCCCTTGTTAAGATAGAGCCCCTCAAAGGGAGTACATAAAATTTGTGTAACAATTTTTTTCACAAGCACCAAAAAAGTTACAATATTGAAATTAACCTGACGTTTCCTACTAGCAAAAAGACACTTATCCAGTTATTTATTTGGTTTACCTCATGGTTGTAAGGGTGGGAAACGCAACCCCTAAAGTTTATTTCCAATGTAACTTTTGTCTTATTATTTGTTTACCATTTAAAAATTTATTTCCGATAGCCTGTTTCATTCTAAACAAAAAATATCTCTTGAGTTTTTTTGCCCAAAATAAACTAGTTCGCAGTAAAAAATTATTTTACGAACAACTACAGAGATAGATCGTCTTAAATGCGAAACTAATCTATCTAGTAAAATAATTTTTTGCTCCGAACAGGTTTATTTTGGGAAAAAAACTCAAGAGACATTTTTTGTATAGAATGAAACATGCTATCGGAAATAAATTTTTAAATGGTAAACAAATAATAAGAAAAAAGTTACATTGGAAATACTCCCTTTGAGGGTCTGTATCTTAGCAAGGGATGCTCCAATGAAGTTTTTTATATGAAAGATCCTATCTTTTTTTCGATGAGGAATCACCTCCTTGAATATTTACACTTAGTTACACCCTGTATATTTTTTTATGAAAGTTGATTCTATTTTAAGTAGATTTAGCTCTCGATTGAGAAGGTATTTCCACTCATATTTGTCAGTTAGGAAACTTTGAAAATACTGAAGAAATGTTAATTTCAGCAATATAAAATCATGGCTAAATCGAAGTAGTATCCAACACTCATCATTCGGTAGTGAATAATGGGTATTATTATGTCCGGGCAGACAGACGTATAATGATTGGATTATAAAATAATCGTAATAATAATAAATTATAAAATTATCGTGAATAAAATAAATGATCTGAGCACTCACCGTTGAGAGTTGGTTCAATAAAGTAATTTTGGTATCCAGTCCATATGGAGATTCTTCCTCGATGAATTTGTACCATCTCCTCAATCCGTAGGTGATGGTATCATTCGAAGGATTGAAAGTAATATTCGATCGATCTGGGAACATTTCGAACCTAAATGGTCCAATTTCCTCAACTGCTGGCTTAACACTTTTATTGAAAAAATCTTGAGGATTCGTCCAATTGAAGAAGTATATATCGAACGTCATTGGCGGCGCTGGTTTCATCCATTCTTTGTGAAGATAACTGCCAGGAGTTAGATCTAATACTTTTTTCAGGATCAAATCGTATATTTTTATGCTAGAAATGGCTAGTGTTGCTCCTATGATAATGAGAATTAATGAGGTAGCTGTGAAGCCCCGGGTGTCCTTCTGTAAAATAAAATATTTATACATATATTTATATACAGGGTGTCTGTAAACAAATGCGAGGGACTTTGTGAGATGATCATAAAACTATACATATATGATTCATTAAGGAGATGTTACTCACACATTTAATTTCAGGAATAAAATTCTCTAATGGTTTCCCATTCATTCTGGAGAAAAAAAAGCTTACAAGCAGTTATGATCACTGTTCATTTCATTTAATCGTATAAGTGTTTTCCCGAGAAAAGTATCGACTATATCGAAATTTTGCAAGTGACTTTTTCTTCAAAATTGAATGGGAAACCACAAGAGAATTTCATTTTTCGAGAATCTATGCATCAAAAAGTTTTTCGAATGAAAATAATAAGGGGTTGTTATTTTCAACCCCTAATAATAAAGTTATGGCATCAAAAAAATCGTATGAGTAACATCTACTTAATGAATCATATTTTGTTTAGTTTTATGACTCAGTGTTTTTTAGGACTCCTAAAAAACTTCCCTGACTAGGTTTCTATTCTCAAAGCTGTCACATGAAGAAAACTAACTCAAAATGCCACTTTTCCCAGATTTCATGATTATTATTTTTTTTATTGAATGTTGGTACTCGAAACTCTTCTGTCACGGATTCATCTAATGTCTGCCAATTCACAAAAAATAAAACTATTCTGCCTTCATCAGTGCAAAAAATCCTAAATTAATATTTCGAAAAATTCAATGAATTTCTATAATGATCAGAAAGAAATTGGTGTAATACTCGCGCATTAAAAAACTCATGCTGGAAAAATATCTATCAACGCTTTCTGCGCTTGTATAAAAAACTTAAAGATGAGTTCTCTTGAATGGCATATTTTTTTCGAAAATTTACATGATTGTATTTGTGAAGTATTAATTCATTATAAAACACCTTATTGTACTTGATATACAAATTACAGAATCATTAAATCCTAATTTATTAAAATGTACAAAACGATTTTATTAATTTTTTACGATATCTGAAAAAATCATGATGATTGAATCATGGGAAATTCATTTCATTGTTCTCAACTTTTGGGTTCCTAGTTAATAGCAATAACGGATTTCCGACTGCCTGTAATCATTTTATTGATATGTAAATGAGAGAGATTTTCACCTTTTGTTAAACAGTTCACAGTTTTTATCTGCTCATTAATCTATTTAATATTCAGATTCGTAACGAATTTGTTGACATTTCGGTTATTGTTATTCATTTTATATGTCCCCCTGAATTTTTTACTACAGTTTTCGACAAACCATATAATTATTCAATTTGGGAAAAGAATATATTGTTCTTTTTATCAGAAACTTTTTTATGTTTCGAGAAATTCTTATTATTTACCTACTTCTTTATAAATAAACCATTTGACAACTGCAACTTATTGTATGACTAATTAATATGCTTAATAAACTTTTTTATCATTATCTGTTTTAATTTTTTGATTTTCTTACATTTGGAATTATAGAAACTCACCTTTACTTTCATCTTGAGATGATTTTTATCCAGCGGATTCATTGGACGAATTTTTCATCTCCTTTCACTCTGCTGTTTGCCAACACCATGCTGAAAATTAGAAAAATTGGCAAATACGAAAGACGACAAATATTGAATTTGAATATTGTCTAAATATACCCTATGACATCAGAGATAGAATTTGGAATTTCATTATCTCAGGATGTTAAAGTTCAATCTTTTCAAAGTTTCTTTCTATATAATATCTGCAGTTAATAAGATATTCAACTGAAACTTCTTAGAGTTTATATTATGTGACATAGGATGACACTGTCTTCTATTTCATCCAAGAATTCATTTTTTATGTGGAAAAGTCAGGTTAGGTTAGATTAGATTATAAAAAACCTCATCATTATGCTGAACTCTATAATTAATTTTATTTTCTTCAAACTAACAATAGCACATCAGAAAGATTTTCTGAAGAGAAACTGAAGGTACTGTTCCAGAGAAAATTCCACAAAAAATTTGTAATTAAAATTGTCATGTAACATGGTGTGAATTTGTGATAAATATGTTAGGTTTGAGTTGAATATCTTGTGAAATGCAGATTATATGCAAAAAATACCTGAAAAGAAGAAAATCTTAACACAATGTATCTCTAAAACCAAACTTTTGCGATACTGGTTCCTTTTTTCTTGAAATTATTTGAAGAATCTCCTCTCCTCGTTTGTGACTCCAATTTAAGAAGACCCTGTATATTTGTAGAGCACATACATTGTGTTATTGAATTGGCGAAAGATAGTTTATAGCCTATGGAAATCAGTGAATACCTAATAGTTATTTTGATGCGAATCATAATATAACTGGAATATGTGTCCAAGGATTAAGTATCATCTTATATTCAATGCACAAAAATAATAAATCCAGATACATTTCGGTATTTTGATAGTTACGATAGGAAAACTTAGATTCAAAAAATACCTACTTAAGAATGATTGATAACAAAAATGAACGAATACTGTGGTTTGTCCTTGGTCAACAAATAAAAAAAACATAAAAAATGCCGATAATGGATAACAAATTTAAACACATACATTATCGATTAAATTATTCAATAATTTAAATAATCCTGAAGTAAGCGTATCTCCAAATTAAAGTAGGAACCTTTGAAGAATATGTTGAGAAGGTCACATTTCTGGTTTCTCGACTTAGAAGTACGAACACATTTAATTAGAGTACCACGGACTATCATGAGTAAAATTATAACTAATGTCTTGCGTTCAGTGTTACAGAGAGAATATAATTGAATTTATTAAATAAGTGCTTTGGAGATATCATGCTTGACGATGTCATTGAATTCCTTATCTCATCTCTAGTTTGTTGCAGGATAAATAGCTTCCTTGTGAGGCAGATAATGGACTCTACAGGGCGTTTTATCAGATTCGACGCGAAAGAATCAATCGTATTTTACATTATCATAAACTAAATTATATCGTTTTGCCCAAATTTCTGTAATATTCGAATTTGGGACTGATAATGGTCTCACACGATAGGGTTCAACTTACTGATGACGAATTCGTGGTCAATTCAAATCTTTCTGTGTCGTACGAAAACACGATAACTGTAGAATGGATGGTCCTAGAGTTGTTTACCAGAAAAATCGCACAGGGTGTCCTACAAATTTGGCCATTCAAATTTTTCGTTCCTCAATATCTCAGACAGAACTGAATCAATTGAAATGAAATTTTGCGGTCACAAAGAAGATACTCATTAGAAGTATCATACCAAATTTTATGGCCAATGTGTCAACAGAACCATAGTTAATTCGATCGGAAAATTGAAAAGAAAAATCCTTAGATTTCCACAACGTAATATCTGATTAGACTAGAATTCATTTCAAAGGTGAAAATTTTCACACTGAATGTTCATGCAAAATTTCGAAAGCATCGCATAATCAGAACCATTTTTCTCGAAATTATCCAGATTTTCGAATAATTCAAGATTTGTCAATACGATCGAGCTGAATTCTGCAGTAAAACGTTCAATACCAATTCGGTTAAATATTTTTGACTAATTATATTCTTCACTCCAGAAAACTGAGAGAAATTATGATGATCAGAAAAAAAATTTGTTTCCAATAAGAAATTCATTTGTAATTCCTCAAATGAGTGCTACTGTTTCTCACCATAATTCTGAATTAATGTAGATATGAACTTACCCAAAGGATTTAAAATAAATTCGAATGTAATAGGTACTCATCCATGTTTATTTTATAGATAAGTTTTATATTTAGCGTTAAAGTTTGTTGACATTTGAGTATATTTTCTTCAACCTATAAAACAATGATATACATTGTTGTCACTGAAAGGTGCTTGACAGATATTATTAAGTAATAGTTTCGAAACGAAAAGGAATTCAATAAGTCATTTGATTTGATGTTCATGAGGTTATAGCGTGCTGTTGTTTTGCTCCAATGTCTGTAAATTTCGTATTTTGGTGCCGAAGAGGTTTTAGACGACTCGGTTGTGCTCTCTGATGAAAAACCGAAATTGAGGTCAAAATTTAATATTCTAAAAACGTTTATATTCAAATCTTGATCCTACTCTGAAATTCTCGATTTCCACAAGTTTGATATGAATTGTAAATCAATAATTATCAGAAAAATACTCTTGCACTTTTTGAACGAATGTACATATCAGTTTTGAATCAGATAAACTAAAATATACTGCTTACGAATTATCTAAAGGGTTGAACAAGTAAGCAGGGTAATAATTGAGCTTATTTTTAGATTACCTGCAGGTGACCATAAAAACAGGTAGGTTAATGCATTTGCCCAGAAAGTTAAATTATTGGCATTAATGTTAATTCTTCGCACAATCTTTACGGTTGTTTGTTTTATGTTATTCGGAATAATGATATTGAAGAATGTTGACGCGAATTTTTTTTACGAAGGAATATTTAATTCAAGAGTCGTTTGGCCTGTTTTCGTATTCCTCTTATCTGCGGGCAGTTTTTTTTACCTGTCCAGTAATTTTATATAAAATATCGTTCGAGAAAAACCGAGTATTTTTTAATGATTTAACCTCACATGTTTCCATTTTTTGCAGAACTGCGCGTCGGTAGGTGATTCAATAAAAAGTTTCTAAAGCAGTGGCTTACCATATATTTTTTTCGAAAAATATCTATATACAGTGGAACTTCCCTGTAACGAACGTCTGTTTAACGAATTTCTCTGTATAACGAATTTTGTCAAGTCATTGAACCTTGAATCCAAATTTCATGTTAAAAACAACCCTCTAAAACGAAGTAAATTCTATCTATAACGAAATATTCAAAGAACATCACTCTTTGAATGGGTTTTCTTAAGAAGGTATAAGGGTGGGTTTTTTTTCCGAAATTTTTCAGGACGTACGTAATAAATCCCCACCTTAAACTAAATCATTACGGCGGGCAGAAAGATCCTACTGAAATAGTTTTAAATGCACCCCTGGCTGTTTGCTTTCAATCTATCATTTCGATAGTGTGAAAAGTTGTACGAAAATGTCTGTAAGGAAGTATTAAGTTAGAATGACAAACTTGAATTTATCAGTGAAGTCGACTGAAGAAACACATTTTCTGTATAACGTAGTTTCTTTATAACGATTTTTTTCGAATTTAGCGCTTTCGTTATAGGGAAGTTCCACTGCATTTTAGTTCCATGCGCACGCCACTGGATGAAAATAATGCACGTTACCAAAGTTTCAATAGAAACAAGATTTTTATTGAAACACCCTGTAGCTGTAAAATTAAGAAAGTAAAGAAAATATGTTGATTGTACTTTTCATTTAGAAACACATCAAAATATCCACATTCTTAAGGATTGGCATTCAATCATAAAACACCGCGTATTGTCAACAAAGTTGTATTATTGTTGTATTGTATGACTAAGGACTGAAATAAACATTTCAATGATATCATTCGCAGTGAGAATGAAAACTGCAGGGCTTTCATTGAAAGGTTATCGGTCAAAGTCCTTCAATATAGTCAAGATCTATTGTTCGAAGAAGATTTCTACTCACGTTTTCTAGAGGAAAACTCGCACATTTTCCGAACACAGAACACTTGGACACAGAAAAAATATAAAACAATGAAAGAGTTCTAGATATTCTAACACAACCTATCTCTTTTGAGCGCGTAGGCATAAGAGATAATGCGTGAAGTCGAAGCTAGAAGGATTAAATTAAGTTATCCAGTAAAATTTTGCTGTGTGCTCAGTTGATTGGAGACTTGATAAAAATGTTCAAGTTCAGAGATCAAGGGCACTTTCTTTCGAATAATGTAGTTGGTATAAACATACAATGCTTTCGAAAAGTAAGGAATAAATTCAAGATTTTCGAAACTGAGATTTCTCAGAAAAAAAAATGATCTGATACATCGATTTAGGTTGAAATAAAGGCATTTTTTGACATATATGAATTATGTTTGGGACGTTATCGTTATTCTAGATACAAAGACAATTTTTGTGAAAGGCAACGCGAGTTTAGCAAATGAGAGTTAAATGTAAAAATTCAAGAAAAACCCTGAGCAGGAGCTTTTTAAGCACTCGTTCTTTGGTGGAGCGATAAGGCTTTTACCTCAAAATTTTATTTAAGACTTTAGATTAATACGAAAAATATAAATGCAGAATCCCTGCAAAATCGGAATTAAATTCTATAAATTATACCAAAAGTTAAATATGTAAAAATAAATAATAACAAAAATTAAATTCTATGGTTCTGGCGATGCGTCATCTTGAAATTTTGCATGATCATTCAGTATATCAGTCTTGATTCACAAAATAATTTTCACTTGAATCGGTTATCCCATTATGGAAATATAGAGATTCTTCTTTTCAATATTCCAATTGAATTTTCTATGGTTCTTTTGACACTATGGCCACAAAATATTGCATGAACATTCGGTATATCAATCTTCATTCATAAAATAAATTTTATTCAAATAGGATATGAAGTTTCTTCCTTTCAATATTCCAATTGTATTTTCTATGGTTCTGTTCTTAGTATTTCCACAAAATTTTGTATGAAGCTTATTATGAGCATCTTGTATATGACCGCAACATTTCATTTTGATAGGTTTCGTTTTGTCTGAGATATTGATGAACAAAAATTTTGAATGGCTATATTTATTGGAACACCCTGTCCGATTAACGAACTTAACCGAGCCATTTTGGAACCGAACTCACCCTGAGACCATTTTCAGCTCAAAATTCGAAAATTACAGATATTTGGGCAAAACGATATATATAAATTCACTGAATTTAATGAATGATCGAAGTAGATGTTGAAATTATACACCGTTGTTTATATGATTTAGAGAGACGAAAATAAAGAAATCGATTAGAAATTAGACGAAATTTATACATCGATTGAAGTTATATTATTATACAGCCTGATTTTTATGAAAAAAGTAGTAGTATTGGTCTGATCAAATGCAATTCATGGCAAAGGTAGAAATCATATTCAAATCATAAATGCAATGAAATTATTCACCATATCTTAAAAACAACGCGAAAAAACTATTTCAACGCTATTTATGTCTTGTTTTCTCAAGTTTTAAGAAAAACACCTAGGTATTATGAACAATTATGAATCCTTGTTATACACCTATATAATTTTATTGCTTCTTGTTTTTACAGAATTGAAAGAGAGCATTCGAGAATATGGTGAAGTCAAGAGGAATTTTCCTCAAAAATGCAAGGAGAAATATTTTTTTCGTGTTATTGGCCATGAAGGAACTAGGTATCCTTGGGAGTTTTTTTGCATGGCGAATTATTGGGTAAAAAAATGATCTGAATAGATGGTGCAACTGAATTATGCAAATATTATTCATCTAAAAAACTAGCAAGTTCTTTTTTTACTTTTGAAACCGAACGCGCGGAGAAGTGACGCAATTTACTAAATGCCTGTAAAAATCACAAGGAAAAAACAATATTCGTCCTAATGTATTATAATTCACAGAAGATTCTTTAGAATTACCACTAGGAACACACGTTTTTTATCATTATTCCGAAATTTAATTCGATATTTAGGATGAAATACCACTTTTTAAGTCTATGGAAGATGATTACCCTTCAGTAGGGTCCTGTAGCGGTCTTAGAAGAACAGAAGATTCGAAAATCATCACTTGGAACGCCAGACCTGGTTTAAAACACCCTCCTGGCCCAAGAGCATGAATTAAGTATTTTGTATCTAAATATTGAAGGAATTTATTCTAATAGTTTCAATTTTGTAAAAACGGCGAGACAGGGTTTTTTCTACTGCGGTTTTTCCCTGTACTCTGGTATCATACCCCAGAACAGTATGGTAGGTACCTCGTTCTGCAATAACCTCAGCTAGGGACTTTTTTCATTTATTGTATTTTGTTAGCTCTCAATTCAAAAGAATAAATAAAAACAAATAAACTCGGAACTACTTCACTTACCAAGGTGAATGGTTAAAAAACGAACTATCTACGGAAATTCATTAAAACACTATCCACTTACCACTTATCATTTCGAAATTTACCACTTAACATTTCGAAATTTCTTTGATTTCCAAATACTCCTGAATTATTTTTCAGAATTGAGAATTACCATGAAATAAATTTAATTAAATGTTTAAATTCATCAACTCACCAAATTGAATTGAGCATAATCATCATCTATTTCTACTCATTTCCTGGTCTCGTACATTCCACCGTACCGTTAAAATTATTCAATTTTTTTCCTCCAAATATTTCGGAATTGCGTCAAAATACACGAGTTACCAACTATCATGAACACGAATATCAATAGTCAGTGATAAGAAACTGTTTTAAGGATATTCCAATAATAATCGGAATATAGTTTATTTTTGATTTGTCAAGAGATTCGAATGATGTTGACGTTGTTTTCTGAAATAATCTAATAAAAACTAAATCAAAATTATTTTCGAAGCCATGAATAATATGATTTTGCTTCTCATTAAACATGAGAAAGAAAAAGAAAGAACATCAGAAAAACATCTATGTTTTTAGTAATACATTACTTTCATCAGAAAAAACTATTTATTAAAGTTTAATTCTGAGATTTTTGTTGGCCAAATTTTTTTTTTTGTGATTTTTTCTTCTGATTATGTGAATTTGTTCACTATGCCATACTTTGTGAAGTCAAATATTGCCCAAGAATTCGAATCAACGATTTTTAAAGAAATATTTGGTTTTTCTCAATAGAAAATGAGTGAATAGGAAAAAAATATGTATTATTCGTACAGGATTCCAATAAGCTTCATAGCGTACTCCACTGCACACGTGCAAGAATATCAATGTATTCTGTACTCGTACTGTAAATAACAATTTCTGTATGTCAGTTATGAGGCGAAACTGATTGGAATAATTTTCTATCAATTTCTGATTCTCTGTCTAGAATACCTAATATGTTCTGCAGACGACATAAACAGAACAAAATGCAGAAAAACTTCAGACTTAACTCAATGATTGACAATGAATAACTGTTATTATGAACCTTCTCTCCAAAAAATAGAGTATTCGGCACTTTTCCCTATAAATTCTTTCAATTAATTAATTATTTCAATATTACATGTTCAGCTCGCTTCAGATGCATTAAAACTTATTTTCCATCGTCTTCTGAACAAAAGATAAGTTTTACGTTTATGAAGTTGAACGATAATGACCCATTTTAATGTTCAATTTATACAATTTTAATGTGCAACAGAAAACAAAGTATTTAGAAGCAATACCAGTAATATCACAACTCTACTGGAACATAGGGACACAAAAATTTGAATTATCTCGAATGTACATCTTGTGTTTATACTCTAATCATAATGCGGTAGACGGAAAACCTTGTAATCAACTCGTTAATCAATCTATCGATTAATGGTCTAGATATAGTAACGCTTGAGTGTAGCGAGCGCGTTATATATCTTAATCATTAATCACTGTCAAAACTACATAATTAAATAACTTATTTCAAAGTATAAATCAAATCATTATTACTTCGCAAGTTACAGACAATTGAACAAAACTTCATGGCAAGCTATTCCCGTAGAAATATATGTACGCAAAAAAACAATCATAAAAATGTTCGACCTTTTAATGTTTGTTCGGAAAATAATCTCTTGAACTATATTATAACCATAATCAATTGTTTAGTTTATAAATCAAATGACACAGTAGAGCATCATACTAATTAAAAATCTAAAACAAATTAATTAATGATGAACAACTCACCACTTATCCTCTGGAAGTTTGACGTTGCACTAAATTGATACCACAATAACTCATTCGACGTATCCAATCATACAATATTCATAACTTCATCAACCAGCGGAAATTAAACAAAAAAATATGAAATCATTTATATCCTGAGGTTGTTTTTGAGGAACCGGATCTCAACCCATATACACCTGGCAAGGATAGTGATCTATAATCATTAAGGAATTAATTAAAAATCTAAAGCACAGCGTACAATATTAAATATCTGTTTGCTTCCAGTGATTCAACGCAACGTCTTTGCCGAAATATAATCAATCAAGTAAAATGTGGATTCTTTGTTTTTAGCCTTCGACCAATATTCAAGTTCAAAGTCACTCAAGGTACTTACGAGGGTTACCTTTTATATTTCTGGATTGGACATTGGACACTTTACTATTCTCCTATTAGCATAAACATGTTATATTATGCTTGTGACAGTAGAGTACTAAAGATTGTGCACGGTAGAGTAGAGTGGATAGCACATGTTGAATAGTAAACTCTACTTTCCCATACCCAGTTTCGAGTTAAAGTATTGAAATCTTGCAACTGACAGATCTATCGCAAAGTTTGACATTTTCAGGTTATGCGTTCTCAGAACGTTTTGAGGTACAAGGGCTATTTCTACTGCTCACACTATCAAGAAGTTTTAACTCAGCAACAGTGTATTGATGAAGTGGACTCAATTTTTGGCGGTGAAGTCCTATTAAGTACCAGTGTTTAAAGATATTATAGTGAATTCAACGAATTTTTATCGTAAATAATCCAAAACACTTTTATTCTGAGTGGTACCTAACCATTGTCTCTCAAGAAATGAGGAATACCAACCGCCGAAGACGGATCAGTTTCCACCACGACAATGCGAGCTCTCACACATCGGCTCAAAAAACTAGCTCCATTTTTGAGCACTCAAAGCGTAGATAGAACCTACAACTATAGAACTCGCATTTTCAATAATTAATTAAAAATTGATTGCTTGGCATTTCATGAGAATCCAAGAATGAGAATAACTAGATATGTACAGGGTCTCTATAATTGATTGTAACAGCGCAAATGGCTTTGGATTATTCTCATTTTGCCGATTTGTATGCAAACAATTCTGTGATCATGCTATGCTCTGATTGGTTAGAGATTGGTATTCTGTAGCGGCAAAGAGTAATCCAAAACTAATTGAGTTGTTACAATCATTTATAAAGACCCTGTATATCCAACACTACTCTCAATACTGCCACATGGAGAAAATTGGGCGGTCCTGGGAGTAATTTTTCTAAAAAAAAATTAAACTCGGTGTTGTTGCTTATAAATTTGTTGCGATTATCCAGAATCTCATTGATCAACGTTCAAGTGTATTGGAACATTTCAAGTTCTGGGGGAGGGTATTATCCTCTCTGCCCCCGCCGTAGGTGAAGAACCCTATAAAGAGTTTTCAATAAGAGGTGTTATTTTGAATAGCCTGCTATTTCAATAGATGTCACGTTTGAAGCTGTCATTTTTTGACATTTAACAAGTAGAAACTACGCCCTTGATAAAAGTGGAACGATACACGCTTCAAAAACGCATTGAAGTATAATAATTCACTAAATTATTGGTGAAAATTTGGCAGAGACGGTTCGTAAAAACTCTAACATTTTTGGGTCGTCGTGAAGCACCTTGTCGGACCGCAATAAAGAAACTGGTGAGAAAATTCGATCTGTTGGGACAAGTTAGTGATGTGAAGAATAAAACCCGTGCACGTCGCTCAAGAACAGCAGAGAATATTGCTGCTGTAGCCTAAAGTGTTGGAGCTACAGTTACGGTGAATGGATTGCGCTATCGAGAGATGATTAATGATTTGTTATGGATAGTTTTGATCTGGACAACGTTCACCTCTCAACAAGAATGAAACATTGGTCTTTTGGGGGAAAAGTTTTGGCATTGGGTTATCTCTCGAAGAGGTGATCACAATTGGTCACCGAGATCTTGTGACTTAACACCTTCCGACTTCTTCCTTTGGGGCCACGCGAAAGAGAAGAAGGTCTACGCCAATAGCCCAGCGTCGATTCAAGACCTCAAAGATGGAATTCGTGAGGCTATCGAGGACATAGCTAGCCACTTTGCGATTTGGTAATAGAAAATTTCATCAAAAGGATATGGTCCTGAAAGCGTGGTCGTGGTGGTCATTTGCCTGATGTTATTTTCCACTAATAACGGCATAGCTTCTTCTTTATATGAAATAAAGGTCCGATCATTTATATTGAAAAATGGCATTTTTCTTTGGATACCAAAATAACACCTCTTATTGGAAAACCCTTTATTTTAACATAGTGGAAATGGTTAGAACGCCTGTAAGTGTGTATAGATTTTTATGGGGAATATTTTGAAAAATAATGAAGCGATTTATTATAATTATTTTTTGTTTCTGTACTCTAATCCCGAAATATAAAAGGCAACCCTGGTATAAACCAGGATGTTTGCTTCTAATTAAATAACATCCGAAATAATGATCGATCAAGTAAAAAGTAAATCCTCTGCAGCCTTCGACCAATGAACAATCACGCAAGGTGGAAAAACAAGGATCCTAAGTGATTAATTGAACAATAATAATGACGACAAAAAATTGACACTCGTGCAATACGCGGAAAAATAACACAAAAATACTCTTCTGAAAACTTGCGTGTTTAGACAGCTAATAGAAAAACACCAAGGCTTCTCTGACGTTTATATTGTGCACTTCACTGAGAAATTCGGCGAAATTTTCACTTCAATTCGTGTTCAAAGGTTTTGATTGTAGTTTTTCCGTCATTTAGGGATCACTAAATCCACTGTCACCATGTAGTTTTTCTAATAGGAAATTATATAAGCGGTAAGTTGAAAAATAGCGTTCAGTGGCGTACCATTTATTGCAAGATTGTTTATTGATAGAGAAGTTGTTGACTCCTATTTCTTATCTTACTTGGAGATATCTAATCATATCCGTAGACGTTTATGATAAAAATAGTGATTTATTGACTATTGTGCTATACTACTATCTACATATCTACACTATAAGTGGTAATTGAAAAATTACTACATTTTCAAAATGAATTGAGAATAAAGTAGGTACCACCTGGAAAGATTGTCTTTTGAGGAGTACGGAACATACGATTTCATTGAAGTTTAGATTATGGATCTGTTCATCGTCTGAACTGCGGTGTTGCCGCTAATGCCAAAAAGTATTATGAACTTTGATATTACAAATGAGACACTCTATATATAATTTCTTTTATTCATCTTAATACATTTTTCAATTGTTTCTGTTGCAGAGACTGGGTGTGAAAACCTGAAAAAAGTTTTCCAGTAATACAGGGTGCGGCAGCATAACTTAATAAAACGCATTGTATGAATCAGAAAATTTTAATTGTTTTTATAATATAGGCACATACATAAAGTTTTTCTTTACCCAGTTTTGAAGATAAAATCAGGTAAGTGACGTCCCCCATTCTCCATACACTGAGTAAACCGATTTCTGGCGTTTGTCATGACTCCAGCCAGTATAGCAGGCATTATGTTAGCAATTTCTTCCTGGATGTTGTTCTTCAAATCTTGAAGGGTCCCTGGACGGTTTACATAAACACGAGATTTCGAAAAACCCCATAGAAAAAAGGCACAGGGGTCAAATCGGGAGAGGGGGCCGGCCACTCTTTAGGTGAATGCAAAGGCCTTTGATGCAATTGTCGATTTGACCCCTTGTGACTTTTTCTATGGGGTTTTTCGAAATCTCGTGTTTATGTGAAATGTCCAGGGACCCTACAAGATCTGAAGAACAACACCCAGGAAAAAATTGCCAACATAATGCCTACTATACTGGCTGGAGTCATGACAAACGCCAGAAATCGGTTTACTCAGTGTATTATGGAGAATGGGGGACGTCACCTACCTGATTTTATCTTCAAAACTGGGTAATACAAAACTTTATGTATGTGCCTATATTATAAAAAAAGAATAAAAATTTTCTGATTCATACAATGCGTTTTATTAAGTTTTAAAAAAAGGAAGTTATGCTGCAGCACCCTGTATAATTCTTCATTCGGTGGTTCTTAGCCGCCTGATTATCATCATTATCATTTGTATAATAACTTCTTGATGTCAATTCCTAGCAGTTTTCGAGTAATTGAATGATTTACTTCTTTTTTCGCAAAACTTAGCTCCAATTGAAGGTTTATAACTTGTGATTTATAAATAATTATACGAAATTCTATAGATACACCAAAAGCTGATCTAAAATTCATGAAAGTGTCCCATCTTTGCTTAAGATTCAATTATTAATTAATGATTTTTCTCCAAAAATATGGGAAAAATGGAATCGAATAGAACAATATCTGTTGACGAGCTGAGATATTTAGATTTTGAATGATCTTGACTTAATATTGACATACGAAAAGTTTTTGCCGTATGATGAAATTTATTTTTTCCAGTAGCATTAAAAAAACGATTTGATGATATTTAAATGACCAAGAAACAATAGACTAACTCGATCTATTTTGAAAATTGCAAATAAAATATTCGGCTCCGAATATTTGGTCATTAATGCGGATAATCATTAACGAATTTTAAAACAACTATTTAACAGGAACGTCAAAAATCCGAGGTTGAATTCAAAAGTCAAAAAACTGTAGATAGACGGAAACACATAATTAACGCCATGTATCGATGTGAGATTCCTACTTATAACTAGTAATTAATTTCAGTAGTACCAACATGACTATATCACAGCCGTCTATAGAGAGTACTTTAGACGGCTGTGACTATTATAAACATCATTTCTCGAGTTTTCGATGTTGTTAATTTACATACGAAAATCGTTCATTTCATTAAATGAATCTGATAATTTTTGTAATTATTTATTTTTTGCATATTCCGTTTTTTAAATAATTTCCGATTGTGCTGTGGTTGTGCATTTATATACAGTGGAATTTCCTTATAATGAAATCGCTAAATACGCAAAAAAATTCGTTATACAGAAATTTTTTATAGTGTCAAGTATCGAAACAAGCAATTGCACTTTTTATTGTGAATTCATTTACATACTCAAAAAGGTGTGTGAGTGCATTTCTGATAGCTTATAGGCATTTTATGTAGGCTATTCACGATTTTTAATTCGTAATTCTTGTCTGGGTGGTACAATTAAAAAACATTTTATTCTGATGAAAAAACTTCGCATTTCCTCAAAGAATCAAAAATATTTTCCGGAACCCTTTCAATGGACGGGAAAGCGAGACGACACGTTTTAAAGGCTTGAAGTACCTCTTCACGATTTGGTTTTTCGGACGGTTGCCCCTCCAAATCAACGCTGTCGGTATCATCACTGCTAACGTAGTGATCTCAAACACCGCATTTGACACTATTTAACATGCCATTTTCAGTTGGAAGTTCCTTTGTTACAATTTAACATCGACCTTAACGAAATCATTTAAAGTATCCGCCATTATCAACATTTCCAGCTGAATCCAACGTTTCGGAAGGATCTATCCGCCCGCCGTAAAGGTTTACTTTATAGTCGGGATTTAACACCTTAGTCCAGCATAATTATGGAAAAAACCCACCATTATACCTTCTTACCAATACCCATTCAAAGAGTGACGTTCTTAGAATATTTCGTTATAGAGAAAATTTACTAGGTTTTAGAGGGTGTATTCAACATGTATTTTTATTCAAGGTGCAATGTATTGAACGAAATTCCTTCTACAGACGTTCGCTATGGGGAAGTTCCACTGTATTTGGTATCAATCTCAAATCCCATATAAAATTTTTAGGTAATAGTCTTAGTGCTCTACCAAAAAACGACCTCTCAAAAGCTCCTGCCCAGATCTTTTCTTGAATTTTTAAATATTTCTGAATGTGCTGAGATTTTGCATTTATATATTTGGTATCAACCTCAAGTCCCCTATTAATTTTAGGGAATTGTCTTATTGCTCCACCAAAGAACGAGCGCTCAAAAGTTCAGGAATTTATTAATTTTTTCATTGAGAAATTTCAGCCACGCTTTATTTACAGGACCATATACTTTCAATGAAATTTTCCATGACCAAATCGCAAAGTGGCTGGTCTTGAATCGATGCTGGGCTATTGGACCTTCTCTTTCACGTGGCCCCAAATGAAGAAGTCACAAGATCTCGCTCCGGAAAGACACGACGTTGTTGATGATCGCCGGCTTGAGTTCTTGTGTTAACTGAACTTTATAAGCCTTAAGAACCCAATTTTTATGGCAAAAACGGTGTAATGACTTTTGTGGAATGCCTAATTCCAAAGAACGACGAGGAATGGATAAACCTGTGTTTCCTTCAACACTTTAGGCTATAGCAGCAATATTCTCGGCTCTTCTTGAGAGACGTGCACGGGGTTTATTCTTCACATCACTAACTTGTCCAACAGTTCGAATTTCTCCACCAATTTCTTCATTGTGTTCCAACAAGGTGCTTCACGACGACCAAAAATGTTCGAGTTTTACAAATCGCCTCTAACAAATTTTCAATTTTATAGTGGATTTTAATAAGTTTAATGCGTTCTGAACCGTGTATCGTTCCATTTTTAATGATGGCGTAGTTTCTACTTGTTTAATGCCAGAAAATGACAGCTTAAAACGTGACATCTACCGAAATAGCGGGCTATTCAAAATAACACCTCTTATTGGAAAACCCTTTAGAATTATTGCTCCACCAAAGAACGAGCGCTCAAAAGCTCCTGCTCACAGTTTTATTGATTTTTGAGCCAATTCAAGATGCAATCAGTGTCTGTGTACTGCCTGAAAATGATCTATGGTGCCCCTCATACCTTGAACTGTCTACGGTAGTCGCTGTTCCGTTTCAGAATATTCTTCAACCTAGCCATCGTTCTTGAGGAATATGTAAACGACCTAATAGTGTTTATCATGGAGATTAAAAGACCAAAAAGTTAAACAATAATTTACTAAAAATAAAATTCAGACTTACAAAGCAAGAATACTGTAAAAAACTGTACAGTTAAGTTTATATCAAAATATACAACAATATTACAAACGTTCAATTGAAATATTTAAAAATATTCACAGTTCATGTGGTAACTAGATTGACTCGAAGACACTATGTTGGGGTTTCTTTCTCCTTCAGAGGAACCAGTTCTTTTGGTAGATAGTTTTTGTGATGTTCAGACGGGCAAAAGTCCGAATTACGTATTTTATATACAAGGAACAAAAATGTGAGGATGCCCAAAATAATGAGCAGAATTCCGACAGTTAAACAAATGTCGTTTAGATTAAGTATTATTCTCACTAAGAAGGCACTGCTTGATGGCATTCCAAGAGTTTGTTCGAACCATATCAATGGAAAAAGGACGGTGGGTATGTCTTCGTATGCACTGTAACAGAAATAGAAGGAATCATTTATTTTCTTCTAATTATTGAGTTTCCACATATGTCATTTTTCGAATAATTTCCAAAATATAATTCCGATTATACTCAGATTTCGTATTCATATACTTAGCATGAATCTCAAGTCCTGTACAAAATTTTGAGGTGATAGCATTATTGCCAATGAAAGAGCGCTCAAAAGTACTTGATCAGGACTTTTCTTAAATTTTTGTGTTTCTCGAAAATTTCAAAAATAAAAAACTGGGCCACCCCAGCACTTCTAGAAACGTTGGATTCCAATGGCAGAAAAAAAGTACTACTCATGTACTGAGTTCCACCGTTAAAACTTTCCCGAAAGGCGCCCCTCATTTGCTGAAAAATGGATATCGAAAAAAAATGTTAGTCCAGCACTTTGATTTTTTGGAGAAAATTGTTTCATTAGATTGTACTATAGAGTACATTAGAAGAAAAATCAGTATCGATTCATGGGAAATTAGTATACCTCTGACAACAGGTGATTCTGCTACAATCTATTGATTTTTCCTATTTTTTCGGCATAATCTCAGTACATGTGTAGAACAACTTGTTCATTCATTGAAATCCAATTTTTCGAAAAGTACTGGTCTGGTCCTTTTCTCGATATTGAAATATCTCGAGAATCACATGGAATCAAGAAAAAAAACGACACAAAGCAGCACAAACCCTACAATTTTTTTTGTTGAAAATCTGGGAGTTTTAGGACATCATAGTTAAACCTCTACGGGAATTGATCTGAATTAATAAAAATCATTTGATTTTGATTGATTTGTGGGCCTTTTGGGAACTTCTATCACTCTATTTGAAAATAGGACCATCGTAACGAATGTACAAATTATCAGTTTATCATACACATTAGGCGTTTTAGGAACCTTACTCAGGGCATTGTTTAAACAATGCTCAGGGTTACCAACTCGATCCATTGGGTCACCTGACGGATCTACTCGGATCACGGACCCGGTTCTAAGTTTACGAACACATCAGGTTGAGGATTTGAAGTGACAGTCGTATCAATAACATAACCAAATATTTCATGGATTTATTTTCTGTCTTAGTTTATTTTCGGATTGTCTCTAGCTTTGCTTGCATTTATTGGCTTTGTAAAATATTTCCTATAATTTCTGGTGTGCCCTTCCATGTTTAATGTTATTTTTGAGTACCTATGTTGAAGAAGTAGAGAATTTATTCATTCAGTTTCAGTTTATTTACTGATTGTCCCTATTTTTGCTTGGATCTATTCTTCTGTATAATATTTCTTATAATTTCTGGTGCCCTCGTGTTTTCAATGTTATCTTCGAGTACCTATGTTAAAGAAGTAAAGAAGGCTTTAGCTTTAACGCAGAAAGATCTGCTTACAAAGTTATGAAGAAGTTGTTACACATCATCTTCTCGGCTCATGGAACCACACATTTTACACTGAGCCAAATTCTCTTCTTTTCCCATAATTCTTAGGAATAGAATATATGAAATTACTAGAAAGAGAATAGAAGACTTATTCCCGCCCTTTTCAAAAACAAAATTGAACTGCAGTGCGGATGCGGTGACTCTACGACCCTGCTCTCGTGTAAGGTTACGATAAATCAACCAGAGTCAGTGATCGAGTTAATAGCACCGTACTTTCCGAACACGGGTTGGATGTTCGGGTTACGTAAACGAACGCGAAGGTAAGGGATCGAGTTAACCCGAGTAAGTATCCAAAAACGCCTTATGTTAACTTCCCACTCTGAGATTTTATCCGTGTTTATTGCGGTTAAAAATATTCATTAATACAACATTAGATTGTCCAATCTTTCAGAGGAATAGTGCGAAATTTTCTAACCGGTCGAAATATATAGTTTTTAGTGTTAACTGCAATCCTACAATGATTTTTTCTATTGAAGGAGTATAAAAAAAGACTTACCCAATGTGATTTATTGGTTGCATGAGGACGTTTATTTGGAGCCTTGGCAACAGCTCCAATGGAAGACCAGTTGTCTAGAATACAATAAAAATCAATAAGATTATTTCATTAAGAATTTTGTTATATTACATGACTAAAGTAAAACTTTATTCCCTAATATATTTTATTTTTAACCAAATTGTTTCGTCAATACATCTTGACTTCTTCAGGTGAGTATGGTAAACAATGTGTGTACTTTATCATTCAAGATGAATTCCGTTTGGTAATGGCCACAACAACCAAATGATATACTTACAGGTTCATAAATAAGATGAAAATCATGTTTTTCTGGATTTGGATTGAGCCCAATAAACTTATCAACAAAAGAGGGATCTGCCTTGTAGAAATGCGGCAGTGAAAGGTAATTTGGGGAATTTTGTTTGCAAGCAGTTGCATAGACTGCTCCATATGGAAGACAGTGTTCTCCACAGGTACATTCATTTCCAGGTATTATGGTTCCTTGAAAAAAAAACAGTTGATAAAATGTGAAAATGAAATTTTCAATGTAAGAATTCAACTTAATACTCATTAAAAATCAATTGAATCGAGATGAAACGGTATTACTCGTATTTCAACTCAAATCGATTTCTTCTTTTGATCTCAGATCAATAAAGAACATATACTCCGTTCACGAAAGGTTGAGTCGTTTGGCCATGGAAATTTGGCATATTCCACTGTGTATATTAAAATTTTAGGTTATGTTAATTATTTTCTTGTCAGATTGATACGCAATGTTGTCAATATTGCATAGAGTTCTCTGATAACTCGCAAGATCGTCGGACGAGGCTGGGTACATTAGGCAACGTTGACTTTATTTTACGTTATGACAGCAAATAGTGTCAACTTCAGATGAACAACAGACGCCTACTATACGATCAAACTTTCGTGAGCGGACTATAGATAGGCCTGACAGATGTAAGCATTGTAAGCAGAGGCAAAAATGAGGAAAGTTCATTTACTTCAAATGCCGAAATACTGTATTATTTGCAAGACTTCTATAGGTGGTAGGTATGAATGTTATGTTTTTCTCATCCTGTAAACTTATAATCAGTTAGAATAGTTAGATAATGTACAATCGCCAATAACCATAAGGTGTATGCGACCTGGGGCCTATATATATAGTTTTAGCGCTTAGTAGGCGTTTGTTTATTTATCTGAAGTTGGCAGTATTTGCTGTCATAACGTAAAATAAAGTCAACGTTGCCGAATGTACCCGGCCTCGTCCGACGAGCTTCCGAGTTAACAAAGAGCTCTTAGTTATATTGACTATTGACAAGACATCTGACAAGAAAATGAACAATATAACCTAAAATTTTAATAAACACAGTGGAATATGCCAAATTGTCATGGCCAACCAACGGCTCAAACTTTAGTGAACGGACTGTATAAGAGTTGAAGGTTATGACGTTTATGATGCGACAGCTGTAGGGGTTGGTTAACTCTGATAATTGCGACGTTGCCGGTGCACTAAGTTGAATTGAGCTATCGTATATCAAAGCTCTTACGGTTTTATTCACAGAAGACGAAATTTCAACGCGATAGAAGAGAAGCATTTCGCTATGACCTCATTACGACTTGACAGCTTCATTTCTATAAGAAGAAGAGAAAAATGGCAGATTCTCATCTGGCCTGTCAAGCAAAACCAGTGCTCCTGATTGTAAAAATTGAGTTCGAATTATTTTTTCATGGTAGATATGAATCTGTGAATTTTATTGAGTATAGTGTTAACCAATATCTTACCATTATCCAGAAAATGATCTCCCATGACGAATTTCAAACCCTCGATCCCATGAACCGTGGTTTTGCCTTCATAATCAGCAACGATGGTTCTACATACGTCTGAATGGAACAGACTCAGAGTTTTTTCAGTATAAAACCTGGGAAAGAAGTCGCCAGCCGATCCTCGGAATTTACTACAACTTTTCGCATAGTAGTCTGTATCGTTCTGGTAGTTCCATTCGTATATTTGACCTAGTGGATGATCTCCGCCTACTCCAACATTGAAAAGGCCATCGAAGGTAGCTGAGCCATTTTTCTGGAGGAAATGAATGAGATATCGACCAGATTTCGGTGTCATTGTATTCATTGACTTTTCCTGAACAACATTAGTGAAACCAACAGATGGCAGTCTTATTTAGTTTAGAAAATATTGGCCCCCAAAGTCATAAAAATTTTCTATCTTCACCTCACTTTTTTCTCTATAAAAACACAAATTCACTGCTCTAATTTAGTCTATAAATCACTTCCGAACATTCGAATAACTATTCCATCAGTTTCATTTCTGATATATACAATAATTAATGCAAAAACATTAAAATTCTAGAGGTACCACATATCCACAAATTTTAAGGAAAGCCCGCCGTTTTTAGGTAGATTTGGCACTTCCGCAGATTCATTCGTGCAAATATGATAAGATCCATTCCCGTAAGTCCCGCCATCATTTGATACGTCACTCGCCGAAGAACGGAGCAGTGGTGCCAAACTTACCATGAAGAGCTGCGGGATTTCCTTAGAATTTGTGATATGTGATACCTATAGAATTTCAATATTTCTGCATTAATTATTGAATATACCTGAAATAAAACTAATCGAATAGTTATTTGAATGTTCGAAGATGATTTATAGACTAACTTGGAGCAGTGAATTTGTGTTTTTATAGTGAAAAAAGTGACGTGACAACATTTTTGGAACTTTGGGGGTCCATTTTTCTAAACAAAGATAGACCGCCACCTCTTAATTTTACTGATGTTATTCAGAAAGACTCAATGAAAACAATGACACCAAAGTTTGTGAGGTTATGCTATCATTATCATTAGAAACGGAAATCTATAGACGGAAGATTTTCACTACCAAACTTACCCCATAAAAGAAAGCGAACTTCTTCATAGCAGGTCCATCTGATAAGAAGGAAAACGTGTCTGCTGTTTTTAGAATTGGATCTTCATAGCCTGTGAACACCATTTCACCCACAGGCTTGGTTACGTGAAGATCATCGCTCAGGGCAAAACTTAAACCCCTCTTCATGAAGTAATTCCAATCTTTCGCTTTGTGCACAGCAGCCTGGAAAGAGTGAAAATCGAATTAAAAAACAGAGGCCTATTGGATAAGAGAATAATGATTATCCATGAAAATCATCCACAGACAGCTATTTCTTCCAAATTGGTATCATCAGTATGCACCAAATACTTTGCAACTTTTCTTTTTGCACTTTTCACTTTTCAAATGAATTACATTGCACGAAACGCATTCATAATTGAAAAGTGCAATGTGAAAATTCAAGTGCAAAGTGAGAATCACTTCAATGTTGTGCAATATAATTAATTTTCACTTTTAAATTTGGTCAGAATGCAAAGTGCAAAGTGAAAAGTTGCAAAGTATTTTGGTGCAATAGGCCCCAATTCTGAATGAATCATATGAGACACTCTTGGAGCCTATACTTCACGATCTGGCGTATTGCTTTTGGTACTATAAGCGAAACAACGCCATCTAGAGATAATCATTGAGAATTAACCCCTCCAATTGCGTCAACCTTGAATCGAGACGTTCTTCTAAAGCCGGAAGCTCTGAGAACCCGGCTTTATTGTTATTGATAGATTGCAGTCTACCATTCGTTCGAACGACAATAAGAAGAACTTCCTGATTCAAGGTTGAAGCAATTGAAGCGGGTAATTTGCAAGGACTCTCACGAGATGGAGTTGTTTCAGTTATAGTACCAGAAGCAATTTTCCCGTTCGTAAGATATAGGATCCGAGAGTGTCTCGTATCATTTAGAGCTAATCTCCCTTCTGTCAGTGGATGCTGTGGATGACATTATATTCGTGTAGCTTCTTTGAATGATGACATTTGTTAATTTTTAACGATTAATATCATTCTAAATTTACATTACATTGTGTGTTGGTGAATTCGCTCCTATCGTTCTCAATCTCAATCTAAATAAAAATATTCTTACCATCGCTACAGGATTGGGTATGGTCACATTGAAATCCAAACCATGAATCGATTCCTCCTTGTTGAAATAAAACGTCCTTCTCCTGTAGTAGGACATAGTTTCGTTTCCATTCATACTGACATTCACCTTCTCGATAACCTGTCGGAACCTGAAAGGCCCAATTTCTTTGAGGATTGGCTTGGTGGAGTGATTGGTGAAGTCTTCGGGATTGGTCCAGTTGAAGACGTACACATCAAAGTTGACACCTGGAGGACTTTTCGTCCAAGCGTTATACAGTTGACTTCCTGGTTCGAAGGTAAGCAGTGTTCGAAGGCCATAGTTGTACAAAGTTGATTTTAAGGCAATGAGGAGGGCTCCTAAGACTATCAACAGGAGACTGATCACTGTTATACAATTCTTGTGGTACTGAAACAATAATTGAGCATTATTACAGTGACTATATAACCAATAATGGTAATATATTCACTCTAAGCATTATAACAGTGACTATTACCACAGTGGCGACAACTCGTGTCTCATTTTCTATTGGTTGGCCGCCATGTTTCGTCGAAGTTGCGCAGATTGAAGATTTAGTTTGTTTATGTATGTTTTGTTGCCTACAGATTAAGAATAAGGTCGAAAAAGACTTCTATAGATAGTTATTCAAAAATACCGTCAAATACGTCTTGGCGAAACATTGCGGACTTTTGACAGTTTTATGACCAGTTGTCACTGTAAGCATTATGTAAGAGTGGAACATCTTTCGGTTAAAGTGTTAACTGACGGTTATTTCGAATCTGACAATAGTCGATTTATAGAGGTAAAAAAGAACGGCACAAATACCTACTCCACGACGCAATTTTTCCACCACTAAATTATGATTAATTCGCTAACATGTTACGACTTGTGCGGCAGGGATTCGGCTTATCTACTGAACTTCGAGTTATAGAGTTAATTTTTGTATCTCCTCCACTTATAGAGGTTATTGGGGGTGAAATATAAAGGTAAAATAATTTCGAGTTACGCATTGTTTATTTTTCGACTTAGACAGGTTTTTCCTAGGGGATTGAAAATTCTTCGAGTTATCGAAGATTTCGAGTTATCAAGGTTCGAGTTAACGAAAGTCGACTGTAATATAATGAAGTTAATTCAACTGTTCAACAAACAACATTTTTTTTGCTTAATTTCGTCAACAGCCTTCCAACCAAATTCATCTTCCACTATGGCTGAAATAAATTGAAACACATGATAACACCCACCGTCTTCACTCAACGCAGAGACATTGACTTACTTACCATTCTATAAAATAATTGTGTTTTCGTATGTCTATATTCGATAATCAGGGGTGGTAGCCATTATTTTTGATTACCACAAGGCACAGCAGGGTGGTTCCATTTTTGAGCTCAAACTATCATTCTGAAAAAGATAGAAACATACAGAAATGCGATAATAGGTGAAATAAAAATAGGAAAAATAACCAACAAAAAATCCATATATTACAACGTTAAAAAGAAAAACAGTAGCCTGCAATTCAGTAGATTTTGACTTATCGAAATATAGGTATAAATAGTTTTATTAATGGATCTTTGACAAAAATATTGATCTAGTAAATATGCACCTAAATACTTCACAAATAGATAAATAATACATGTAGCTACCTACTTCTAAAATGCAGTATTACAGAAGTACGAAAGACCGACAAGATTTATCTATTGTAAACAATATTTCATAACAGATACTGGAAATATCAGATAACATAATGCCTTATTGATAAATAAGGATTTGTACTGAAGATTTGTTTATTTAAGGTGTTCTTCACTACTATGAAAACAATAGACAATTGCATTGATTTTTTATGTCTGAACCACTATCACATACACGACAGATATACTATCTCATATTTTATATCACAGAAATATTTTATCGTAATGTTTGTCATGAAAAGTCTTCTTTAACTAGTGTTACCTCGCTCCCACATCCTGAATACCTATATACTTTTTTGAGCGCTTGTTCACACAGGGCAAAACGTGCCCTTGTCTCTATGCAATGTCTACATTTTCAGATATTTACCTTCGCATTGACACATGAACTATCCACGAAACAAACAAAGGTAAATGTTCACAGATGATCATCAAACTAAACTCTGAAATCCTTGTTGAAAATAAAACTAACGACGAACTGAATTACACGAATAACCATCACTTCTGTTCTGTTTATCGAAACTTTAAAATGAGGGCACATCGATCTTAGAAACAGAGCCAGCGTCTGTGAACGAACGGACTTAAATACTCCTGATTGAAACCACTTAACCCTTGAGAAATTGGTCAATCACACCTTGAGTAACTCTTGAATCCCACAGATTTAATTATGGTATGTTAATCCCATCATTACTACACATTACTCAGCTATTTAACTGATCATATTTTGATTTGTACTACATCTCTTAAACTATAACGAAAAATTTAGAAAAAAATTAATTCTTCGGTTCTGGTTTTGCGATCCTCTTGAAATTTTGATGAATATTCAGTTTAAGAATCTTCATTCTCAAAATGAATTCCAATCGAATCGGAAATTAGTGGAAATATTGGTTATTTAATCAACCAGTTACTAAAGACAGCGACTAATGGTCAAGATATTTTAATGCTTGAGCGGAGCGAACGCGTTAATGGTTCGAGACCATTAGTCGCTCGATTTAACCGAGTTGATTACAGGATTTTCCGGACGATCTCAACATGAATTGTGTATAGTCCGTTCACGAAAGGTTGAGCCGTCGATTGGCAATGATAATTTGACATATTCCACTGTGTATATTAAAATTTTAGGTTATGATGTTTTATTTTCTTGTCAGATTGATACGCAATGTTGTCAATATTGCATAGAGTTGTCTGATAACTCGCAAGCTCGTCGGACGAAGCCGGGTACATTCGGCAACATTGAATTTATTTTACGTTATGACAGCAAATACTGCCAACTTCAGATAAATAAAGAAAAGTCTACTATGTGCTCAACTTTCGTGAATGGAGTATATAAATTCTTGATTGAAATACAATCTCATTTTGCACACGACACACATTTGACATAATTTCGATGTTTCTATGTTCCAGTAGAGTTTTGACATTTCTCGTAGTGCTTCTAAATACTTTGTGTACGGTTGCCATGAGGATTGCACATTAAAATATACATAAATGGGTCATTAATGTTCAATTTCATACACATTAAATTCACCTTTTATTTCGAGGTCGGTGGAAAAGGATTTTTCGTTTCGATATTTCGATTGAATTTTCTATAATGGTTTTCTCAACACCATGGACACAAAATCAAGAATGAGGCTTTTTATGAGTTATCTGCTGTAACATTTTATTTCGATCGGCTATATTTTTCACAATACCCTGTACGATTATGCTGGTTAACGAACTTATCCGAGGCATTTCGGGAAAGAACCTACCCTGAAAATTTCAAGTCTCTAGGACATTTTTTTCAAGAGTTATCGTGTTTTCGGACGGACGACCCCTCGGAAAGAATTCGAATTTCACCACGGGTTCATCGTGAGTCGAATTATCGTTTGAGACCATTCTCGGCTAAAAAGTCTGAAATTACAGACATGTGGGCAAAACGATATATACCTCGTAGAACGAACGCTCACAAATAATCCAGTGTTGCAAACTTTGACTGTTAATACTCATCTATTTTGTAACGAATTTCAACAATTTCAATACGCTGTTGAAGCGTGTACGCTAACATTCTGATATACAGATTTGGAAATTCACATCTGAAACATACGATGTACAATGCATCAGACAGAGAATTCTTCCGTCCTGTTGCACAGATGAATAGTCGAGACAATGACGTGTTGTAACACACTGAATTCCGTTGTCTCATTGCAATATACTAGTCTTGTATCTCTCTTATCGCTGAGACGAGCGTAATTCATTCAGTATGGTAGGCAACAGTAAATACTTGAATCGAGTATTACGGGCAGCCTGACAAATTAAATAGTTCTATACTGTACTGCAAGTTCCCTACCATACTGCGATAAGAGAGAGACAAGACTAGATTATTGCAATAAGACAACGGAATTGATTCAGTTACAGCACTTGATTATCTCGACTATTCATCTGTGCAACTGGAGGGAAGAATTCTCTGTCTGATGCATTGTATATCGTATGTTTTGGATGTGAATTTCCAAATCTGTATACTTATAAGTAAGTATTCACTTATTAAAATTTGAAAAAATGACAGCTTCAAAATGGTTCCTGAATTTAAAAACCCTCCATTTTTCGATGAAGTGTCATTTTTCTGTTTCCACATCTTTTGAAGAACTGACCAAATATTTCAGGGTTGAATTAATTCAGATAATAATTCAAAGAATATACGTCTGCCAGCAAAGATCCCTCCACACTTTCTCACTTAACTTTCCCCGAAAAATAAATGGAGGGTCCAGAAGGTCTATGAATTATACCCAGAATCATCAATCCCACTTGACCTTTACACAATTTATGGCCGGCCTGCCTCCGACGTAAATTGGAAGACAAATTATCTGATTCTGCCCCCAAATAACCCCCGAATGCAATCTAATTAATTATTCGGCTCGTTTCTCCTACACCACAAATCAAGAATCGATGGCAAAATGATCGAAAATGAAGAGGAATCACGAGTTTATGTAAAACTGGAAGATAGATGGCGCTGCTTCTACATCAATCTCGGTAGGTGCTGCTGATTTGGAGGAAATGCGAGGATAGTTGGATAGCTTTTTAGCAAGAAAAAACTTAAATCGGCTTTCATTGCTTCGAAGCTTCCTGGCTTAAGGCTGTTTTCCTAGTTCGCCCTTGAGGGCGAGTGAGAATTGAGGTCACCTTTAAGGCTAGTATGAAGGCGATAAAAACTGTCACTCACCCTCAAGGGCGAACTATGAATACGTTGTTCTACCGTGTGATGCTC
The DNA here is from genome assembly GCA_013421045.1 of Propylea japonica. Taxonomy (NCBI): domain Eukaryota; kingdom Metazoa; phylum Arthropoda; class Insecta; order Coleoptera; family Coccinellidae; genus Propylea; species Propylea japonica. The sequence continues at coordinate 36,737,664 of CM024245.1, read as the reverse complement.
CATGTTTTCTAACTTCTATCTGTCAACTTTCAATCTGTCACGTCATAATCATGTGACATTATGACTGTCAAACATGACGCGCAAATTATATCTTGCCATCTTATCGAAATAATCTCTAGAATGAACAATATTCCTGATTATACAAGTATACAGGGTGTAAGATTTAAGGGGATGATTCCTCAGAATATTTCATGAAAGAAAGTTCCCATAAATGTAGTTCCGGAAATGCATTGCTTCCAAGATAAGTGTGTTGAAGTTTCACTTAAAAACTGACTGAAAAAGTGGTACGCCACTGAGATTTTTTGGACTAACAATTATTTTTGAATTATTAGTTCAATTATGACCAAAAATATCTCAAGCGTTTTTTCGTGTGGGGCTCCGCCTTTATGTAAAAAATAAAACATCTTGACGTAGTATCTCTACTATATGTGTTGAAGTAACGACAAAACAAGTAAGGATGTTTAATATTCTTGAATAAAAACGGCACCCCACAAGAAAAGAGATTTTTTTATCACATATTGAACGAAGAATTCAAAAATAATTGGTAGTTTAAAATATCTTAGTGGCGTACTTTTTCAGTTAGTTCAACACCCTGTATCTTGGAAACAATGCATTTCATTTAACATTTTGAAATTTTATGCTCGATCAATAAAAAACCAAAATTTCATTGAGGTAACAAATACTCAAAACAAGTTTATTTTATTGGTAATATATGTCAATAAAAACGCCATAAACATAATGAATCCAATAAGGAAACGTTGCTATAATTCACTTTATACATTTTTTTCAATTTATCTTCGATAATTCACAATTGTAAAAAGTCGAATCGTCGAAGGTGGCGTGATTATACCAAAACAATTATAAGAATATTGTTTATGTTTATGCAAGTGACGAAAATACGTAGATTGTCCTTGAATAATACATGAAAATAGCAATTAACATATTTTCGAAAAAGTTTCCAGTGGAATATTTTCATTTCGATTCAAAATTGATAGCGTTTTGCATGATAATGACATTGATTTACTATTTTTAAACTGCGATGAAATTGAATGAACTCTCTGAAATACGGACAAAGGAAATAATTTATACAAAAATGAGGAAATTACAGGTTGACCAAAACAATCTTTTCCTTCATTATTTTGAAATATTTTGTTTCTTTTATAGAATTACCAGAAATGCAGATTGCTAAATTGTGATTAAATGCAATTTAAATGCCCAATTTAGTAACAAAAGAACGATGAATAAATTGTGTTGAAATGAAAAAATATATGGGTAATTCTCACATAATTTAATTTTTTATCATTCTGTTTTCTATTTGCGCTCATTATCGATCGAAAAAAAATTCTAAAAATTAGGTGGAAAACAGTATGACAAACAATAATTAGTAACAATTAAGATGTTCAAATTTTAAATACAAACAGATCATCCAGTCCAAGGTGGAATGATTGATAAATTACTAACATAATATGCCAATTATCTTTTCTCTTATATATAATATTTTATTTTCGATGAAAAAATGGCAATTTCATTACTGTTTGAAATTGAAAATTATGAAAATTGCCATATTACTTTCAGCTGGTAATATATGACTGTAAATAAGAATCCATTCCATTCGAATGATGGTTATTGAGAACCAGATAATGGCAGAACTCTCTGGAAAGTTTTTTTCTTGAAATGATTTATTGAGGATAATTAGTAGTAGCGATGTGAATTACCCTCACTTGATATTTATCATACGATAATAGAGAAATTTTATGAGTACATTCATTGATATTCAGGGTAGTTTTAGTATTTGAAGAAGGATATTGAATTAAATGAATGAATTGAAAGCAGTAGTTCTCAAAATATTCACCTTTAAATGATGGTTTTATCAAAATAAACAAGCCTGCAGAAGCTTCTCACTTCAATTTTGTTGTTCACAATTTAAATAAGTATAGTTTAGTTGATATCAACTACATTCACTTGAAAGAGTTTTGCCAAAAAAATATTTTATTGATAGAGATTTTGGAAAAACTATATGAATAAAAGGTTTATACTGCTAAACCACAAGTACCACACAATTTTTCTTCATCTGAAACAACTTCAGCAATTGTTTTACACTTTGTAAAATATCGAATTTTTTATTGAATTCTCAAAAATTTTCCACAGTGGAACTTCCCTATAACGAAAGCACAAAATGCGCAAAAAAAAACGTTATAAAGAAATTTCGTTATACAGAAAATTTGTTTCCATAGTCGGCAACGTCGCGGTCGACTTCACTGATAAATTTAAGTTTATCATTCAAACTTAAGCACTTCCTTTTAGACATTTTCGCACAACTTTCATACTAACGTAATGGTTTGATCGAAACCAAAAAGCCAGGGGTGTATTTAAAACTATTTCAGAAGGATCTCTCTGCCCGCCGTAATGATTTGGTCGGGATTTATCACGTACATCCGGAAAAAAAACCCACCCTTATACCTTCTTACTAATACCCATTCAAAGAGTGATGTTCTTTGAATATTTCGTTATAGAGAGAATTTATTTGGTTTAAGAGGGTCTTTTTAACATGGAATTTGGATTCAAGGTGCAATGTCTTGTACGAAATTCGTTATACAGACGTTCGTTATCGGGAAGTTCCACTGTATTTCAGCTACCTTCAACAAATTGAGTACCTAGTTGAAAAAAAAATTTTACCTAGTCCGACTTTTAGTTTTGAAAATTTAGATGAATAAAATAGCCTAGTCAAAATAACTAACCCAACCTAGCCAAGATATTCTGACCACACATATAAGATTAAAGTTTCGAGTCAGTAACTTGTTTCACCACAAAGTTAAAATTTCGAAATTTTCCTATTGAAAGTTCTTCACGAAATTTTGCATGTCATTGAATCATATAGCTGGTTTTAAATATATTTCAGAAATCAAAATTGTAAATGTAGAAAATACCCTAGTGAAAAAACGAAAAATGTATTGATTTATTCCTTGATTGTTCGATGCGAAATCCATATATTGATGGGATATACAGGGTGTTTCCTAAACACGCGGCAAAAATTCAGGGGGTTGTTCCTTGGACTATTTTAAGCATGTTTTATCCTTTGATGATTTTCGAAAAAACTCTTTGTTTCGAAGCTACAGGGCGAACAACATTTTTCATATTTTTAAAATTAATAATAGTTTAAATAAAAATGCGTACCGCACTGTGTTTACTAAGTAGGTACAATTTATTTTTAAATTTGTTTAACAACATTCCAATTACTAAAAACGGCCAGTTTTTTGACTTAAAATTGATAAGTTCAGATGGTAAAGGAATACAGATTAAACACGGTTTTCATTTGAATTCGTTTTTTTGACTAGAGGTGGTCATTTTCAACAGTTTTTGTAGGTTAAGTTAAATTTTCATGTAATTTTTCATAATAAAATGTTATTATCTAAAATTTTGTTTCCCCTGTATCTTCGAAACAAAGAGGTTTTTCAAAAATCATCAAAGGACAAAATATTCTTAGAATAGTCCAAGGAACAATCCCCTGAATTTTTGCCGCATGTTTAGGAAACACCCTGTATATATTGGATTCATTTATTCGAAATTAATTAAGTCATTAATCAATAACATGACCATTATGAACAATTGAAAAATAACAATGACAGGATATCATGATTTTTGCACGTTCACAGCTGAAAATAAAACAATAACACATACCTCCCGAAATTTATCAACACTCAAAAAGGAGAGGTAAATTTTCACGTTCCACCAATATTTTTCTCATTGAGTACAACAGAACAAGAAGTTTATAGTATAAGAATCTAGCAGAGACTGACGAATCCATTTCCGTTTCTGATATTATTCATTGCGGAAAATTGACCTTCAAAACTAGCTACTGAACTTGTCTATTACAGAAATACTAGTCTTATGAATTGATGCAATGCACTTCTTAATTCTACAAATAGAAACAAATAAGTTGATAACACCAAGGACATGGGAATTTATAGAGTCGATGAATTGAATATATTAAAGAAAATTGCAGTTATTTTCCAAATAGCACACTGTCATTGGTTTTGTTATGATGTACAATTCAAACAAGTTGATTATATGTAATGTGGATTCCGAAGAAAATTTCATTTTGATTCCTCCTTCAGATTGAATTCAATAATGAAGAAAGTTTGTCGTTTTTTTAGCGGATTTTAGTTGTAATAGCATGCTTTTTAAGTGGAATTCAGTTGAGAAGCAGAAGAGAGTATAAAACATCTAATAAATAATTGTCAAATATTTCAATTACAGGATGGCTTAAGCGCTATACATGAAGTTACAGAGTCGTCTTTGAATTGGGTTATTAATTTTAAATCGATTTAATAGAGTTTCAAACATTTCATTTTTTGTTCCTTTTTCCTGCTTCGATATTTTCGTTTCAGACTCAGAATTTCGAAGACATTTTGGAGATGGTTATCAGTTGGACTGAATAAAGAAGATATCCTTCAATATTAGAATAGTTTTTAAGTGTTATTTTTGTTAGAACGGCGAGACAGGGTTTTTTCTACTGGGGGATTTTCCCTGAGATCTTGAATTCAAAAGAATATACGTAGGGTAAAACCCGGATAGATGCCCCAGTTGGATAGATGCCCCATTTTCAAAATACCTTACTTCCGAAACACGTATCAAAAAATTTATTTTATAAGTAGCTGCTACAGTCACCCCTGGACCTTAGTTTTGTAAGGGTTATTGTGAAGTGAAGCCGTTTTTTCGCTAGTGTGTGCGTTCATCTATGCAGCGAACTTCACAAACATGCCAAAGTTTTAGAGGTAGGTATTTGCCGCTGATAACTTTTGAAGTGGTAATAAATTCAGTAATTTTTTTTATTACGTCAATACAGTGTTTCATTGACTGTACAAATTTTTTTGTTTTCTTCTTAATTTATAAAAAAAAAATCATGGCGTCTATCCCTATAGAAAAGGATAGTTGCCCTGATTTTTGGGGTATAGGTGCCCCTTAGAACTTCTAAACTAAAACCTCATCTTCTGAGCAGATTTTCGATTCATTGTGTTATTCTGATTTTAAACTTAATTCCTGATCATTTTTGTTGAGACTTATTATTTCATTAATTTATCATGAATGAGTGGAATAATGATTTATGTTAATATAAAGAATGAAACTTTTCGTTTAATATATGCTTTTGAAATTCAATTAAAATGCACAATTGTTGTTAATTCCATCCATGTTGCGTAGATAAAGTTGCTGTTTTAGGCATTGAAAATCTCATTGTATTTAGTTGGTTTTTGGTTTACACAGTATGAAAGGCATCTATCCCTTTCAGTATTTTCATGGTGGGGCAAATATCCATACATGTAGGCATCTTTCCCCAAAAAAGGTTCTACAAAAATCAAATTTTTGTGAAATTTGGGATTGCTATATCAGAGAAAAGTCTGAGTATTTCAAATCAAATAATGGTGCTTCCTACACTCATAGAAATTACACATATAAAATCAATATTTTCAAAAATATGAGACGATTTCAAAAAGTGGGGCATCTATCCGGGTTTTCCTTTATATATAGTGAATTAAACATTAAATATAACTAAAAATATCTTTTTGATGGTCAGAAACTAGGAGAAGCAATATTAAATATTATTTCGTCATCATTTATCTGCAATATACTACGCAAGGTTTGAGACCACGTATTATGCAGATTAAGTGATTGCATAGTTCAAAGTTCCATGAACGCCGCTCCATAATATTATAATTCATTATATTTACGGAGAAAAGTGAATCACATGAAAAAATAACACTTTGTGAAAATCGCTGACGTCTGCATATTATTTGTTACCAAAGTAAACACTTTATTTCCGTTTACATTCTTATATTTTCTCGATTGTTTCATCAGTTCAGTGAGTTAACCTATTTGGCAAATTCCGGTTTCTTGAACACTAAATGAGAGGAATATAATTTTGAAATCTTGGACACTCAAGAAATCTTAGATTTTTAACGAAAGGTTTTTTCTGAACACTGAAACAAAGCTGAATTGTCTTTTATTAGTATTTCCCATGAAAAAATGGAAGCAAGCCCTGAGCAGGAGCTTCTGAGCGCTCGTTCTCTGGTGGAGCAATAGGACTATCATCTCAAAATTCTGTATATGACTTGAAATTGATACTTTATATATAAACAATTAAAAAAATTCAATTCTATGGTCACACTTGAAAATTAAAATAATTAAATTTTATGGTTCTGATGATGCGATCCTCTTGAAATTTGGCATGAACATTCAGTATATCAATCTTTATACCAGGAATAAATTTCACTCAATTCAGATATCTTGTTATGAAAATATAATTTTTTTTTTCAATATTCAAATTGAATTTTCTATAGTTCGAATGATGCGATGATCTTCAAATGCGATCCTATTGAAATTTGCATGAACATTCAGTATATCAGTCTCAACTTACAAAATGAATTTCATTTGAATCGGAAAGTTGGTTATGGAAATAAAAAAATTCTTCTTTTCAATATTCCAATTGAATTTTCTATGGTTCTGTTAATACTATGGCCACAAAATTTTTGCGAGAGGCTCACTATGAGCATCTGGCAAGTTGCTGCAAAATTTCATTCCGTTTGCCCTCGTTTTGTGAATATTGAGGAACAAAAATTTTGAATGGCCACTTTTTATGGAACACCCTGTACGATTTTTCTGGTTAACGAACTTAACCGAGCTATTTGGGAGCTGAACACACCCTGAAAATTTCAAGTCTCTAGGACAATCCGTTCGAGAGTTATTGTGCTCACGGACGGACGGCCGGCCCTACAGAATTTGATTTGACCTCATATTTTCCATCAGGAAGTCGAACCCTATCGTTTGAGACCATTTTCGGCTCAAAATTCGAAAATTACAGACATTTGGGCAAAACGATATAGCACTCGTCTAAGTAGAACGAGCGCTCAAAAATCATAAAATATCTTAATTTCCACTACTCAGAAATGCAGCTGGCAGAACTCCTGTGGAAAAATTGGAAAAAACGAAATGCAAAATATATTTTTTTCAACAAAAAGCATTTGTGCATTTTCAAAAATCACTAGCACTTATGCCAGTTGTTAAATTATTACTTAGCAACGAGTTTTTTCGATTATTTTTTTCGAAAAATTAAATGCCCTATATTACTTACGAGAATAACTCGAATTTTCGCGATTTTCGATTGAATTTCTGGTGAAATTTTCCAGATAAGAGTGAGTGGCATAATAAATTTTCTTTTAGACCAATTGAAATCAAATCAATTGTCAAGTGTGCATAATCTTTCCCTCGAAGCATTAATAATTCGAATATAAATATTCACCCAATTCACTAAATATTTAATCATTATATGCAAAGTCTCAAGACAAACCCAGTGAGACAGCTTATCTATTAAATTAATTTTTCAACTTAAAATTGGATTTCACCAAAGTTTTCACCCTCTTCATCTGATTTTTTCATCTTGGAAAAGTTGATCGAAGTTGTCAAAACTTTCAGTAAGTGTTTCACAGTGATATTATCAACACCGGATTTTTTTCCACAGTTGCCAACTTCCTCGAAATAATAAGAGGGTGGGCTTTGAGCGTGACACATTTGGCGTTTTCGGAAACCTACTCGATCACTAACTCGGGTTACAAATTGACGGATAAACAGTTCAATTGCTGTCAATTTGTAACCCGGGTTAGTGATCGAGTAGGTTTCCGAAAACGCCAATTGTTACCCACCATGCGATTGTAACTGACAGGATGTCATGATTATGTCCGATTCAAATTTCTGTTTGTGATTGAAATGGGTAAACTACAATCCTCGTGGAAAACACGTATAATTCTTTGGTTTCATTTATTTTTCTCTGATTATGAGCTCTTTTCGAAAGAAAATGTGAATTTAAAAGTTTCGCTGGCTGTGAACATTCTAAAGGGTTTTCCAATAAGAGGTGTTATTTTAAATAGCCCGCTATTTCGGTAGATGTCACGTTTGCAGCTGTCATTTTTTGATATTTGACGAGTAGAAACTACGTCATTAATGAAAATGGAACGATACACGCTTCAAGAACGCATTGAAATCATTAAAATTCACTATAAAAATGTTGAAAATTTGGCAGAGACGGTTAGTCAAACACGAACATTTTTGGGTCGTCGTAAAGCACCTTGTCCGACCGCAATAAAGAAATTAGTGGAAAAATTCGAGCTGTTGTGACAAGTAAGAGATGTGGAGAATAAAACCTGTGCATGTCGCTCAAGATTAGTCGAGAATATTGCTGCTGAAAGTGTTAAAGAAAACCCAGGTTTGTCCATTCCTCGTCGTTCTTTGGAACTATGCATTCCACAAATGATTTTTTATAGCCCAAATGAATAGTTTTGATCAGGACAACGTTTACTTTCAACAAGACGGCGCTTTGTACAACACAAGCAACGAAACCATTGATCTTTTGCGGGAAAAGTTTCCGGGCCGTGTTATCTCTCGAAGAGGTGATCACAATTGGCCACTGAGATTTTGTGATTTAACACCTTGCGACTTCTTTCTTTGGGGCCACGTGAAAGAGAAGGTTTACGCCAATAGCCCAGCGTCGATTCAAGACCTCATCTTCTTTATAATAAAATAAACATCTCATCATTTATATTGAAAAATAGCATTTTTCTTTGAAAATCAAAATAAAACCTCTTATTGGAAAATCCTTTATTATCGATTTTTTTTTGTATAGACAAGTTCATCAGATGTTGACTTCATCAGCCAATTTGAATTTATAGTTTGTTGTTGATAACTGAAAATTTTGGTACATTTTTGTGTGTTCTTGGATTTGGAGTTTTCAAATGTCATGTTCTGGATGAATTTCATAACTGGTTCTTAGAAATATTTATCGAGTATTTTTCGAATCTTTATAGCATTATTGTGGATGAGAATCTCAAGAAATTCTTTTTGGAGATTTAAAAACTGATGTTTTTCACCCCATAATTTCAAAATAATGTTGACTCAACCTTCATAATAACATAACTCATTTTTTATTTGTTATGCATTGTATCCATTTGATGATTTTCATTGATCAACAACATAAAATTCGCAATAAAACAAGAAAATAAAACCACTCACAACTTAATTTTCACCATAAAATCCACTATCACTGTCGAGTTCCAAGGCTTTCCACTAACTAACAATCAGAACGTTTAGCGATCTAAACTGCGAAGCGGAATGTTATGAACTTGATTTTGAGCAGGAACTATTATCCATTTTCCTATATATTAGGAAACCGTCGCATAATGAATAAAATTTTTGTAAATAAATTCAAAATTATTCTTTATTCAATGGAGAAATGGAATTTGTTATCACAGAATTACATTGAATATGGTTTCCGGACCAGAAATAGAAGGAATTTGACCAATCGATTGTTCAAACATGCAAAAATATCCAAGAAAAAAAATTTAAAAATCGAGGAAATTGACAATGTAAAGCAAAAGGTTAAGGCATAACTTTCAGGGTCCTCAGATACATACTTGGACGATTATTTTCCAAAATTTGAAAAAGGAAAAATGATCTGAACTTAAGTTTTTGACATAGTTGAATTTATCACCTTGGAAATTGAATATGTAATCTCAATAAAATCTCATCCAGAGTTTAAAATGTTGAGAAAAAGGAAAAATAACAATACAAAGTAGGGAAACTTTGGAACTATCGGCACAAACAACTTTGAAGATTTATATTCGACAGAAAATTGGTGCAAATTGAGAAATATTTGAAGGAATCGTTCGTGATAATACCTAGATATTATGTAACAGGAAATGTCTACGACTGATAGCCACAAGTATCAATTTAAACAGGGTGTCTGTAAACAAATGCGAGGAATTTGGGACATGATTTCTCGATGAAAATAAGCGGAGGTAGTTCTTTTATTTTTTTTTTCTAAATCGACCCTCTTTCCAAGATACAGTCTTTGGAAGGCGATGCCGAGTACAGCTTTTAATTTTTTTACGGCTTCTAAAAAACACTGGGTCATAAAACTATAAATAATATAAATCACTAAGTACATGTTATTCACACAAATTTTTAAGATCTCATTACTTTTTTATTAGGGGTTGAAAATAACAACTCTCTATGATTTACGTTCGAAAATTGTTTTCGTGGGATAGATTTCCGAAAGATAAAATTCTCCTATGGTTCCCCATTCAATTCTGGAGAAAAAAGTCTCCTGCAAAATTTCGATACAGTCGATACTTTTCTCGGAAAAAATAAAGTGTCGATATACAAAGATATTTCTTTATTTTCACATAAGAAACAAACTAGAATTTATACTGAAACTTTCTTATTTTCTTTTAGTTACTAGAGTATAAAAGTAACGCCCGAAAGACCAACAACTGGAATCCTTATTGATCATCGAAAATAATCAAATTTTCGTCGATATACAACTGTGATTTCCTGCGTTGAACGCCAACACTTTCCTGCAGTGTTGTCGATAATATTTAAAAAAATATTCATCGATAAAATTTATCCGTATATTAATATTGATTCGCAGATAAGACTGCGTTTTCTGTGTGGGAACTTTATATGAAGTATCAATCAAATTTTGCGCATTAGAATTCCGAAATGTTTTTCACAGAATAGTTATTTATAATAGAAGGCGTTGATATTATTTCTACCTCGAAGTCAAAATTAAAAAACAATGAGTGGCCGATCTAGAATGTGAAATAAAGGTTTTTTCATGAGGTAGTATCAAGAGTAGTAATAACTATATACAGGGTGTAACTAAATAAGTGTAAAACATTTAAGGAGGTGATTCCTCATCGAAAAAAAAGGATCTTTCATATAAAGAAACTTCATTAGAGCATTCCTTGTAAAGATACAGGCCCTCAAAGGGAGTACATAAAATTTGTATAACAATTTTTTTCACGAGCACCAAAAAAGTTACAATATTGAAATCAACCTAACGTTTCTTACTAAGACACTTATCCAGTTATTTATTTGGTTTACCCCATGGTTGTAAGGGTGGGAAACGCAACCCCTAAAGTTTATTTCCAATGTAACTTCTTGTTTTATTATTTGTTTACCATTTAAAAATTTATTTCCGATAGCCTGTTTCATTCTAAACAAAAAATGTCTCTTTTGTTTTTTGCCGAAAATAAACCAGTTCACAGAAAAAAATTATTTTACGAACAACTACAGAGATAGATCGTCATAAATGCGAAACTAATCTATCTAGTAGGACACTTTTAGCGATAGTGACAATTAAATTGGTATAACGCTGTTAGTTTATAAATTTTTCAATTGTAGTTGTTCGTGAAATAATTTTTTGCTGCGAACTGGTTTATTTTGGGCAAAAAACTGAAGAGATATTTTTTGTTTAGAATGAAACAGGCTATCGGAAATAAACTTTTAAATGGTAAACAAATAATAAGACAAAAAGTTACATCGGAAATAAACTTTAGGGGTTGCGTTTCCCAACCCTTACAACCATGGGGTAAACCAAAAATAAATAACTGGATAAGTGTCTTTTTGCTAGTAGGAAACGTCAGGTTAATTTCAATATTGTAACTTTTTTGGTGTTCGTGAAAAAAATTGTTATACAAATTTTATGTACTCCCTTTGAGGGCCTGTATCTTAACAAGGGATGCTCCAATGAAGTTTCTTTATATGAAAGATCCTATCTTTTTTTCGATGAGGAATCACCTCCTTAAATATTTTACACTTATTCAGTTACACCCTGTATATATACAATTATTCTCTCAGGAAATGCTCCCTGACGAAGAATCCGTGGTCAAACTCAATTCTGTCAGTTATCACAATAACTTTCGAAGGGATTATCCTAGAGACTCGAGATTTTCAGGGTAAGTTCGGTTCCCAAATGCCTCGGTTAAGTTCGTTAACCAGCCGAATCGTACAGGGTGTTCCATAAAATAGGGACATTCAAAATTTTAGTTCCTCAATATCTCATTTTCTGAATTAGTTCCAGAATTTTATTCTGATTGTGCTGAGATACTGTATTTATATATTTGGGGTCAATCTCAAGTCCCATATAAAAATTTGTGGTAGGTAATGAATGGTAATTCGCAGTATCATTAAGTTCATAGTGAAAACGTTTATTTCTATAGTTTTTATCAACGAGATAGGTCCTACAAATAATATCAGATAATGCATTTAGGTTCTGATTCGTATCAATTACATCAGAACTATCAAGAATTGATTGAATATCAATATTTTCCAATGAAATTTACATCCAAATATCTCAATTTTTGATGAGACGCAAAAATTCCACTGTGAATATACCTTCTCGGTGAACAACTCGAAAACTGCGAACAAGAATGTTGACTTCATAAATTTAATAAGTAGAAAGAATCCAATAACCAGGATGTTCAACTGTGGGTTTACCCAAATTGGATTTATAATTTTTGCGGAATGAGTAGGCGGAAAGATCTTCGAAGTTTTTTATTATTTATCTTCTATAGGGTGGTCCATATCGTAACCAAGAAATTTTAACCACGTATTCTACATCAAAAATAAGCCCTAGTTTGTCGTTTAAACATATGTCAAGAAATCTTTCCTCTCCGAGATACGGGGTGTTAAAATTGTAGAAAAAAATGTTTTTTATTAATAAATTTCACACTGCTTGAATTATTCTCATGAAGTTTGAGACATAGGTTTTGAGCGGCAAAGAGCACTTTTTGCATAATATCATTTCTTTTCTATTCTACCAGTGGCGTCCGTACTGCAGCGAGAATGAATATTTTCAGATAAAAAATGATACGCCATTGGTTTTCCGACTATAAAAATTATTATTTAAATCCTTATTTAATTTGGAGCAAATTCAGTTTCCTTGATTTTTTGCTGTGCGAGGCATCGTTTACGGTTAAAAAAATAAAACAGTCTCGTGCACGAAGAAATCGCCGAAATTTTTAACCGTAAACGGTGCCTCGTACAGCAAAAAGTCAAGAGACCGCATTTGTCCGAAATGAAATGAGAATTTAAATAATATTTTTTATTGCCGGGAAAACCAGTGGCGTATCATTTTTTTTATCTGAAAATATTCATTCTCGCAGTACGGACGCCACTGGTAGAATAGAAAAGAAATGATATTATGCAGAAAGTGCTCGTTGACGCTCAAAACCTACGTCTCAAATTCCATAAAAATTCTTCGAGCAGTATGTGGAAGTTATTAATAAAAACATTTTTTTTCTATAATTTCAAAACCCCGTATTTCGGAAAGGAAACTTTTTTCAACATATGTTTATATGACGAACTAGGGCTTTTTGATGTAGAATAGGTGGTTAAAATTTCTTGGTTACGATCTGGATCACCCTGTATAAACTCACATCATACAACTATTTCAATCGATTTATGACGAGTTTGGGAATACCACATTTTCGGACGAAATTTTTGCTTCCCAAAACTTTCGTCAACTCCAAATCGAAATAAATTCACATAAATTCAACAAGACGTGAATTCCCTATTTTTGACATGGTTAATGAATCGTAGAGTAATATTAACGAACATTTATCCTTCACAACTGAAGGTTCCACAAATATTTGCATTGGGTGTACACAACACGTAATACCATTTAACTCATGCCTATTTGTTTACACAATTAAACGTGGGAATTGTTAACATCACCTGTGTTCTTATTTACTGTAGTCTGTAATTCAATCTTCACGTACCTACTGCAAACTAACCTCAAAATTAACTGGGTCTAGGAACATCACTTAAAACAGTTAAAACTAAAAATAAGTCAACGTAGCATCAACAACTATTGACATTTCTTCAACAGGATAACATCATTTGAAATTGCAAGCGTGTAAATGAATGTCTTACCTTTAAAAAACAACTAAAAATGTTTCAAACACACCACCCAATATTAACCAATACACGCATTTCTTGGGCCCAGTGTCAAAGAAGAACGTATTGGAGTTAGAAGCGAACTGACGAGTGCGCACTAGGTCGATACACTGGAACAATTCGCGACCTACTACACGAGACAAGGACGGATGTATCGCCTGATTGTGACGGAAAACGTGAATTGCCTTGAAGTCACCGTTAATGTTGCCTTTATGACGTAACAGAATGTGGCGAACGGAATGGAGGTGTGTGCGGCTAAAGGGGGACATACAGTGCACGGGATGGAAGATCGGAGATGTCTTAAGCCTCTATTACTCTCTGCCACTACCGCTCGCGCTGCCGGCAATGATTCCCGAAATACTTCTGCAACATTTTAATCGCTCTAGCCGGTCATAGACATCGTTATTTTTCATCCGTTCGTATCGCGGCGATAAGAACCGTCCCGACAAAAGTGCCGAAAACCGATGTGTGTGGCGGAAAACCGTCGGTACGTATCGTCGGTCCAAATATCTGCCGATGCTTGATTTTTGGAACGACGGTCCATCGTTGTCGTGCCATACCGACTGTGTGTGGGGATTTCGTCGAGAATCGGCGGTTATTTGCCATAAACGTATATAAGTCTCGTTTCTTTTCTTTCATTCTAATTTACTCAGCACCGAAACTGCGGCCGCCACTGCTGAGAGATGTTTCATCTTCATGACGTGCTTAATCGCGCACGACAGCAAAATAACTGTCAGAATTTACCGAAGTGTGTCGGCTAAACTGTTCGGCGATACGACTCGGCGGTTCGAATCGCGGCGAGGAAAACAGATGAAAAATAACGATGTCTATGGCCGGCTATACAGCTGTTCACGCTGCCGGTTCTTTGACTTCCGTACGAAAACCGCCAATTCGGGGAGCGTAGAGCAGCACGAGTGGCAATGGGAAGCATCGGGGAAGTGTAGTGATTACATTCTCTCGCTGCCCACTTCCCTGCTCAATTCCCTGCATCTGCCGTGGAAGAGAGCTGAGTGTAATCGGGGTATTGAGCCTCAATTATACTCAGCCACTGCCGCTCGCGTTATCGGTAATAATTCCCGAAATACTTCTGCGACAGTATCGAAGGAAGTGAGCATTCACAGTCTGCTGCAACATTTCTCGATTAAGTGTCGGCAACGATGGACAAAGAAATTTCACAGAACCCTAGTAAAATATACGTTCTATTTGACTGAATAATCTCCGAATCACTTCATTGGAAGTGAAGTGATTTTGACAAAAAGAAAATGCCTTTTTCGGATGACAATCAACAAAACGATAAGGTTTGAAATCAGAGTACAAAATAGAAATATCGACGATAGTTCGGAAGGAAATTCTAAAAGTAATATGGATGATTCATTACAAACAATGAAAACCGAGGATAATAATTCACTTTCTGTTATGTCCAGAAGTAAATTGTTAATTTTTACTTAAATGTAGGTTATGTTTTGTTATGATGAACTGAAGTGATTGTGGAAATTAAACTGATTTTGTCAAAAAGTAACATCAGTTGGGGTGAGCGCATCAGTTTGAAAGCACGATATTTTCAAAAAAACGTGCATCAACTGATTTTGCATCAGTTTGGAAGTGATGCAGGTTCAAATAGAAAGCGCCTTAAAACACTTACTGCTGTTCGCGCTGCCGAAAAAACGCCAATTTGGAGAGCGAACGGCAGCGCGAGTATCAATGGCATGGAGCAGAAAGTGTAGTGATCACATTCTTGTGCTGCCCATTTCCCTGCTCAATTTCCTCTCCCTGAGAGTAATCGGGGTGTTAAAAAAGACATTGCAGTATGTTGAATTAAGAGACATGAGTAGTGTTATGTACCCTACTTATTCAGCTAGAATTTCAAGTAACTAATTTTTTATACAAGTAAGAACATTATGGTTTTTCTTACTAGCATAGAAAATGAGACGTACCAGCAAGCATATCTAGTGTTGATGACGATTCACAACAGATTGGCCAGTTTGCATCCTTCCAAACAGTGATTGAACATTCAACCAATGAATTAATGCTAACGCCTACGTCACAGTCAACCACCATTTCTGAATGTTTGAATTCGATAGATTATTTCGGTGATTTCAATATTTTTCTCTTGGGAAATTGACAACGAAAAAAAAATCGGGTTATTGCTGTGATTTTCCATGGGTTCATCATTTTTTGAATGATTTTTTATATTATATCACTGCTTGAGTGTTTATAGGTTCTCACAGATTGAATCACAACATTTATATGCAGATAAGTTCTGCAATGTGATCCATAGAAGACTTGCTTCAAAGCTATCAAACTTGACAGTTTTGAAAAAATTGCTCAAAATGGCCATAATGTGAGAATTACAAAAAATACCGTTGACAACATTTTTTCAGTGTTTCATTCGATTTGCAAAATTTCATATTTAAATTCGTAGATCGTTTATCACGATTCTAGAATAATTCGTAATGTTGGCAAACTTCTCTGCAAAAATTCATACATGTGTGTGTCGTAAAACCAGGTGATTCTATTTCAATCATAAATTTTTTTCTACTCAATATTTTCCAATCTGAAAATGCGGTCTACGATAAGAATACAGTTACCAGATTGGTTATTCTGAAGCAATTTCAAAAAACAGTCTACAATTTGTTTTTAAACTCATTATTAACAAAGTTTGCATGAGATTAGCCGAAGAAATCGTTCTGTGGGTGGCATACTTTAACCTGAAAAATTTCTCATCTGTTTACAGATTCTCGGGAGATGACCTGATGTGAGTGAATTATTTATATGAATTTTGCGAGATTATTTCCCCTCATTGATAAATAATTATCAATTTTTCGGAATAAACATAATAAACTAACATCTATTTTTAGTTGGCTTTCCAAAATATTTCGGTCTCCTAGTTCTAATTTGCCAACTTTCGTCAATTATTGCGACTTTAGTCCCAGAAAGTATGCTATTAATTATATCGTGTCTGCGATTTCCTGATGTTATGAAAAACAAGTGAAATATGTTAGAATAATCGGAAACATATAAGATTCGAAAACAAAAACCTAGAGAATTTTATATTATCCACTACTATTGTAAAATCCGTCCATTATACGTCTTTGTGCTCGGCCTTAGTAATACCCATTAATCACAAGGGAATACTGAGATTATATTCACTGCTGTCAGATGCTTCATAAATTTAGTTTTGGTATAATATTCTTTAAATTGGTATTTCTTCAGTATTCTAAAGTACTCCAACTATAACAATATAGGCATACCTTGTCAATCGAGGGCCAAAACTTCTTTCATTATATCAATTAAAGCTTTTTTATTACAAAATATACAATGACGAGTTCTCCAAAAATTTCTCATATGCCAACTTGACTTTTTCCACGCTTGTCATAGAAGGGTCTTGTTGCGGTCGCCAAATGTAAAAATCTTCAAGTAATATATTCAGTAGTCGTGGATAAAGTAGGTATAATGCTACTCTTGTATAATGGCTGTTATTCACCCCGAATAATAGCTATCATTATACTCTCGTTGCATAATATACTATTAGGTGTGTGTGCATATCACTTTATGCATAATCAGTGCTTTTCGGGATAAAGTATTAGTTCCCCACTAAAATACGAATTAAAGTATTGAGACTAATCAAATAATACAGGGTACCTGTCTGTGAAACTTCTGGATGTTGAAGCCCGTTCAAAATACGTACAAAAGATTCTAGCAACTTACCTTCTACTCACCTATTTCGACGTTATGATTGGAAAAAAAACTCTTGGTTCGACATTTTCGAGAAAAATAAACGTTTATGTTGAAAAACACGGGTACTGTCGCACTATTAAAAGAAGTTAAAAGAAAATTTTGAAAAAATTGACTTCTTAGATTTTCAACATAGAAGTTGTTTTTTCTCGAAAACGGTCGACTTCATAGCGTATGACCAAGAGAATTTGTGTCGAATACATTGAGCGCCTCAAAAACCGCTCCCAAACAGAATTTTCACCACAATAATATTTTAAAATTTTCAGGAGAGCAGGCGATCACGAAAGCACGTTGCTTTTGAATCCACTGCACCATGGTGACTGAACAGAAAATAAATCGCACAAATAACTGAGCTAAGGCTGTCACCCCTCGCTTAACCATAACATATTATTCCTTAATGTGCCACCGAACACCGTGTATATACTTGAAAGACCACAAAAATAAATCAAACTCAAACCTTGTAAAACAAAATTAATCTGAAAGACCAATTCAAAATACTAATTTTTTACTGCCGAGCTGAACTATGTCATCAACCACCAAGCTTTTAATACCATTCGGCAGTAAAATGAAAAAAATCCAATTTTAGAGGTTAGATGCGAACGCAGTATACAGTGTAGCAATTATTTATGGTCCCCATCTCACTCCTTATGGGATACTTACAGCAAGAAACGTATTTAGCTGGATAGATAAACCCATTTAGATTCTCCATAAAACATTATTTGACCCGAGCTCGGTCACATTTAGCAGTGGTCGATGTAATAAATTATTCATGACAACAAAAAATTCAATTTCATTTTTGGCCGATGTAATGAATTTTTCATGTTCATGGCATCAGAAGAACTAATTCCAGTATTTGTGTTATAACGACTTGGATACCAACCAATTGATATTGAAAAAGAGTTTTCTATCGAAAATCTAAAGGGTGTTACATAATAATATGTCACAACTTGAGGGGGTGAATCTATCTTATTTTGAGAAGAAAAGTTTATATACTCATGGGTCCGTAAAAGCTTCGTTACGGAGCTACAGGGTGTTGAAATCTCCAAAAAAATTGGTTTTTTCTTCGTAACTTCTGCAGTTTTTGAGATTTTCAGTCCAAATTTGGAATGCGAGCTATTTTGAACAGTCTCCACCATTGCAAGTCTTGAATCTTAACTAGAATCTACAGGGTGTTTTCTTTTCCGGAGCCATGTCTCCTTTTTCCCTTTCAAACTTTTTGCGGTATGTATGCGCTACTGATCAGCGTAAAGGCAAGTTTTGATATCTTCCTTTAATTTGAAAACGCCTGCAATTTTTTCGTTTCTCTAACCGTTTTCCAGAAAAAAATTATGGACGATAGGTTTGCCCAAAATTTGCTTTCATTTTGATAACTCGTCATCTGAGACTCAACTCAAGCTTATTCAATATCAAACTACAATCGTTCAATTATTTTTTACTCGAAGACGGTTAGGGGTACGAAAAAACTACAAGATTCAAAAAAGTTTCTAAATTGAACGAAGATATCAAAATTTAATTTCATGCTGACCAGTGGCTTACCGCAAAAAAGTTTGAGAGGGAAAAAGGAGACATGACTCTGGGAAAGAAAACACCCTAGTTAAAGTTAAAATTCAGAACGTGCAATGATATAGATGTTGAAAATAGCTTGCATTTAAAATTTGGACTGAATATCTCAAAAACTGCCGAATTTATGAAAAAAAAACAATTTTCTTTTGAATTTCAACACCCTGTAGCTCCTTAACGAAGCTTTTGCGGACCCATGTTAATATGGACTTTTTTCTTGAAATAATAGATAGATTCATCCCCTCAAGTTGTGACATACTATTATGTAACACCCTGAGCATTCATTATCAGAGGTACAAAAATTGATATTTGGAGACAGTTCAATGAATCTAAACTGTATGTGACAATGTTCTGTGCGTTCTGGGACTTCTGGGTATTGCATTACCTTACAAAATCAAACCAAATGCAAACAGATTACGAATTTAATCAATTATATAGTCTTGAGATTCGCGAGCTGAATTCTCCACCGTAAGACGTTAAGATCGTAATCTGATAGATTTAATTAAACCCTTTCACCTAATTGGATAAACCTAGGGAATATATTATGTTACTCCTGCTGAATCCATATCACATCATTGAGTACCAAATTCATTAGTACCTAGTTTTGGAAACATCAGCCTTTCGTGATTTTTTTTTTTAATCCGATTTCCTTGAAATTGTGCTGACATAATTCACCAATTGACATTTAAATACCGAATTTCAAATCGACCGGATGAGCAATTACAGAAATATCAAACAAAATAAGATATTTACTTTATTTACAATAACTTCGGTGGCTTTAACGTAAACGAAATTGATCAATAATAACCCATTTTATTGCATCAATTTCTACTTCATTCAAGATTTCAAACTAGACCAAATTGAATATGCCAATAAAAATCACGAATGAGAGCTGAACCCTATATTATACGAAAGTAACTAACCAAGGTAATACATACTCGTGAATAAAGTTATTACAGTGCCAAACTTTCCAGAAATTATTACTTCGATGCAAAAACTCTTTTCCAACATTGAAATTTTTCCATAATAAAACTCGATTCGGAATGGAAAGATTTGTGGTTATGACCATGCTTCCAGAAATTAATTGTCGTTATCTGCCAACGACTCCATCAGAATTAAGACTGTTTTTATATATTTCCTTGCGAAATTGGGCCGAAGCCAAGCACCCAGAATTTATGTCTGGTGCTTCTGAAAGAATTAAGAGCTTTAATTCCACCTTCGTGAGATTTATAACGGGCAAAAACAGGATCTTCGCTTTCCACAACATGGAACGATTCATGTTTTCATTTTCAGTGGATAGTTGAAGAGGATTGGTGTGGTCCTGCGTTGGCAATGAAACAAATAAGAACAAATTTGTTTTCCATTCATATCATAAATATGGAGTGGAAAATGAGTACAAATTCAATTGTCATTTCAAAAGTCTGTTTTTCTGAACTGAAGCCAAAAAATTCGTGATGATTTCAAGACTTGTTACAACTTGAGAAATGACAGCAGGAAATTTCAAAATTAAATAAATCAACATCTCTATGTATTGACAACTTTCAATGTCAATTAGACTGCAAATGAAAATCACACAATTCTGAAGATTATACAAGTTTGTCTGAAGAAGGTGTCTGATATAGACACCGAAACGTTACATTGTCCATTTTATTTATTTCCTTTTTCAGTTTTACTGTTAGGCAACATTTTTTTCAAGACCAATTTGCTCCTGATAAATAATTTAATTAAATAATTTTAAAAACATATATAATACAATGATTAAAAGCGTATTAACATATAACTCTGAAGTATGGACAATGACTGAAAGAGACAAAAAGAAAATAATGGCTACGGAAATGGATGCATTGCGAAGATCAGCGAGAATATCAAGACTGGAACGGAGAACAAACGAACACGTAAGAGAGGTTATGAAAAGATACCACCTTAATAGAGGAGATCGAACAGAGACAGCTCATATGGTATGGACATGTTGGCAGGATGGAAGAAAATAGACTGCCACGACAAATGCTGGAGTGGTCAGCTCAGGGACGAAAACGAAGGGGAAGACCGAAGAAGAACTGGCTACAAAATATCAAGAAAGCTATGAGTGAAAGAAACCTATCGGAAAACAACTGCCAAGATAGGAAAGAATGGAAGTTGGGTATCGTAAGGCGACGACAGACGCTATGAAGCGATGATATATATATATATATATAATTTTAAATAAGATTCTAGCAGGAGTATCTTAATTGAAAATTTTTTAATTATTTCTGTTACAGAGACTGGGAGTAAAAACTTATAGAGTTTTTTAAAAAAGTACTGTATTTGTATCCTCAGAAAAATATGCGCTATATGTGTGCCTTTTTTTTGACATTTACCGAAACTTCAATACATGAGAAACTGTGTCGAATCTAATTGACAGATCACCATGGAACTGCGCTTCACAAAAACCCTTCGTCCAGAAGAATTTCCAACTAGTAGTGATCATTTTCTGGTGAATTTCTGATAGAAAACGCCTCTTAATTTAAACCAACACGAATAACCATACAAATCTGGTATATATATTCTTTTGAATTGAGAGCTAACAAAATACAATACATGAAACAAAAAAGTCCCTATAGTTGATGTCGGTGCAAAACGGGGTACGATACTGTTCTGGCGTATGATACCAGAGTATACTCGGTGGAAAAAACCCTGCCTCGCCATTTTTACAAAATTGAAACTTAAAACTATTCAAATAAATACCTTCAATATTCAGATACGAAATACTTAATTCATGGGCCAGTAGGGTGTTTTAAACCAGGTCTGGCATTCCAAGTGATGATTTTTCGAATCTTCTTCTTCTAAGACCGCTACAGGACCCTATTAAAGGGTAATCATCTCCATTAAAATAGTGGCATTTCATCCTAAATATCGAAATCAATTTCGAAATAATGATAAGAAGCGCGTGACAAATTTATGTAAAAAAAAACTGGTATCTCTTCACGTTATCACTGTCGCCATTCAAAACCGTCAACTTGTTTTTCGTGGGAAGAAAACATCTTCGAAATTCATTTCGGCGAGCTGCTCCTTTCTTGCTCTGACGCTAATGGAATGTGGGATCAAGCGGGAATTCATTCATGTTTCGGGATGATAAAAAAAGGGGGATATCCTTCGAAATGGGGCCATTACCGGAAAATTACGGTTTGGCTTCTTTCATCTCCGGAAACGGTTTTTCAATGGTATTCAGTATCCCCAACGTATAATTGGGAATTCAGGGCAACCGGAAATGGGATATAAAAAATAAAGCATTGTCCATAATTTCCACTTCGCACATCAGGGCCGCTTTTTGCAGGATGATACTTTATGAGACTGAGTATAGTTGAACGATATCATAGAGATAGGGTAGTATAGAGTTGCCATCATTGAAATATGTATCAGATGCGCCATATTACTACCTCCCATAGAGATACTATTCTATCTGGTCTGTCTTGGTAATGATATCTTCTTATATGTGTATATTATCGCCTGTAAAAAATTGTTTATTTGATATTCAATTGACCTTTCTGAACAGGATTCCTTAAAACCCAACACGTCGTATCTTTTGGCCGAAATGTGGAAACAGAAAAAACTGGCAATTTAATTCAACCCTGAACTTTCCGCCATATTGGTCCCCGACTTAGTCCCGCCCACACTGAAAGAAAATTCTCAGTTATAGTTATAAAATATTTGTTACTGCCAAATTTGGTGAAAATTATTCAATAAGATTCACAACAAATATGGCTCATTTATTAAAACTTTTAGTAACATTTTTTAATATTCACTAAAAACAAACGATTTTGTTCTACTGAATTCAAACAAAATAATTTTATTATAAATAAGTTATTTATTACAGAGATTGAAATATATTTATCAATAAATTTGGTTTCCAATCAATATTATCTGGTGATTATCAATAAATGTAGAATTATCTGTTAATAAATCTTTGTTAATATGTTCATTATTATTAGGGTTATGATTTTAATAGATCATTTGTTTATAATAAATCTACGATAATAAATGATAGTAAACTTTATTTGTCTGAGCGTAAATTCCTGTACAGACAAGTCCCAGCGAATAGCCCTTACATCAGGATCGGAACTCCAATCAAACCACAATATTTTGTGCCGCCAAATAACAAAAGAAAGTAACGCCAAGTGCCAACGTTTTCAGTTTCCAGAATAATTTTTTCCTGACGGTTAGCGTCTTGCTGTGCGGCGTTTTAATGTTGTGAATGTAACAAAAAAATGGAAGTTTTTCCGTTCTTCCTTGCGGAATGTGGCGTTACCAGGAGATGCTGAGAGATTTTGAACGTATAAGTACCTCACCTTGGCTTATGAATTTGTAGTGGAAAATTCTACTATAAAAATGTTTCTCTTATTTTATAATAGATATTTGCTGGTGTGAATAATAAACAATTTTCAGAAAATGGAATAACGAATTTGAAACTCCTGAAGGAGGTTTCGGAAAATGACGCTGATTTCAAACAGTTAGTGCCCTGTATGGGAACTAGAGTTCAAATCAGGCTAAAATTGAAGAGCAAAAATTTATTGGATACACTGTAAGCAATATCAATAAATATAAGAAATTACTGATTTTAAGTAATATATATATATATATGTATCAATTTCAGAATATCTCCTTCTGGCAGTGTTGGGACAGTTGAAACTCTTCTGGACAATAACACTACAAGTTTCAATGCTTCAAAAACCTACAGTAATTTGAGCAGGTGAGTAATAATACGAAAATTCAAATATGTATTTATATTCCAAAATCATGCCTTTCCTCGTCTCGTAATTATCATCTTCAAATGCACATACGTTAAACAGTGATATTTTTTGTAAAAATTTTTCATAAATTACTAATTAATCTTCAAGTCCAGAAGAATATTATAAAGAATGAGAGAGTTTATATTTTATTACTTTGTTAATGTTATTACACTTGCAATTATATATTAAACCACAAAATAGTGGAATTGTTTTTGTTATATGATTTATATATGTATGTATTTTTGTTTTTTATGGAAAATATATTTATTGAATGAAAGATACATTGTTTTTCTGATTTTTCCCCAGGCCATTGAAAATTAAAATGGACAGTTTAATTTTATTACAGGTTTCATCATTATTGATGAAATATTTTGTCTGCTGGCTGGTATAACTATAATATATTCATTGAGTTTTGTTTTTTCTGTTAGAAAATATTTGGTTAGGATTATTTGGGAATAATTTGTCTACTAATAAATGTTTCATTTATGAGAGCTAGTATTTTCACATCCAGATATCAAACTGACGGATAACTAACTTATATCAGTTGAAGTTATCCGTCTGTTTCATATCTGGAGGTGAAAATATATAACGGCTCTCATAAATAAAACATTTATTAGTAGTCAATTCTCAAACAATCCTCACAAAATATTTCTCGCAGAAATAAAATGAGTAATTCCAGCAAACAAAATATTTGTTGATTAATAATTATTAAATTGTTTTCATGTTGTACTTATGAACAAGCATATACGAATAATAAATAAGTATTTATTCATACTTATGATGCATTTATTATGTAAAGCAAGATGTTTACTATTATGAACAAATGAATATTATGATGGAATAAACAGAAAACAAACCTTGAATAAGTCTTTATTCATACTTATGATACATTCATTATATAAATCAAAATGTTTATTTATTATCAACACATGACTATTATGATGGAATAAATATAAGATAACCCTGTATGAGTCTTTATCACCAAGTTGTAAACAAATTATTGTTTCTCCATAGCAATGTTTAATAAGCCATATTTCAATCACTAATTTGGTGATAGTTAAGAATACTTAGTTAATGTAACAAAATTGTTCTTTCGATGCAGTGGTACTATTTTTCCTTACTCTTCTCTTTTCCATTATATCTCGATGGACGATATGGTGCATTATATTATTATTAGCTAATCAAGCATTAATAGTTCAATCAACTAGTTCATTAATCGCGCGATCACAAAGTACTAACTTGTTGAAACTAAGGTTTTTCTGTCGACCACATCAAGAGTTGAGTATAAATTCTTGATTGAAATACATTTTATCCACGACTATTGTAAAATCCGTCTATTGTACCTAAGTCTTTTTTGGGCTCGACGAATTGAATGTAATACCCTTGTTTATGTAACTCTAGTTGTCCAATGAAGTGTAGTTCGGGGAGTTCGCTCACAGGGGGAGTTAGCTCACAGAGGGAGTTTTGATCAACTTCACTATTTGCTTCTTCTTTTTTATATATCCCCATCTTCGTCTACACTATTTAGCAACATTTGACTTTCTTAATTCGCGCGCAATGAATTCGTAGTAAAATTCAAATTGAATGTATGAATGGGCACATCTAAACCAAAGCTCCCTCTGTGAGCTAACTCCCCGAACTACACTTCATTGGACAACTAGAGTTACATAAACAAGGGTAATACCATTGTTTATGTAATGTTATATAAACAATGGTAATAGGTACGTAGGAATGATTTCATCCTCACAGTTTTCTGTAAATTTATCCTTTCCAGCGCCATCTATGAGTCAGAATTAACAGAACTAACAAAAAAACGTAGTTGGATTTTAGTAGTATAGAGATGTAGGGACGTTTTCTATCTTTCTTCCTTTAGTCTTTGATAAATTAAATTTTCCTGTTCATACCTACTCTCAAAACATCTGTAACATTCCTCGAAACACCATTTTCTATTCTTCTATCATAAGAAATTTGATGGATAGCTCCTCCAGTAGACATGAATGCTTCCAGTTCGATCTTCATTAGCCCAAACCGATGTAATATATCAATTCCTTGCATATCTACCATTCGGATAGTAAATGCGGTGAGGAAAATTTATTTGCCTACTCACGTGTTAGGATCCTTTCGCTCTCGTTTTCCATCCTTCTGTCAGAGGATGAGACTGGAACGATCCGTCTTCAGAAACTTGATAATACGCTTTTAGTCACGCAATCCAATACTACTTATGAAGTTGTTAGATAGAGTATACCCAGGGGCGCAGACAAAGGAGGGGGCGAGGAGCCTGCCCCCCGATCTTTATCTGCATGTAAACTTCTCTACCTATATCTCAGTAGATACAGTTGAATTTAAGCACATCTGCTATTTTTCATTTGAAATAGATTAATTGTATTAATGGAAACAGTCTATTTTCAGAATCAAATTGATTCTGCTTTCCAGCAAAAACATAATGATAAACCTTTTGAAAATGAGACTAGGTACACACGAATATTCGCATTTGGCCCCTCCTGAACGAAGATTCTGGCTGCGCCACTGACTATTCTAATTTGAGAAAAAAATTGCTGTGAAAAATAGTGTTGAAAAGTTATATTGCTCATAATTTTTGAGCGCCCGTTATCCTTAAACGAGTGCTATATCGTGTTGGCCAAATTTCTGTATTTTTCGAATTTTGAGCCAAAAATGGTCCGTGGGGCCGTCCGGCCGTCCGTTTGCACAATAACTTTCGAAGGAACTGTCCTAGAGACTTGAAATTTTCAGGGTGAGTTCGGTTCCAAAGTGACTCGGTTGAGTTCGTTAACCAGCCAAATCGTACGGGATGTTCCATAAAATATCGTCATTCAAAATTTTTGTTCCTCAATATCTAATGTTGCAACCATATGCAAGATGCTCATAATAAGTATCATGCAGAATTTTTTGGCCATAGTGTACACAGAACCAAAGAAAATTCAATTGTATTATTGAAAGAAAAAACCTCACATTTTCATTGAAACATATCCGATTCAAATAAAATTTATTATTTAAACAGAGATTTATACACTGAATGTCCATACAAAATTTTTGTGGCCGTAGTGTCTACAGAACCACAGAAATTTCAATTGGAATATTGAGAAGAATAATTTCTATATTACCATAGGATAACCGATTCATATGAAATTTATTTTGCGAATCAAGACTGATATCGATACCTAATATTCGTGCAAAATTTTAAGAGGATCGCATCATCAGAACCATAGCATTTAGTTATTTCAAATATTTATTTTTAACATATTTCATTTTTTGAATAACTTCTAGAATATAATTGTGCTGAGATTCTGCATTTATATATTTGGTATCAATCTCAAATCGCATATTGAAATTGAGGTAATATTATTGCTCAACCAAGCGCTCAAAAGCTCCTCCTCAGGGCTTTCTTTATTTTTCTTCAACATTCTCGATCTTGATCCAATTTCAGATGCATTTTCGGCACAAACCAAATATTAAAATTCAACATTCGGTTACCCATATACTGTGAGAAAATCAACAGTGATCTGACACGTTTTTGACTAATTAATTATTGGTTTTGAGCATGACATCATTCCATCAAATATTGTGTTTTTCGATCCCTTATGAAAATAAACACATCTTTACGTCCGAAATACAGTTTTTTTACTCGGATCTGCATGATCTGCTTCAATCATCAGGATTATAATATACTGTTATTTCCATTACCTTAATTAGGAGCTTAGGATTGAGCAATATGTCGATGGTTACAAAATGGCGAGTGCGCCGGTCCACATCATTGATATGATTAGAAAATTTACTTGATGAGTGAAAAAATTAATGGAACAAGCTTGAATTGATAACTGAACGAATAGCAAAAAATATCTTTTTTTCGAGAAAATATAAATTGTTTAGCAGGGGCCTATTGCACCAAATACTTTGCAACTTTTTACTTTGCACTTTTCAAATGTATTACATTGCACGAAACGTATTCATAATAATTGTAAAGTGCAATATGAAAAGTCAGGTTCAAAGTTAGAATCATTTCGCAAAAATAAATTTTAGGCGAAATATTGTGCAATATAATTAATTTTCATTTTTGTCAGAATGCAAAGTTGCAAAGTATTTTGGTGCAATAGGCCCCTGGCGTGAAAAGCCTAACATTCCTGGGAAATTTTGAAGATTGCTGAGTAGAAGCACAAGTCAAGAAATTTTCTTTTTTCATTGAAACTACGCCACAAAGAATCGTAATGAATTTTGTGTTTAAGGTGGTCGATTTGAGATCAAATTTACAAAATATATGTTAGTTCGAGTTCTACATGCACGATTCAATTAAAAATTGAGAGATATGTGTAAGCTCAACGTCTTCACTTTATCATTCATCAAAAAAATCTTTTTGTTACTTTTTCCCTTCCGAAAAAGTTACTCTAAAATACCAAGAATTCATTTCAAGAAACTTCGAAGTAATTCAGTGAATTATCAATGGAAGAAACTGCAAAGAAGAATTCCGCAGTATCCTTTGATGTCTCCCAAGGAAGAAAGAACAACTTTTTTCCATATATCAATTGCAGCAACGTAAAAACCTCAAAGAGAATAAAATCAATGAACATACCTTTTGTTTAAGACATATTATTTACCGGGGTATGCGATCAAGCTACATAAACATCGATGCGAAATTGAAACCAATCCCATTAACCAATTTATTTAATTCCTTCCCGGAATTGGGGATAGTTACTCACAGCCACGAAAACAACCTTATTTCGAATTCCTATAAAACCTCATCAAGCGTCGAGAAAATTAAATTCCCAGCTTTAATTTCCCACCCTTGTTTGAAAATAAAGACGCCAATTTGGGATGTGTTGGTTAAATATCGGTAAAATATATGATGTACCTGACCTAACTGATCCTTTTCCTCTTAAGGCGCATGCGCGCTGCTAAAGAAAAGTTCGTAGTTTCGCTACCGACGCCAGTCAAACCTCAGAAGCGTCGTTTTTACGTACTGAACTGACGGTCCTTTATCACGTGCGTCAGTTGCGATAAAGCGCGTTCGGAAAACTCACGGAAAGCGAGGAAAATTGTCGGAAAATTATTTTCATTGAGCTGTGAAAAATTAGGTGAGTTTGAGAATATTGAAGTATGAAAGTGGGTATACAGGTTTGGAAAAGAGTTTTCGATTGCTCGAATAGTGATTTTTAAATGGTTTTCAATAGTAAAAACCGTACTTCCATTTATTTTGATTCCATTTGATTTCAACCGAAGATACTATTAACCTTTTCTCTGTTTTTTTTTCTGAAGATATTATGATGTTGAAGGTTAATGAGAAAGAATAAATTGTAGCCAATCAGTTAATGAAAATCAAAGAAAATCTCTGAGCAGCTGCTTTTGTTCGCTCGTTCATTGGTGGAAAAATAGGGCTATTACCTCAATGAAAGATTGATACTAAATATAAGTTTATTCTGGGATTAATCGAAAATGAAAAAAAAAATAATAAAAATAAGTTTATTCAACTACAACAGATTGTTCAAAGTCCGAAAAAACTGTGAGTTTTGCATGAAAGCTAAAAATATTAAAATCCTAGGTTCTTATTTCACAATCCTTTTAAATCCTCAACTCGATTTCATTTCCTTCGAATGTTTCTTCGAGGAAATATCAGAAAGTTTTTTCGAAATAATGATAGTCTTTTCTATGGTAACTACCAAAAAGTTTTGCGAATTAGGGAAATACCAACCCAATTTACCTACTACACATATCATCTTAGTTTAGAAATCATATCAGTGACCTCTAACACATAATTTTTAAAAATTCAAATTTCTGACAGCTAATATCAGAAGCTAGTCGCATTAATTTTGCTGAATTTTAAGTTTAATTTTGTGATTATCCTAAAGACGGCTTGCCAAAACGTTGGATACAACAATCCAAGATAATGGAAACAGCCAAAATAATCTCTTAACTAATGAGCCATTATCAAGAATTTCCCGTTCACAAATGTTTGCATACTGTGGAAAAAGGGATGATCCAGAAAAAAATTAAATTCTTTGTTTCTGATAATGCGATCCTTCTAAAATTTTGTAGGATCATTCAGAAAAAGAATTACACACAACCGCTTTATTTAGGAACCGAATTTCAAGTCTCTAGGACATTCCTTTCGAGGTTAATCGTGTTTATGAACTGCCATACAGACAGAATTGAATTTGACTACGGATTCATCATAAGTGCGTCGAACCTTATATTTTGAGACAAGTTTAGGCTCAAAACTCTAAAATTAAAGGCATTTGGGCAACGTGATATAGCACTCATTTAAGTAGAACGTGTCCTCGAAAATTAAAGGTTTATTTATTTTATTTAGCTTATGGTGTATTCGAACATACATAGAAAAAAGAGCAAATATAGGCATATGTAACATCAATCCCAGCACATACAGGGTGTTCTGATTGTTTCCGCCAAACTGAAATGGGTTAAATCACATCATTTTCAGCAAAAAAAGTTCCTATGAACATGGATCCGGAAATGCTTCGTTTCCGAGATACAGGGTGTTAAGTTGAAAAATTAATTCGCGTTTTCTTTAATATCTTTCGACTCATTCCAAATAACTGTTCATAGGAACTTTTTTGCTTAAAATGATGTTATCTATCATCTATTTCAGTTTGTCGGAAACAAATCAGAACACCCTGCATATCACAAACAAATTAAAGGTAATAAGATCAAACATTTATCATCAAATTATCACAATTGTGTTGAAGCTTTTTCAAGAAAAAATTCATAACGTTCAAATATCCCACGAGGAATCTGAAAAAGGGTCAAAAACAACAGATTCATAGTTTCATTCATTTCATGTGGAACATAAATAATATTTGTTCTATGAATAAGATAATATATCAAGACGAGAAGCATAATAATACGAGTACCAACCCTGAAGCTGTGCTTGCAGAATTTTTTCGATTCTCCTTAATTTCCATAAGACAAACAGAATGACGGAAAATTCTCCTGCAGTTTGAAACTTGCGAACTAATTCGAATATGAAATTCTGGATAGCAGCATGCAAAAGCAGAGTGAATTTATAATTGGAAGTCAAATTAGTTGGGGCAGTGAAAAGAAGAACAAAAAATCGGGAAGACGATTCCGTAAATTTCATTATACCCCATCTTTCTTTTTTCTGAGGGAGTGATTCAAGCTTATTATGAATGTATTCCATTCGAAAAAACATTTTCTTTCATTTCAAATTAAACACTTGAAAAAGTAAAGAATCTGCGTAATACTCTACTGAAAGAAATTTATAGTTCCTTTATATTCTGTATGTTTAAAGCTATCAAATATAAAATGAAGAAATGTTAAGATATTTGAAATGGTTGAATGCTAGGTTATTGAAGCCAGCGACTTATGGTCGAGATATTTAATAGTTCGAGACCATTAGTCACTCGATTAATAACCGAGTTGATTACAATATTTTTCCGACGATCTCAATATGAATTGTGTATAAATTCTTGAATTAAATACATTCTCATTTTGCACAAGACATACATTGACATAAAATAATTTCTGTGTTTCAGTAGAGTTTTGATATTTCTCGTAGTGCTTCTGAAAACTTTGTGTACGGTTGCCATGAAGATTGCACATTTAAATAGTATAAATTGAGTATCAGAATGGGTTATTAATGATCGATTTCGTACACATTAAAATCACGTTTTATTTTGTGGTCAGCGGAAATAGTTATTTAATCAACTAAGTTATTAAAGACAGCAACTAATGGTCAAGATATTTTAATGCGTGAGCGGAGCGAACGCGTTAATAGTTCGAGACTATTAGTCTCTCGATTAATAACCGAGTTGATTACAAGATTTTTCCGATGATCTCAATATGATTTGTGTATGAATTTTTGATTCCCATTCTACACAAGACATATTTGACATAATGAAATTTCTTTGTATCTATGTTCCAGTAGAGTTTTGACACTTCTCGTAGTGCTTCTGAATAATTTGTGAACGATTGCCATGAGAATTACACATTAAAATAGCCAAAAAATTGAGTATTAAAATGGGTCATCAATGATCAATTTCGTACACATTTAAATCACCTTCTATTTTGAGGTCGGCGGAAAATTTAATAAATGGTACCTTGGTACACAACTCGTGAGTATCACTGTATAAGACCGAAAAGAATGTAGTGATAGACAAGAATGTAAGTTCATTGAACGTATTCGAAGAAAAAAAGAACGGACCATAACAATTCAATATTCTTATCGAAAATATTAATTTAGCTTTACCAATATATCTGCAAGAATTATTTTCATATCAAAAAATTCAAAATCAACAGATCTGAAGAAAATGGTTCATACTCTGAGATGAATATCCCAAATTCTGTAGACTGGAACAAATAATGAAGCTTTGTTGTCAATATTTGTGAAAATATCGACATATTTGTTGTTTCTCTCCGAAAAGAACGACCTCGAAACAAATCATATTGATTTGAGTGAAACCCTGAATATTCTATCGAGCCATGTCAATGACAGGTTGAATACATATCATTTTATCTTTTGTCCGACGTTAATAGTATATTGGGGCCCTAGAATCATTTCAAATGTACTCATCGCTGGATTTTGCGATATTACTATTCGTACAGTTTTCGATAACTATCCAGTTAATTATCGTTAATTTTGTGGTACATATCATATGATTTTACAGTGTGTGTATTTCGCAAAGTGGGGATAAAGTAAAAGACAAAACTCAAAAATGCGAGCCCTAAGGACAGATTAACTCAAACTCTCAATTGACTACTTGAAGGCTCAAGAAAATATACTCAGGATTTTACGGAGATACGTCATAATCACGTTTCAAATATGTATCTAGAAATAAATTTTTTTATTGGTTTCTCTGTATGAACAAGTGTACGAAAACTCTATAAGAAGTCGATGATAGGAAAAAAGAGAGGAGCACTCTCACTGAATCAACACCTCAGGTGTAACTTAGATAAACCAACAGACTAGTTTCACATCCAAAATAGAAGGCTCAACAAGCTCTATAGTGGTCAGAAAACCACGGTGGTATTATTAACGGCATAGCTTTTTCTTTATAATGTGATAAACATCCGATCATTAATATTGAAAAATAGCATTTTTTTTAATATCAAAATAACACCTCTTTTTGGAAAATCCTTTAGTATTCCAGTGGGTCTAACCTAACAGAAAAATCATTCCTGAGCAGTGTGACATAATTGAATGGAGTGTATGAAAAAAAATTCTCCAGGAGGAAACCCTATCGAATTATGAAATAAATCTCATATGTGTGGCAAATCGAATCATCAGGATTTCGTTGGCAACTTCCACAGAAGGTCTCAGGGCTGCCAACTTGGCGTAAATGATAATTTCCCCTCAATCTCGGGATTGATTGTAACTCAATCAGGCCGAACTCAGTTGAAACTAAGGACGCTGAAAAGGAACAGCTCTGCGGAAATTTCATCAGAAATTGAGTTTTCACGCCACTTTACTGTATTACCTAATGGATTCTGAGAGGTTACTAAATTCATTTGGGTTTTCACCGAATTAACTTTCGGGAAGTTGGATGTGATGATTGAAACAAAGGATTTCCATAATTCAATATAAGTAGATTCAGCCATATTGCAGGAAGGATATTCGATCAAATCAGGTGGAGCTAATCAGAACACAGAACAGGGTGGGCTAGCCCTATCTTAATCATCTCTTTCATTTTAGTTGTGTTAAATATTGCGGAAAATACATCAATTGTGGAAATTCAAGAAACGTAATATTGTAGCAATTTTGTTCAATTACGCATTCATCTTTCCTATGAATGATACAATGTCCCACTAAAGCGATAATTCTGAAAAAACACTGACTCAGGTCAGTTTAGTTCGAATTGAATTAGATTGTGATGGATTGGCAGCAAGAGTAGGTAGATACTTTTCTCCACTGCGATCAATAAGGTCTTTGTGCGTTACCATACTAAAGATCAGTGCCCTATTACCGCCTAGGCCAACATAGGCCATGGCTTATGCAGCTGAAAGATTCAAACCCCTGAATTATTAACAGAACAAGAATACAAAGACAATGATAATGTTCTATTATCAATTAATGATATAGTACTTTTACAGTTTTCAGATTGGAATATCCTTGAAAGGTTTTCCAATAGAAGAAAATTGAGGCAATTATGAACTATTTGTAGATTAGCTGGCATTTTCCTCATAATATGGTAGTAGGCAATCTTTTATAGAAAGCGATATATTTCCAGGCAATATGATTATTACAAAAATATTAATTGCAATTTAATTGGAATGTTTTCTGTCTGAGTAGTTCGTTTTCCAATTCTAAATACTAAGAAAAATTTAAATGCATTCGTATCATGAATTACTATAATGCATCTGTATTGCATATGGTCATTACAAAATTACCTTTATTCTGATATGTGTTTAGATGATATACGATATACTACAGCAAACAAACCTGATAATAATCAGTATCTTGATTTATTATATGTTAAGCCATTCGCAATTGTATGGACTCTATTGTCTCTATTCATACATCAATCTGTAGGTCATGGAAATTTGACATATTCCACTCTTTGTAATTGAACGAGTTCGCGAATATGTATGGCAAATGTCATTTTTCTGTCAGATAAATATGCAACGGTATCTACTTAAATATCAGAATAGTAACGATGTGAATTCGCTGCAAAAATATGTAGGTGGTTTGTGAAAATATAATATTCTTGAATTCATTTATGTAAATTCAGTTACCGAAAATTTATTTGTGATGTTGATACATATATGTTTATCATACATATACAGGGTGTTTCATTGGGAAAGGGAAATACTTCACACGTGCATAGGTGGCACCAAGACGGTTCTAAAGATACCCCATTTATTGGTCTCACTGTCTTCATAGCCGAGATACAGGGTGTTTTATGACTTTTGCCCGTTTCTTCCTGAGGCCGTACCAAACGAACCACCTGGTATATCGTGTATGTCGATGACACTAATAAGCTCATAATTGAAAAATACCTCCAGGAGCTGAAACAACTATGTGAAATAACATTGAGGAAATCAAAAGAATGGTTGAGCAAAACAATCTGATAATAAATACAGAAAAAACACAACTAATACTCTTCACACCGACCAACTCAAAGATGGAAGAAATTGATCAAATTATATTGAATCAAGATGAATATGATCTTGCTGAATGCACAAAGTTCTTGGGAGTTTATATAGATAAAAATCTTAATTGGAAAAGACATATAAACTATCTAGGCGAAAGAATAACGACATCTATTTATGGTTTTCGTACTATAGCCAAATACATCAGTAAAACTTACTTGAAAACAGTGTACCATGCAACTATAGAATCAAAACTGAGGTTTGGCATCGTATTTTATGGGGCAGGAAATATGAATTCACTTTTTATTGCACAAAAGAAGGCG
Organism: Propylea japonica; assembly: GCA_013421045.1. NCBI lineage: Eukaryota > Metazoa > Arthropoda > Insecta > Coleoptera > Coccinellidae > Propylea > Propylea japonica. The sequence goes on along the minus strand of CM024245.1, from coordinate 36,702,422 downwards.
GTCAGAATAATGAATAATTTGAATTATGACCAATCCTGCGAAGAAACGAATTCAAGAAGACGGGAATTCTAACTATCTACGCCATATATATACAAGAGTGTGCCCTCTTATTAGAGACAATAAAAAATTATTTGAAAAATACGAGAACCGGAAATATTTTTACGAGACAAGAAATGTGGACTATCTCTATCCCAGGTTGAATTTGACAACATCTCAGAGACAGGTTGAATTTAGATGCCTTAAGATATATAACTCACTACCAATCCATATCAAAACTATAAGAGATGAAAAATGTTTCAAGAGGAGATTATATAAATTTCTATTAGAACTGGAGCCTTACAGTCTGGAGGATTTTCTCAGTTGATTGTGATTGCACCCATTAGATTTACCTATATTTGTATTGTTTTTGACACTATTTCACTTCGTCTCCACATAACTTGTTATTTTGGATAGGATTTGAAATAAAGAACCATTATTATTATTATTATTATTTTCTTCATATTAGGCAAATATGTTCCTAATTGAGAGCCCAAACATATCGTGCAATAACCGCCTCGAAAATCCAGGTCCGGGTTAACAAAAAATTATGAATCGTTTGAATACTTGAAACAACACCCTGTACATCGGAATTTGGAAATCTGTTTCGAAAACACCACTAAAAACTAAACTGAGACGTATCCTTCAAATTTTCGCGCAGAAAGTTTTACTGCACAAATTTTCAAGGTAAAAGTGAAGTTTTTAGGAACTTGGATACCCGAAAGTGCTTTGAAGTGACTTTAACAATATATTATCAACAATATTGAATCCATAATAATTTCAACATTACTCTGCAATTCATTTTCACATTGGTTTTCTTTTTTATAGCTGTATACTTTAAAATTCAGGTCCGGGTTAACGAAAATTATGAATAGTTTGAATCCTCAAACAACATCGGAATTTTGAAAAACGGTTTTAAAATTCGAAAATACCACTAAAAACTGAACTGAGACGTACACTTCAAATTTTCGCGCAGATAGTTTCAATGCACAAATTTTCAACGTAAAAGTGAAGTTTTTAAGAACTTGGATACCTGAAAGTGGTTTGAAGTGACTTTAACAATGAATTATCAAAATATTGAAATCCATAATTATTATACGTTATGATGCAACTCACTTCTCAATAAATGAAAACTAATGTGGAAATGAATTACAGAGTAATGTTGAAATAATTATGGATTCAATATTATTGATAATTCATTGTTAAAAGTCACCACTTTCAGGTATCTTAGTTCTTAAATACTTCACTTTTACGTTGAAAATTTGTGCATTGAAACTATGCGCGCGAAAATTTGAAGTGTACGTCTCAGTTCAGTTTTTAGTGGTATTTTCGAATTTTAAAACAGATTTTCAAAATTCTGATGTACAGGGTGTTGTTTCGAGGATTCAAACGATTCATAATTTTCGTTAACCCGGACCTGGATTTTCAAGTATACGGCTATAAAAAGGAAAACCAATGTGGAAATAAATTACAAAGTGATGTTGAATTAATTATGTATTCAATATTATTGATAATTCATTGTTAAAGTCACTTCGAAACACTTTCGGGTATCCAAGTTCCTAAAAACTTCACTTTTACCTTGAAAATTTGTGCAGTAAAACTTTCTGCGCGAAAATTTGAAGTATACGTCTCAGTTTAGTTTTAAGTGGTGTTTTCGAATATTAAAACAGATTTTCAAAATCCGATGTACAGGGTGTTGTTTCAAGTATTCAAACGATTCATAATTTTTTGTTAACCCGGACCTGGATTTTCGAGGCGGTTATTGCATGATATGTTTGGGCTCTCAATTAGGAACATATTTGCCAAATATGGAGAAAATATACCAGGTGGTTCGTTTGGTACGGCCTCAGGAAGAAACGGGCAAAATTCATAAAACACCCTGTATCTCGGCTATGAAGACAGTGAGACCCAATAAATGGGGTATCTCTAGAACCGTCTTGGTGCCATCTATGCACCTGTGAAGTATTTCCCTTTCCCAATGAAACACCCTGTATATAATCAGTTAATTTGGATCAGTAGTTTGTTCAAAAATGAGAATTTAGTCACTGTTTTGTGTGATTTTGGACGCTTGAAATGAATGGATCCATAAATCTGTGATAAATTTTGCGTTTAATGAAATAAAGTGTTTCCAAGTACTTAAAATCTGCTTTTTGTCTCAATAAAGTGTTCATAAGTTGCATAGGATGATCGCATATCAATTGGCTCAAGCCATGCAGTTTTTCGAATGTTTTGGAAGTGAAACGTGTGGCAATGATGTTTGAGATAATCCACTAGCTAACACATCAATGCTTGCACCACGTAATCATGCCTCAACCTCCGTAATCACCAGATTTGACTCCCTGCGACTTTTTCCTATTTCTAAAACTGAAAATACCGATGAAGGGAAAGCTTATTGTCGCAATTTGATGACATAAATTCAGAATCGACGAACGAGCTTATGTTCATACCGAAAAGAGCATTTCAGAAGTGCTCCGAATATTGGAAGAAGCAAACATACCTCGTAGATGAGTGAAACCTTAAGCTGCAATCATTGAACCAAAATCAATCATTCTAAAATGGATGTTTTCAAAGCGTGGCCTGAATAAGTCTGCGGCAGTAAATACATCGCTGTAACCATTAAAATCAGAGGTTATACACTCCTCAGCTTGTCAATAAAATCAGGCCTTCAACACTCGTGGGTAGGATCTGAAGATGCTCCTTGAAATTATACGCCTTTCAGTTTGATGAACTCTCCTGAAACGTCTTCCTTTGGTTCGGCATCCTTGTTTTGTGTTTACTCGACGAGAAAATTCGATTTAATATAGTACGTTGTTGTTTGCATACGTGTGTCGAGAAAGATATTAAGTTACCGAGGATGCGTTTTCCTCAGGAATACAGAGTATTTTTAGGTGAAGCTCTTTGAGAAAAGTGGCAGAACTCAGAAAATATAATTACAACGAATGTTACCCACAAATACAATAGGAGTAGGGTGTACAAAATGACATACATTTTGAAAAACTTTGAAAATGCAATGAAAAAAATCGTTTGTTGCTAAAAAATGTCGAACAAAAATAAATTATATGAATTGAAGCTTTTTTATTACAAAATATACAATGACCAGTTCTCCAAAAATTTCTCATGTGTCAACTTGACTTTTGCCACGCTTGTCATATAAGGGTCTTGTCGCGGTCGCAAAATGTTAAAATTTTCAAGAAATATATTCAGTAGTCGTGGATAAAGTATAGTATGTTACTCGCGAATAATAGCTATTATCGTTGTATAGTAAACTATTATGTCAATAGTTTCACTGAACGTTAGGGCCAATTTACATCTTTCAGTAAGCACGAAGGATCCCTTTTTTAAGAGAATCGACACCCTTTGATACTTATTAAATTTGTTCGAAGCGCTTTCCACTAAATGTTGTCGTTACAAATTCATTGTGATTCAACTCGCCGCAGAGATTTATGGAATGCTGCAGTCCAGCCAACAAAAAAATGTTTTTCGCGACTTGGAAACGCTCCAGTCTGTCTGGATAGTCACTACGGATTTTCTCGAACATACATTCAACATTTTTACAGGGTGTTGTCTTATACTATAAATTCTCCTGAGAGGCTTTATGGAATTTCTCCTATAACAAACAATGTAGGCAATTGTATGCGTATAAGTATTTCACAGAATTAGCAGGGATAAATGAAAATACCTTTCCACATTTGATACTAGCGTATTCGTTCAAAAAAATTTCCAATATTCATATATTGTAAAGCTTTTTCATCATGTAAATCAATTTCATTCTTTTCTTTCATCTTATTCGGATAAAACTCTTGAAAGTACAACTGATGAAACGAAACGAAAACGATAAAAACAAGAGACAGTAATAAATGATGAAAATATCATCTCTTCACTAACGACAGTCAAATGTGATGATTTTGCAAAATCTCAGATGTGCATTGAACCAATCAATATCGAAAAATCTTTAGATGATTTGAACTCGCTGAAATTCGAATTAAATTTGAGGATAATAATGAAAAACTTTCGACATTCATGACAGAATGTGTTCATAAAGTTAACCGTCGATCTGTGTTGCGAAAAAACTGAAAAAGCACTCACGAAATCAAAACCTGACATCCCTAAATGCTTCGTCAAATTTTGATTTTTTTATCCCTGGTATTTAAGTGACTTTTGTTATGTTTCATTTATGTTAATCTGTAATTTGGATCCTATAGAAATTATTTCTTGATCCAATAATTATTGTAATAAGTATAATAATAAAAAATAATAAATCATATATCCTAACATTTTGAAAAGTCACATTCATTGTGTGCAAATTAAAGAACCGAAGCAAATAAGCGACATTTATGTATTTCGTATTTCTCAATATACAAAGCAGTTATTTCTAGCTAAAAACACAGTTAATTGCGGAAGTAACCCACACGAAAAGCAATAAAACTAATCCATTTTAAATGGAACTGCACCCTGACTGCCCAAGCTATTTCCAATGTAATATTTTCCACTTTCCAGCCAACAAATGTTATGTTCGTGTTATATATTATTCAAATAACTTCATTTTTCAGCATAACCTTGCTGATAAATAGCTCGTTGCGAATAGGGGTTGGCCATTCTGCTTGCACGAGGGCTGTACATTTTATACTTCTAACGTAAACACCTATTCAGTAATTCCCGGGCTTAATGAGATTTTAATTATTATTAGATGTAGAACACTACAACGCTTTCGTAGTTGAGTTCCTCGTTCGTAAATGGTGAGAGCATAAGTGTTTCTGGGGAAAACTATGCAGGGAGTCTACTTTAAAATTGGACAAACTTCAAGGGGGGATTATACGAGTGATTTGCAACGAAGAATGTCATTTAACATATGGTGGAAATGTTGACGGTTATTCTTCAATTTAACATTTCTTGATTTCACGAAATACACTGCGCAAAAAAATTAACGCACAATCTGAAATCTCAATTGAATGAAAGTTAACTCTACATTGACTCTATAACTTATTTTTCATGTTCTTTCGGGATGGTTTTGAATGAAATAGATACATTGAATGGAAGAAAAATTCAGAGTTGTACTAAACCTTATGTTGAAGAAAAGAAATAAACAATTTTCAAAATACTGAAATGCTGATAAGTGATTTCCACCCCTTGCGTACAGCTTGGCAACGACGGTTCATACTCAAAATGAGTAATCTTAAAATGTTCTGATCTAATCCTTCTCAGATTTCTCTGAGTTGGATTCCTAAATCATTAAGAGTAGCTGGATGATTTTCTGAACTTCTCAGTCATCTATTGAGGTTGTCCCAAACATGCTCAATCGGATTGAGATCCGGACTTCTTGCTGGCTATTCCATTCGAGAGACTTCAACCTCTTCAAGGTACTCCTGAACGATGCGCGCACGATGGGGTCTGGCAGTATCGTCTATAAATAATAAATTTCCACCAATGTATGGGGCAAATAGCACTACATGCTCTTCAAGAATGTTTCTTATGTACCTATCTATCTACCTATCACTAGGTCTGTGCGAGCAGTCAAAGATATTCCACCCCATACCATAACCGATCCTCCCCCGAAACCAGTAGTATTCAGGAAATTGCACTGAGCATATCTTTCATGTGGACGTCTGTATACAAGGGAAAGTTGATCACAATGGTAGAGGCTAAATGTAGACTCATCTGTGAAGAGAACTCTTTCTCAATCAGCCTCTTCCCAATGGATGTATGCTCTCTCGCAAAATCCAAACGCGCCCATCGATGGGCTGGGGTAAGAGCTGGGCCACTTGCCACGACACAAGGTCTTAAATCATATTCTCTGAGGCGATTTCTTATTGTCTGAGTGCTAATTTGTACCCCATGAGTTTGCTCAAGCTGATTTTGAAGGAGGCGAGCGGTTGCAAACCGTTGTCTCAACGAAGAAACTCTCAAGTAACGTTCTTGAATGGCAGTTGTTACCCGTGGTATACCCTGTTCTGCTCCTCGGACATTCATACCTGTCTCCCTGAATCGCTGCAACATTCTGGACACACTTGTATGGGAAACTCCAAACCTTCCTGCAATTCTTGTGTATGTCCACCCTTCTTCTCGCAAAACTACCGCTTGGGCACATTCCTCTTGGGTTAAATTGCGTGTTTCGCGTTGCATAGCGATCGAGTGTAGAAAATCAAACGAAAGAAAAACTATTGATCACTAGAATTGATCGAGAACAACTGATTTCAGAATGGAGCCAATACATTCAAAATCTGATAATCTCATCATTTTATTCCTGCTAGGAAAAAAACATCTGCATTGAAGAAAAACGTTGAAAGTGGATAACATATGCATGCATAATTATGATAAAAATAATTATCATTGAAAACACTTTCAGTTGTAGAATAAATTTGAGATTTCCATATTGTGCGTTAATTTTTTGCGCAGTGTATTTCGCGTTTTTCCCATAAAATGATTATTATTCAGTTTTTCTGGTAGTCTCATCAAATTTCACCACATATTAGAAAAGGGCAATAAATTTACTACAAGATAAGAGAGTATGTGTGTAGAAAAAACTCTTATTGCGGGCGTGAATATCACGATTCTGAAGTGAAGAAAATCAGTCCTATTTTTCCAATGGTTTTTTCGATGAAATATAAATAATTATGCACAAGTTTTCTTTCGAGTAAAAAAATACCTGATTTAGTTTACTTTCGAATGACATATCAACTTTTATGTTAACTGCTCATCCTCTGCCACAATATCATGACTAACATGATAACAACAAAAAAGACCAAAAATTCCGAACCTAAATTGGCTTTATGTTGAAGCTCTTCGTGATCGAATTTAAATATCATTTTATGAAAATCATCAATTATGAAATATAATTCCGATCATGCATTCATATATTTCAGTATCAATTTAAACTCCTATACGTTATTTTATTCCATCGATATCAGAATCAATTCAACCACGTGAGTGTGACAGAACTTCGCTTTTAACGGTATATCAATCCTTCTATCTAGTTTTTCACCACGAATAGCCGGAAAAGCGAGGGAAATGATTATTTCAGATAGGAAAACACTGGTGATGTTTTTTCGCGACGCAATCTATATGAGAGCGAACATAAATAATGCAGTTACCTCTACGATAGACCCTTCGAAGGGATTGGATCTGATCTTCTGGTCGAGGGATAGGAAGGATTTACTTTATAACATTGCAAAACCGCAAAGTTTTTTCAAGCGTGGTTTATTTGGTATCCTAAAACAGCCAGGTTCTACCATATACTGTTTTTGCAGTTCCCTGTAGCAAAGGATTATCTGTCAATATAGTAATAGAGCTCAGACGTTCTTATTTGAACATCTATCGATATGAACCATAGAGATAGATAATATAGAGTTGCCATCATTGAAATAAACGTGGTATCAGATCCACCATATTACTACCATCTTTACGTCAATTTGACAATCGTTGAATTTTCTGTAAGAATGATGGTGATTTTTTGCGTCTTTTTCTAGTTAAATTGTGAATTTTTCTGCTAAATAATATACAATAAATGGTATCGTGTGGTGTGATGCTTTGTTCAGAGGAGAGACAGATAAGAGAAAATTACTGGAATAACATTTCACAAGTAAGGATGAGTTGAACAGATCCGCATTCGAAATTTTGCCTGTATGTCTTGGTAATCTGATATCACTTTATATGTATATATTATCGCCTGTGGAAAAATTGTTTATTTGATATTCAATTTACCTTATTTGAACAGGTTTCTTAAAGACCCAACACATCGTATTTTTCGTGATTTGTGAACAGAAAAAACTGGCAACTTAATTTGAACTGAACCTTCCGCCATATTGGAACCCCACCCAGCCTAAAAAAACGAAAAAAAAAAATCAAAATTTAAACAGCATCTTCTGGGTGTTGCAGTTTCCAGTTTCTTGTCGGTTAGTATATTCAACGCAAAACGCAAATTTGATGAATAATCAATTGAATTTCCAAACATTTAAGTAAGAAGTCAAGGTATATTCCACTCCTACTGTAAACAAACATATCAACGAGCAGTCGAAGGCTTTTCGCTCCACGTCAATGCTTTCCTCTACCTTTTCGAATTTTAACGATTCTGGCCGACATATCCAAACCAAAAATTTCACCTACCTATCCAAGTGGAATGAATTGATTTCCTACGTAACACAATTATTTCTATATTTAGCCGAGTATGTTTCTGAAGTCAATACTCCGAGATTTACGATAACCACAAATCTAATCGAATGTTTTCGTAGATGTATCAGATATCTGGCTTTCTAAACAAATGCATTTGACGTTTATCGATTCTGATTCATGTACGTAATAGGTTTATGTACCTTTATGACGATGTCGAGTTTATATACAATGGCTGTTCTGTGGGGAATTCATAACAACAAACTGATGGTGCATATTTTGTTACTGAGATCCGCTATCATAAGAATGAATTTAATGTTATATTATTCACGACATGAATAACCCTCTGGGAAATACTCCTGGGCATATTCAGGTGAAATGCAACTGACAAGAGGCCATGCCTTTTTTCATATCTATATGCGAGCTTTTTTCAGAGCTTTTGGTGGGTAAATTTCCCCCAAATGACTCGCACTATTACAACGTGGGGGTAGTATTTCCAAAATTGTAAACCTTGAAGAAATTGATATTTTACCTCAAGCTTGTGTTTTGTTGGAATATTTTCGAAAGGATACCATGATGGTATCAGTATTGATGTGAAAAAAAATGATGCAAACAATAGAAGATGAAATTGAATCTGAAAAATCACTTATATCTATTATGGCAACTGTAACTGTTATCCTGAAAAGTAACAAAAAAATTGTTTTACTGGAGAAAGGAGGTGAAGTCTTGGATGAACTAAAAATCAGGCAAAAAAAGCCATAAGTCTGAATATTCATATACAGGGTGTCCCGGAAAATGTGAGAAATCTCTCGGATTCAGATAGAACAAAAAAAAATGAAGATGACAAGTTCCCATAATTTTTTTTCCTGGCAGCCCTCCCTACGAAGAATCCTCCTAAATAACGCCAATGGAAATCCATTTTAGTGGAATAAGTTTCAAACTACTCGATATAATTGAGAAAATTTGATATGATTAATAGTATTAAGGACCTCTTAAATCACCGCAACCTGAATTTCAATTAGCTTGTTCAGTTTACCAGGGGCGGACTGGGTTGTACATTTGAATGCTTACATTTTCAACATCTTGTATGATGAGGTGCTAAAAAACAAATTTGGATACCCTGAACATTAGGCTAAAGAAAAGATACTCTTGTTCAGTGTCGATAAAATGCACCGTTTCGGAAAAAAATAATGAAAGAAGAAAGTAGTTGAAATTTATTCCACTAAATCTTTGAATATATATGAAGAGTAATAAACAGAAGGCTAACCTAGCTGTAACGACCCCCAGTTCTAACAATTATACGTACAGGTCATAAAATAAATTTTTTTATGGTATCAATTTAGAATTTATTATTCATCATAATTTTTTTGAATTTTTAAACTCCAATGTCAACCTTTCCTTCAGTATAATACAAACTTAAAACAATTTTCATTCGATACCAAGTATATACTCAAATATTCATACCTCTACTGGGATTCGAACCTGTACCAATAGCTTCGTATAAAGCTCCTCAACCACTACTGCCATTAAGGTGCTTATTTGATTACATGAAAATGGATAGAAAGTTCACAGAAATACTTTCAGCCAAAAACGCCGTGAAACGACATCGCTATTACTGCTAAAACACCCTTAAAACACAATGCATAAGCATAGATCACGATTCTCTTTTCTTTCTCCAGACAAACAAAAGCACAATCTTCACTTCCCAAACAACACACTCACATCTAAATGACATCAAATAGATATTAAAAGTGATCTGAAGCCATCTTGCTCTGAAATCTGATTGAAATAAGATTATCTAATTGAGATGTTTTCTATACATAATGTCTAGAAGACATCCTTTAGATGCATTATCTAAGACCTGAAAAATATTTTATATCCTGCAGATATCCAAAAATGTATGGCTTTTGATCACACCTCCAAAAGCCGTATATTAAATATCGAAGTTTTAAAATCGTGGAGGAGGTATTTTATTTAACGTTTAATGGACATCTTTTGTTTAACGTCTATTAGACATCAACATTTGGCTCTTTTTTGTCATCTAAAATACATCGATAAAACATCTAACTCATATGGTCGTAAAACAGTAGATTGATTGACATTTTTTAGATATATACTGTATATATTGTCTTTAAACGTACGGTTTTGTATGTCTCAAATATGTCGATAATTGTATTTCAATTCGACCACACGTTTTTGAAATGTTTATAAGACATCTAATTGATACTATCGAAAAAATAATAACGTTTCGACGTATAATAGATATGCCATGCCACATTCATCGAAATAAGACATCATTATTCGACAATATTTGTCATCTAGAATACATAAATAAAATATCTAACTTTAAACGTTAAAGAATTGTGAATTGATTTTCATCCTTAAGAACTATTATTTATATGAAGTCTCCCAACCAAATATTATGAATGTTTTTAAGATGTCGATGGAAATATTGCATTTCGACTATATATGTTTTCAAAATGTTTATAGAATATCCATTTCATGCAATAGAGAAGTGAGCAATTTTTTGATGTTTTTCAGATATGCTATGCAACCATTTTAATACCAAAAACCATATTGAAAATGATAATTTATTTAGGTATGAATTCGACTAGCAGATACGCATAGACATACAGGTTGTTTATAAATTCATGCCACAAAATTAAGCATGTGAAATTTAAGATGAGTCTTCTCTACAACAAAATTTTCTCAGCCATCCCTTTTCGATTTATCACCCCTAAAAGGTAGTGACAAAAAAATCCTTGAACTTGCACGGCAATCCATGACACGTAAACTACGTTCACATAATTTGGCTGGAGGTTGTCGTTTCCAACATTCAGCATTCATTATGAACCGTATGACATTTTAAATATTTCCTACCCAACAAAATAAAAAAATATGAATTATGGTCCTTTTCATTCTCTTCAACTATTGGATGAAATGGAGTAAGGACCCTCAATTTTTAAGCTAAGCTAGGGGTTTTTTGTTTTCTTAAATAAGTACTTAAACAAAGATTTATTGAGTTTTCCACGAAAATGCTCATTTTTTCCGTTGTTTTATGATACTGGAAACAACAAACATTTTCAATGATTGAAATAGACACGGGGTGTTTTTATGAATGAAAACATTCCATGTTTTTGTTTCTCGTATCATGTTTCTTTGGTGTGCGGCCTGATAAAGAGCTATACCGGCTGTCAACGGAATATGGAAACACGGTGTATAAGGTATCGACTTCGTTTTTTTTTTATTCAACAAAGAGAAGATTTTTGAAGTACATTGGTTATACCGGAAATGATTTTTTTCAAATGGCGCAGTAGGTGTATTTCTTCATATTTTTATTGTAAATATCGATTTCAGTACGAATATGTGTCACTTGTTAACATATGAGTTTAGTATTAGTGATTTTTGTTTAATTATTTCAGTTTCGTCCTAGATGAGTGAAAATGAATTCCAACATCAGGGAAAAATTGACTCACACCCCAAAAAAGTCTAAGATTGCCTAGTTTTATCAGCCTGCAATATATTCGGAATGTTAATCTTTTTCTTCAGATGTAAATGCCTTGAAAAAAGTATTATTAGAAAGGCCTTTTTTCTGCTCAATTCGATACATAATAGATAAAAATCGAATTAATAATTATGAAGATACAATACTAAAGCTGGCAATTTGGTCAGGTGACGCATATTGTGCTCTGGAAGTAAGAATATAAACACAAATTCTAATATTTCGGTACGACCGGAAGTACTTCAAACAATAAATCTAAGTTAAATTTGAAAAAACGAAATCGATAACTTGAATACCACCTATTGAAATATGAGCGTTTTTCCATATTCCGTTAATATAAATAAAATATAAAATGAAAAAAAGGTGATCTATGCCATCACGATGAGCGAACTCCTATATCGGGCTCGGTCACGTGGTTACGAACCGCCGAACCGCCAAATGTTAAAATTCAAAGGGATAGCGGGTAGGGTTATAGACAGAAAGACATTCGAACTTGATCATTTCGTTAGAACAGTGCTTCGTCAAAAGGTCAAGTCGAATATCGAGTGATTGTTTTTGCTTTAGCCTTAGCTTAGTGAATATACTATTTAGTGATTAGTGCTGTCACAATTAAGGAAGGTGAGTGCAAATGTTGCTTATGGTACCTAGTTCTAGTAAGTACAATTTCTCCATAATATAGCTTTTCAAACGTAGCTGGTTCAGGTCTGGGCTCACTGTTATAAAAATGAGATTTATTTATAATTTTCAAAAACGAATCTGCATCTATGGATAAAAGCAAAATAGGTATTATGAAAATATCTTTTACAAATGGATCATCTATTAAGATCTATTGAATGATGTTTTTAGATAACCGTTCAAAAGTGAATATTATGTAATGTTGAATTATATAGGAACCTACTATCCCGGTGTAGTACCTAAAATGTGTTCCTCCGAATAATGTGGTGGCACTAAGATATGCTAATTAATATAAAATTGGAGATTTGTTATCTTTCATGATCCGATGATCTAGAAAAGTCGATTGAATGATATCTTTCAGATAACTAACTAACACTAGTGATTAACTTTTGATTAGGTACCACTTCCTGTAAATTTTACCTATAACATTTGTTCTACTGGAGAATATGTTGATTAATTATTGTAAATTAGGTAGGTATATTGTAAGTAGAAATTTGAAACCTTTCATAGAATGATCATCTGAAGCAGTCTATCGAATGATATCTTTTGAATAACCGTTCTATTGAACTGTTATGTCTGTTATCACTATTCTGAATACTCTGTTTATTTAGATATTATACCAGGGGCCTATTGCACCAAAAAACTTTGCAACTTTTCACTTTGCACTTTGCATTCTGACAAATTTGCAAAGTGAAAACTAATTATGTTGCAAAACATTTCTCCTAAGATTTAATTTCTGCGAAGTGTTTTTCACTTTGCACTTGCATTTCCACATTGTTCTTTTCAATTATGAATACGTTTCGTGCAACATTATTAATTTGAAAAGTGAAAAGTGCAAAGTAAAAAGTTGCAAGTATTGCGTGCAATAGGCCCCAGGTACCTGAAATCCGCTCTGTTTATAATTTACACAATGATCGGTTTTGGAATCTTTCTTTCAAATATTTAAGGATAAATATTTCAAGATCATCTGAAATTTCAAATTATAGAATTTCATAATTTGCGTTGGGGATTTCGTAGGGCTCAAATTGTTACAGTATCTATTATAAAATTAATATTTTTCTGAATAAACTTGGTAGGTTTATCATCAAAGAAGTCAATTGATAGACCTCTTTGAGATATTGATTTAGTAATGAAAAATACTCAAACACTCGACTCGAAAAACTTGCTGAAAAATATTATCATTAGTCAAAAAGTCGAGCACAAAATAGATTCAATCAGGATTTGAAGAATAATTGAATGTCGTGAGCTTGAAATCTTCGAGAAAATGTTAAGATGTTTTTCAGATCATCTTAGATGAATTATAGCAGAAGGTATAAGCGTTTTCCATTTCTATTTAGAATGTTTTTTTTCAGCTATCGTTTCAAAAAATGATATTTATTCAATATACAATGTCAAAAAATTAGCATTTATATAAAATATAGATTTAATTAACAATTCTGCAATTTAATCGATTTTGGAATTATCAATTGACATTTCTTGATCACCTTGAATTCAAAATATCATTTATTATCTTTCTGATGTTGTATTCGAAGGTCATATCATTACGAATAAGTCGAAATATCAAAAAAATAAATTTTCATAGCAAGCCTTGAATCCTTTGGAAAAATATGAGTGAGAAGCCTAATTCATTCACTAATTTTTCCATTTCTAAAAGTTTTTTCGACAACTTAAGCATTTACCAAAAAATATAAACAAAATGTATTCCAAGCTCTTATTAAATAGCATTTTATTGAACAACAGCCAACAAAATTAAAATGCATCGAAATTGTTTTCTCGTGAATGATTAATTTTTCGAAAAGAATTGTAGAAATAAAAGAGTAAGTATATGGCTTTTCAGCCATATTTTTTTTAAAGTAAAATTCTCATAGAAAAAGTTGTGAAAAAAATTGTTTCCGTTAATCTTTGGAAGAGTGTAACCTTCATTTTCACCATAGCATCACCTCTCAAATTTTCTCGGTGTTACCCTGTATTCATAAACTTTCAATTATTTCTATTTCTCAGAAAAAAAACTGAACGCAATATAAAAGTACATTTTATCGTTTGAAAAAATTGTTTTTATAATTTTCTGCAAAACTTTGATATTCTTTTGTTCTCTGTTGTGATTGTTTTTCAAAGTTGTACTTAATTGTGAAAAAAAATCACTTATTTTGATTTGTGTTGGTTCCAGAGGTTTATAATCTGTTCGAGAGTGAAATCCTGGCAGATCTCAACGACACGACCATAATAAGGCAATTCAAGACTGGTTACGCCTTGCAAACCAACGATACGAATATGAGAAAACGAAGAGCAAATCCTCACAAAGTGCCGATGCCTATGACATTTCTATTTATTTTTTTAATTGAACAAATTGTCTCGACTACATTGGTCATTGACACAATTTATATTTTTGATACATTTGAATTGTGTTTATTAATGTTTTTATATTATGAATATACCTATTTATTTTTTCATATCAGACTTGTTTTTGCTTTCCTAACTGCTATGAGAGATTTCAACTGTGTAGATAAAATATATTATATCTGATAATTTGCTGGGCCGCACACCACAGAAACATGAAAGGAGAAGCATGGAACAGTTTTCATTGAAAAAATAAGACTCAAGGTGTTTTTATGGATACTGGATAAGGTGTTTTTATGCATACTTTTGAAGTCTCTCTCCAATCTCCTTAGGATAAACATGATCTTGAAACTAGCAAATGTCAATTTTCTTTGAATTTTTTTACCATACAACCCTTCTCCGAAAAATCTGATGGAATAAATCAGTACCAGGTCTTAAATATGACGTCTTTCAAATCATTATATCGTGCGTTCAAAAAAATCGTGGAATATTATTTATGAAAATTGTTGGTGATATTGTACACGTATATTAGATGAAATAAGATGAACCTTTGTTCAATGTCCCTTAAAAGTCTTTGCATTGTATAATTTTTGACATCTTACTATTGTCAATTCCAAAACAATATTGATAACGTGCGTTCAAAAAAATTCGTGGTCAAGTGAGCTGTGGATTCTATTTTTCCTGAGAGTCTATGAGGAGAAAAATAGAATCCACAGCTTACTTGACCACGAATTTTTTTGAACGCACGTTATCAATATTGTTCTGGAATTGACAATAGTAAGATGTCAAAAATTATACAATGCAAAGACTTTTTAGGGACATTGAACAAAGGTTCATCTTATTTCATCTAATATACGTGTACAATATCACCAATAATTTTCATAAATAATATTCCGCTTTATAGACGTCCAATTTCGATCATGACGGCAATGCTCCAAAAAACATCTACTATGTTATATATTTAAGAGGTTATGAGTGTGGATGTTTTTCGGATCATCTATATATTATCAGATTATTGATCGAGAAAAACGACAAAAATCTAATGATATATAGACATTAGAGAGTCATCATAATAACATAAATCCTCAAACATCTATTACATGTCAAACGTAATACTAAGTTAGGATAAACTAAAAAAAACAGAAATTTCACATGTTATAGAAAGACTCACTTTGACGTGAAATAGATGTCTAAAAAAGTAATATTTTTCAACGTAAATCTCGCGGACATTTTTACGTCGAATCTAGGTTAGAAATTCAATACATTTTGATGTTTTATAGATCATCTAATAATCTATTTTATATAGTCTATAAAATGTTTAAAAGATGTGTGTGTGTTGTTTGGGTTAAGTATAGATTTTCTCACGAGAATGTTTTTGTGGGATTATATTCCCCCAAATATGTCACTTCAATGAAGGGAAAGATAAGGAGGAAAAAACTCTGATGATGGGTTTTAGTGTCCCATATTTCTGAAGTGCCTGGAGATATTGCATTGTTTGGAAATGATCGATCGTTTGTTTTTCTTGAAGAGACTGTTGATGTACAGCCAGTCTGAGCTGAAATTAGTTCGGTGCATTTGTTTCGCTTCATCATCTCTTTATTATTATGTTGGGTTGACAGTCTCAGGTCACTGTGGTAGATGACTGAGGAATTGAACTTATTTGAATATGTCAGAAGCAGTTTTGTAGGAACTTGGTATTCAGGTCATGAGGTTTTCACTAAGTAAAATATGAATAGGAGTGAGCCTTGCGGCCAACCATAAACACTATAAAAACTTGAGATTTCCTAGGTGCTCTTGAGGGTTCGTTCATTGGTGGAGCAATAAGGCTATTTACTCAAAATTTTGTATAGGACTTGAGATTGATATTTAATAATAAATACAGAATCACAGCAAAATCGGCATAGATTCCTGGAAATGATTCAAAAATTGAAATACATTATGTGAAACAGGACAATTGAAAACATCGAATTCTATGATTCTGGTGATGCAATCCTTTTGAAAATTTGCATGTATATCAATCTTCATTCACAAAATCTTCTTTTTTTCAATATTCCAATTGAATTTTCTATGGTTTTGTTAACACTATGGCCACAAATTCTGCATGAGGCTTATTATGAGCAACTTGCATATAGCCGCAGAATTTATTTCGATCGGTTTAGTTTTGTCCTCAGACAACGGTCTAAGGTTTTGTCTTAGATATTGAGGAACAAAAATTTTGAATGACCATTTTTCATGGAACACCCTGTACGATTCGGCTGGTAACCATACTTACTCTGAAAATTTCAAGACTCTAGAACAATCCCTTCGAATGTATATGTTACAGTAACATATCAGCCAAGCCAAGGGAAAAACCGCATATAGTCCGTTCACGAAAGTTTGAGCGCAGAGTAGGAGTTGTTTCATTATCTGAAGTTGGTAGTATTTGCTGTCATAACGTAAAATAAAGTCAGCGTTGCCGAATGTACCTGGCCTCGTCCGACGAGCTTGCGAGTTATCAGAGAACTCTATGCAATATTGACAACATTGCGTATCAATCTGACAAGAAAATAAACAACCTAACCTAAAATTTTAATGTACTCAGTGGAATATGCCAAATTGTCATGGCCAACCGACGGCTCAACCTTTCGTGAACGGACTATATGTTTCGTGACAAAAACTAACAATGAAAAATAATATTATTGACGAAATCGAATACCTCAGCATAGGCCAAAAGAAATTCAACAACTTTAACCACATCTTAATATATATTACTAAATTGTCCTGAAGAAGATCCCAAATAAGGTTCGAAACATCTACAATTTAAACGGGGTGTATCATTCACCTTATTACCAGTCCTGAAGCCAAGATCCCCATTTCCTGAGTTGAATGCAAGGACGAGATTTGTTGGATATGGAAATACTCAGAAAGTTCAATACCAGTGGATTTATTCAAATAATTTCCCAACCAAGTAGGCACTCAGCAATAAACCTTATTTCGACTCCAAACGTGTATGTTGTTTTCAACACCACTCCCACAAGTACCGTAGGATTTGTCCCAAGACAGAGTGAAAAAGCATTTCAACTCCAGGTTTTCCACGTTTCCACCCAATGAAACGAGATAGGATAAACAGGACAATGTGAAATGTCAAAGATAGAAGGTCGTAAATTGAAATTGAATCTGGAACCTGGCAAATAAATTTCACGTATCGGATTCTTCCCTTGAGAATCAAGTCGTCCGATTCACAGTTTAATAGTGCGTTTCATTGTACCTATCTGTTGTTCATGGATAGTTTGGAATTACGTTATTCAAACTTCAAAGAAAAGTACCAATTTCATCAACACATTATAAACTGAAAAAAATACGAATTGTCTATGGATGACTGGAATTTTGAAGAAACAAAGCTGTTATCTTGAAGTTGTCTTCGATTCTATTGAAAATATATCGCTGAAAATATATAAGTGTACAAACGTTCAAACCTTCTAGACCTTTTACAGTTGAAATTCTGAAAAAAAGTCCTTTTTAGAAAAAGGAACTTGTATTTCAGAATAGAAATATGTCATTCTGAAAACAAAAATTGAAATTCAGATAAGGAAGTTGGTATTCAGAAAAACAAAGTTGTGATTCAGAAACTACAAATTAAATTTCAGATTGGAAACTGTAATCCAGAACTTATCAATTAATTTCAGATAATGTATTACAAGGTAGTAAGCAGGGGTTAAATAAAGTGAAACTTATACCCTATAACGAACGTCTGTATGACGAATTTCTCTATATAACGAATTTCGTACAAGCCATTGCACCTGAATCCGAATTCCATGTTAAAACATTCTCTAAAACGAAGTGAATTCTCCCTATAACGAAACATTCAAAGGACATCACTTTTTGAATGAGTATTGGTAAGAAGAAGGATGGGTATTTTCTGAAATTTTCCCGGACGTACGTAATAAATCCGGACCTTGAACTAAATCATTACGTCGGGCAGATAGATCCTTCTGAAACAATTTGAATGACACCCCTGGCTGTTTGGTTTCAATTTAACCATTACGCTAGTGTGAAAGTTATGCGGAAATATCTAAAAAAAGGGCTCAAGTTTGAATGATAAACTTAAATTTAAGTCGACCGCGACATTACCGATTATAGAAACAGATTTTCTGTATATAACGAAATTTTTTAATTTAGCGCTTTCGTTATAGAGAAGTGTCGCTGTATATAAATCAAATTTCTGAATTACAATTTTCCTTTTTCTGAATTAAAAGTTACTGTTCTTGAATTACATATATTGTAATTTTGAAATTAAATGACCGTTTCTGAATATACAGTTCTTATCTGAATTTCAATTCACTATTCTGAATTACAATTCACATATTCTGAAAGTCAATTAGCTTTTCTGAATTACATTTCACGTTTTCTGACTTGCAAGTGAAAAAGGTGTAGTTGTCCAAAAAAAAACATAAAATTTCATTGTGTTTGATCTCTATTTCGCCTTTTTGAATTTGAGTTCATATCCAAAGAAAAGTACCTATAAATGGACTTTCCATTTTGTTAAAATATAACCTTATATCTATCCAATGTTTCAAGTGAATAATTTTCGGTTAATATTGAAAATGCGAATTCTATATTCGTGAGTTCAAGCGTCGCATCATGATGACGTAGGAGCAAGCATAATTAGCGGGGATTAAGATTCAAAACAGAGTGGCCAGTTGGCATCGTTGTACACAGGGACGTGCGTCACACACCCAACCGCTAATTTTAATCGCTTTATTTCGGTTATTTCAAAAAGATTATTTTCGAAAAATCCTACTACAAAACAAAAAATGTATAATAGCTATGATTATCTTAGGTTCATTACCTATAAAATTATTTGAAATCAAGGGAAATATCCATTCTAAAAAATTCAAGAAAATCTCTGAGCAGGAGCTTTGAGCGCTCGTTCATTGGTGAGGCAATAAGACTATTACTTCAAAATTCAATATGGGACTTGAGATTGATACCTCATTAATAAAAGCAGAATCCCAGCACAATCGGAATTATATTCTGTAAATTATCCAAAAAATAAAATATGGAAATAATATAAATTAAAAAATTTAATTTCCATGGTTCTGATGATGATCCTCTTGAAATTTTTCATGAAGATTCAGTATATCATTTTTCAATAATAAAATGAGTTTTGCCTGAATCGGATACTCTGTTATGAAAATATAAAGATTCTTCTTTCAATATTCCATTTCAATTTTCTATGAATCTTTTAACACTATGGCCACACATTTCTGCATGAAAATTCAGTATGTCAGTTTACATTTACAAAATGAATTTCACTCGAATCGGATATCCTGTTATGGAAATATAGATTTTTTTCAATATTCCATACATTTGGGCTAAACGATATTTCGTTTGAGTAGAACGAGCGCTCAAAAAACGCGTCCTAATAATGTTTTCCGCATTTTTTTGGACCATTTAAAACGCTTTTCATGAAAATGAATGCTGTAAGATCACTTCATAATGTTTCTCGTCTTCCATCTCACAAACATAACAAAACATTCGACTGAAACTAATGGTCGTCTCGAATAAAAATTTATAAATGGCAGGACACTCGAAGAGATGTGCTTTTTCAGTTTATCCGTGAACAATTGTGTGTGAAAGGAGAGATAGTGAGGAAATCCTCGAACTTCAACACATATTAGGTTGCCGGGAAAATAAGAAATATAGAACTTCGGGAGTAGTTTGTCTTTGTTGGCTAGAGCTTTGTTGAGTTCTATATCGCATCAGGAAATGCAGCTGAGTATTTCCTATTGCTCGGAGTCAGTGGTGTTGTTATCGGTGGTTATTGCAGTTCTATGCATCGTCGAAGTTTCGATGACTGAATGGAAGTTCGAAGACGTAGGAAACATGAGGAAATGGTTCGAAAATTGGATCAACCAGATATGAATGGTTTGTTGATTATTGAGAAATTTTTTTCAAAGGATTTTCCAATAAGAGGTGTTTTTTTATAGCCCGCTATTTCGATAGATGTCACTGTAATTTTTTGACATTTGACAAGTAGAGACTACGCCATTAATAAAATGGAACGATACACGTTTCAAGAACGCATTGAAATAATTAAAATTCACTCTGAAAATGGTGAAAATTTGGCAGCGAAGGTTGGTGAAACTCGAACATTTTAAGGTCATCGTGAAGCACCTTGTCGGATCGCAATAAAGAAATTGGTGGAAATTTTCGAGCTGTTGGGACAAGTTAGTGATGCGAAGAATAAAACCCGCGCACGTCGCTCAAGAACAGCTGAGAATATTGCTGCTGTAGCCGATAGTGTTGAAGAAACCCTAGGTTTGTCAATTCCTCGTCGTTCTTTGGAATTGGGCATTTCACAAACGTCATTACATCGTATTTTGCATTAATATTTGGGTCTTAAGGCTTATAAAGTTCAGTTAACACAAGAACTCAAGCCGGCCGATCATCACAAGCAACGAAACCATTGATCTTTTGTGGGAAAGGTTTCCGGTCCGTGTTATCTATAGAAAAGGTTATCACAATTGACCAACGAAATATTGTGATTTAAAACCTTGCGACTTCTTCTTTTGGGGCCACGTAAAAGCGACGATTCAAGACCTCATGATGGAATTCCTGAGGCTATCGAGGACATAGGGCAGCCATTTTGCGATTTGGTTATGGAAAATTTCATTAAAAGGATATGGTCCTGTAAGCGTGGTCGTGGTGGTTATTTACCTGATATTATTGTCCACCATTAACGGCATAGCCTCTTTGTTATACTGAAATAATCATTCGATCATTTATATTGAAAAATGGCATTTTTCTTTGAATATCAAAATAACACCCCTTGTTGGAAAACCCTTTATTTCAGCGAAAATTACTACTTTCATATTCTTCTTCCATTCCGTTACATTTTTCTTGAAAGGCTGAACTCAAATTCTGAAAAGTTAAAGGTGGGTTTTGAGCAATCCCATACGTGCTCAATCGGATTCATATCTGGTGAGTTTGCTGGATAATTAATTCTCTGGATATTGTCCACTTGAAGAATGTTTGAACCCTTCGTGTTCATTGTGGCAGGGCGTTCTCATCTTGATACATGAAATTATTCACGAATTTGTTGCGCAGAAGAACAATGATTGGTTTAATGATGTTATCTATGTAGATGGCACTAGGCATTGTTCGTTAAACGATAAAAAAGAACCCCCATCACCTCCTCACCAAAATATTGGTTGAAGATTCAGCCTATCGGGTGAAATATAATGCCTTTAAGTTGAGACGCTACGTAATAGTGGATTACGATTAAAAATGTATGTCTGGAAATTTCTCGTAGGTTTTCCTTTCGATACGGAGCTAATCCGATCAACTTTTCGTAGCTAATTCCTTGGAAATCGACAAACATAATTCTAGGATTACATGATATTTATTGTATTGATAGACATTTCTAAAAGGTACCTTCCGAAATCCGATTGAAGTGAAATTTCTTCTGTGAATAAAAATTGATATACTGAATCTTCATGCAAAATTTTGTGGCCATAGTATTAACAGAACCATAGAAAATTCAATTGGAATATCGAAAAACGAATCTTTATATTTCCATAACAGTATCTCCGATTCGAGTGAAATTTCTTTTGTGAATGAAAACTACTCTACTGAATGTTTATGCAAAATTTCAGGAGGATCGCATCATGAGAACCAAAGAATTTAATTTTTTTAATTTATATTTTCCACAATTTTTATTTTCTGAATTATTTTCAGAATATAATTCAGATGGTAACGAAATTCTGCCGTTTTATATTTGGTCAATCTCAAATCCCATATAACAAATTTGAGGTAATAGTCTTATTGTTCACCAAAGAACGAGAGCTCAAAAGCTCCTGCTCAGGCCTTTTCTCAATTTTTTTTTAATGACAAACCCAATAAAAAACCTAACCATTTTCTCTCCTAGACGGAAGATTTAAAGACGGTTAAAGATCGCAGTTTTATCTATGTCCATCAGAGATACACATATATCGTCGGTTTTCTCCAGTAAAACCCGAACCCAATTGCTCCATGAAAATTCACAGCCGGAAAGCAGCGACTTTTTTCTCGAGCAGTAAAAAAGGGGTACGGTTTCCGTTATCGACAATTTTATAGATCTTTCCGTTCAGTCATAATGTACGGTTTTATCGAGGTCCGAACGTAGGACCCATCAAGAGCTCTCATTTCGAGACGAATTGCATTTTCCAGTTTTCAAGAAGGGTCGCAGATGTGCATTGATCAGTTCTTTTTTCGTTCAAGGAAAAAACGAAGTGATGAATGGAGAAAATCACGTGTAACGCTGGTGGAAAATTATGTTCCTCAGGGACGTTGAAGACAAGATGAAGGAATTCAATTGTCAATTTTAATTGTTTTTCTTATACTCAGCTCTTTCGGAATTCATTTCTTAAAAATTACGCTGTTGAATTGTCCACCGTTTGTCTGCTGGCACTCTTCAAGTCGGATATCGCAAAGGCCCCGCAAATTTATTATGGGAATTGGCTCCTGATGGATTTGGCTGGAAATTTGATATGATGTTCTACTAATCCTTCTGATCAAATATCTCCACAGTCACGAAGCTGAAAATGCATACTTCTAGGAGTTTTTAGCGATTTTAAGTATCCATTACGGCTTACGTATTACCGTTCATACAGAAATGTTTGAAAATATTTCGAATTGACAGAATCTGCTTTCAATAATCACGAAATATTCTCAAACATTTCTGTGTGAACGGTAATACGTAAGTTATAATGGATACAAAAAATCGCTTAAAACTCCTAGAAGTATGCATTTTTCAGCTTCTTGACTGTGGAGACATTTGATCAGAAGGATTAGTAGAACATCATATCAAATTTTCAGCCAAATCCACCGGGAGCCAATTCCCATACAAAATGTGTGGGGTCCTTTCTGGACTTGATGGCTTGAATTTCCTGGCGGATATTTTCCTTCAACGCAATTAGGGTGCGGGGATTGTTGCGGTAGACTTCATTTTTGAGGTATCCCTACAAGAAAAAGTCACAAGGTGTCAAGTCTGGTCTGGGCTTCTACGGGGCCATGGAAGGTCTCCACACCAAAAAATCAATATTTCAGGAAAAAGCGCCTGAATAACAAGTATAGACCGATTTGAAGTGTGACATGTGGCCCCGTCTTGCTGAAACCAAGCTTCCCGATTGTATCGATCAAAGTTTTGAAAGGCTGGTTTGAAAAAACTGTTCAACATGTCCACATGACGAACAGAATACTGTTACTGCTCGGCCGCGTCCGTTCTCGAAAAAGTACGGGCCAATAATGCCTTGTGCGTGTATTGCATACCAAACTGGGACCTTCAGACCATGCAATTCAGTTTCATGTTTCTCTTTGGGGTTTTCTGAGGGCTAACACTGGCCATTTTGTTGGTTTACATAGCCGTTGAGATGAAAATGGGCTTCTTCAGAAAAAATAATGTTGATTTCGGTAATAAGCGCGCACACAGATTGAACTCTCATCACCCGTCCAGCGAACCATGGCGACTGAATTGCCAAGAATCCCTCCTTCCAAAGATTAATCTTAATCTTTGCCTCCTTCGTTTAAGATCAACCCCAACTAATAGGAATAGTATGTTGGCACTAAATGAAGTGAATTGAAATAAATCAAATATGCTTAAATTAACACGATTTCCAACTTTCATCTAGACATTCTAGACTATCAACGTGTTCATAAAAAACTGCAGGAACACAGATGATAGAAATTTCCAGGAAAAACTAGGGAGTCAGACAAAAAACATCTCCTTTCTCAAATTTTCGACCAAAATGAATTTTCCAAAATTAATAAAAAACTCGAGGCTTTTCATACGAACCTAGAATACCTAACGCATGCAGCCTCTTCATTATATCATAATCTGGTCCACATCGACCTCAAATATCCTATACAAACTTGTGCCTTATCTGTTTATAATTACAAACCGTTTGTTTATGTTTCAGAAGGCATCCTGGGTATTTTGGAGGTGCGGGACCCCTTCAGCCATTACACGGTCACAGAATCGACATCCAGCCCTGGAACATCGACGGAACAAGGAATCCAGAGTTATGTGCACGCCGGTATAGCATTCATGTAAATTTAGCACTAATCTTCCTTATCCTTGCATAGTTTAGAATCTCTGCATGTGTTTATAATGCCCCTTATGTAAAGGGTTTTCCACAAACAGGTGTAATTTTGAATAGCCCGCTATTTCTGTTAATGTCACGTTTGAAGCTGTAATTTTTTGACATTTGACAAGTAGAAACTACGCCATTAATGAAAATGGAACGATACATGCTGCAAGAACGCATTGAAATTATTTAAATTCACTATATAAATGGTGAAAATTTGGCAGAGGCGGTTCGTAAAACTCGAACATTTTTGGGTCGTCCTGAAGCATCTTGTCGGACCGAAATAAAGAAATTGGGGTCGTCTTTTGCGGGAAAAATTTTTGGACCATGTTATCTTTCGGAGAGGTGATCAGAATTGACCACCGAGATCTTGTGATTTAACACCTTGCGACTTCTTCCTTTGGGGCCACGTGAAAGAGAAGGTCTACGCTAATAGCCCAGCGTCGATTCAAGACCTCAAAGATGGAATTCGTGAGGCTATCGAGGATATAGAGCAGCCACTTTGCGATTTGGTTATGGAAAATTTCATTAAAAGGATATGGTCGTGGTGGTCATTTGCCTGATGCTATTTTCCATCAGCTTCTTCGTTATAATGAAATAAACATCCGATCATTTATATTGAAAAATGGCATTTTTCTTTGAATATCAAAATTACACATCTTATTGGAAAACCCTTCATTTTCGTTGCGAAATGAATTACTTGTTGAGTGACATAGCGAACAGACCACACAGTCAGTAATGATAAATTTGTACCATCTCAGTAGCTGGAATGAAAGAGATGAACTGCAGGTCCAGGTTCGCATCCCGATCCGGCTATGGATGCTTTAAGCATATTCCAGTTTTTTCGGTTTAAAATTTCCTCAGTTGGGTAGTAACGAATGAATGAAAGAGAAAATCGAAAGAAAAATAAGAATTTAAGTCACACAATGTAGCTTGTCTGAATACCCAGGTGAAAGTGGATATTAATACATTATGTTTTATTGATTTTTCTATCAAAAACAACTAGATTCGAGACTTGGTGACTTTAAAGAATTTCGATTTTACCTCTAACTGCTGTTGCGTAATTGGTGCACGAGTACATATCACATGAACAAATTTCCGCTAAATTCAGCTTGTGAGTTGCTCTGTCTTCTATTCTTTTAATCTATGTGTCTCTATAGTATTTAATACTACAAAGAATGTAATTGTCTGATCGGTTTCTACATACACACAATTCCGAACCAATTCGGGACTAATTTTGAACTCATTCATAACTGAAACGATTTATATAATATTCGAGTTTTATATATTTTATGAAATATGGTAGGTTGTTTTAGAGTTCCATAACTTATAGATCTTATTCAGTTATTATTGCTTGAGTTAAAAGCAACCGAATTAATTTCATTTAAGTTTCTAGAAATTCTAGTCGTATAGACTTCAGCAGAATATTCAGTATTCTAATTCCCCAATTCAGTGGCTTGATGTCCAAAGGAATAAAATTTTTTGCTTCCTCATGAATTTTTAATTTTATAGGTATGAATTTTTTTTATTGCTCATCAAATATTCAACTGAAATAAAAAAACGGATGACTTGCCTCAAACAATTTCATCGAGTAATACAAACGGAAATTAAAAGAAATGAAGGAATAAATAGAGACATTTCCATTCTACAACTAAGATTAATAAAGAAATAATTGTAATTCAGCCGGCAGGGTACAATATGAATTTCAATTAAGGGTTATCGTTAAGCCCTTCGCCCTTCTTGTTCATCGGGATTGAAAGCTGATATTTTTATAATGGGACTTTGTTTTTTGAACAATTAAGATCATGACTTGCAGTTGGGTCTCCTTTTGTATTCATTTTCTCTCATCTCTTAATATTAATCTAATTTGAACCCTGTTCAACTGGAATAGATTGTCCTCAATTGTTGTTCCCAGAATTGAATCTTTTCAATATAATTATGAAGAGGAAAATAAATAACACATTACGATGATTTTTTTTCTAGAAAAACATTTTGCCGCCAAACACCTAGGAATAACACTGTATAGTGAACTTCTGTGGAATAAGCATGTTGATCCTCCTACAGACAAAGCTAAAAGCTAAAAAGGCTCTTATGGTATGCAGATGTCCATGCGGCAAAAATTGGGGTTGTAACCCAAAAATACTGCGATAGATGTAAGTCATCCATATACGGGCCAAGTACCAAGTGTGCACTGTCGCTAGGCTTCTGTATGAGCGTCTTTCAAGCGAAAATATTAGCTATTGAAAGATGTCTAGATATAAATCTAGAAAGAATTTATCAGAAGTGCGATATAGCCATACACCTAGATAGTCAAGCTGCTATTAAAGCACTGAGCTCCTACGTCATCGACTCAAAGATGATCTGGGAGTGCCGGAACAAACTCAATGAGGTTGGCAAAAAAATAGGGTCTTTTTAGTCTGGGTTCCCATCCATTCGGAAATCGAAGGAAATGAAGAGGACAATGCACTTGCCAAAGAGGGCGTACGAATGTCACCCATTGGCACAAAACCCTTCTGTGGTAAAGGTAAATGTACCTATAAGAAGGAGTTTCTGGAGGAGGAGAAAACCGATAGGGAAAAACTCTGGCAGAATCTCCCAGGGATTGATCATTTCACTAAGTTCCTTCGAACTTTGAAACAGCATGATCCCAAAAATATCTGGATCTTGGTAAGAAACAATTACACCTCCTCACTGGCTTTCTTACAGAACACTGTCACCTCAGGAAGGACCTGTTGAGGATGGGATAATCGGACACTGACGAGGAGGAAGAAACCTCCATTCACTTAGTTCCGGAATACTTTGGCATTACGAGCCTAAGGAGAGAATGCCTTGGGCGAGAAACTTGTAAAAGTGAGGAACTAGCCTCGTTAAAGCCTTCACAGATATTGGATTTCATCAGATCTCTGGAACTGGAAGGAGAACTCTGAAGGGTGTGGTCAGAACAGCTCTGTAAGGGGGCACAATAGACCTTGAGGTTGCAGTGAAGGGTAACCCTTTTCAAAACTAAACTTAACTACCATTCCAATAACTGGTTCATACCAACAATGTATTGACATATTATTAGGGATATTCTTATCATTTTTGCTTCCAGGTTTCAACGTTTTGGCCAGCATTCGCAATCAATTTTCGTCCATGTTTGCGAATTCTGGCCGAAACGATGAATACCTGAAGCAAAAATGACGCTCAAATAATATGCCATCACCAAGAATTCCACTCCAACAAGCATCAATGATAATATATTACGATCAGCTTTTAGCGCCTGGCTTCACCTCTATGCTAGTCGTGAACATGCTGAATTTATTTCAGAAACGCCCTATATTTCGCTGCTCCAGATATTCCAAAGAACTTCAACATTTCAGGTCGAGATGCAGCGACGATTTGGGCAAACAAACTTCGCTTTTATATATTGACTCAAGGCGAAACAGTTTCTAGAAATGGTATTCTTTTTTACTGGATAAACATGGTCCTCTTTTACATAAGCATAGGATTTCCGAGCATCAATATGTAAATATTAGATATCCTCACGAAAGTTGAGATATAGCTGGATATTTCTATGGAATTTCGATCGATTCATAGAAAATGTCCGATATTTGGCTAAATTCTTCTATTTTGTCTGATCTACTAGATGAAGGTTTATCGTTACTTTTTTTCTGCGACTCTGTGGCAAATCTATTCATTCTGCAATATTTTGCGATGCAAAATCTAGTTCACCTATTCTCAAGGATTTGTACATAACTCACAGTTATGAAATTTTTTGTCAAACTCATTGATAGGGGATGAAAAAAAGTATACTTAATTCTTTTGATCTTATACCCTATCTATACCTATGAATTGTGTAGGAATTCGATCAGAAAAAAAGAGTCAAGACACAAAAAACGATGTAGATAACTTATAAGATCTACGACGAATTCGTTATAAAGAAGTCAAGAAATGTAAAATAAAATAAAACACACTATTGTTGTATTTTATTTTATTTTACATTTCTTGACTTCGAGAGAACATACTATGGAAGAATTCATTTGTAAAATCGTTATAAAGAAATTTCGTTATACAGAAAATTTGTTGCTATAGTCGGCAATGTCGCGGTCGACTTCACTGATAAATTTAAGTTTATCATTCAAACTTAAGCACTTCCTTTTAGAAATTTTTGCACAACTTTTAAACTAGCGTAATGGTTGTATTTGAAACTGTTTCAGAAAGATCTCTCTACCCGCCGTAATGCCTAAGTTTAAGGTCGGGATTCATTACGTACATCCGGAAAAATTTCGGAAAAAACCCACCTTATAACTTTTTACCAAAGAATGATGTTCCTTGAATATTTCGTTATAGAAAGAATTCACTTCGTTTTAGAGGGTTTTTTCAACATGGAATTCATTATACAGAGAAATTGAGAAATTTGTCTGTATAATGATGTTCGTTATAGGGAAGTTCCACTATATTCAAGAACTCTATCTAGATCCTGTGATGCACTAACCTCAGCTAAAAAAGTTTGTTTCGTTTTGTTTATTTTATTTTGTGAGCTTTTGAATGCTAAAGTTTAAATATATCCTACAACAAAACAAATAATATATTTAAATATCTAATTCTGTTCACCGAAACTCAAACACAAAAATTATTCTTGACATCAATTATCATTATTATGGATCCACTTCCACAATAATTATTCATCGATATCAAAATGAATGATTTCACCGTCTGGATGCCTGGATATGCTTCATTTCCATGGATACACTTTATACACAGGAAAGGTGGAAGGTGATTTACTTATCATACATTCGAATCATAAAATGATTGAAACGCTATCATTCAATTCATTCTTATTGGAATATCGATTCGTTGCGATGTGGGCCTCTATTATGTAGGATAATGTCACTACTCGAAAACACTGACATATAGATTTTCTCTGCTAATTATTGCTGGGTCAGTGACAGTGAGTAAAATGAAGAAACCGGGGTCAAAATCTTGTTTATTTTGAGAAAACTTCTGAGGTCTCTTGTGCTCTTATCACAGCTATTTTTGCAACTTCTGTTAAGTTCAGCCTCAAGTTTCAGAGTGCTTAAGAGAAAAATTAAAAAAAAAAATTTCTCAGGAAAAAATTTTTTGAGAAAGTTTTTCCTGAGAATTTTTTCTCTGAGAAATATGAAACAATGCGCAAAAATTTGTGCTAGTTTCATCAATAGAACAATAGAAAACTCTATCGTTATATCGCTCCTACCAACACGTGAGTTATAAAATGAATAAATAGTTCAAGACTCGAATATTCTCCGAAGCAAGTGCATTTTTTCTCAGAGAACCCAGAGAGATTTAAATATTTTTCCTTTGGGACCAACCAATCACTTTGCTTAGATGCCTGGCCCAGAAATGAGAATATATAAATTATTGAGGTTTTCAGTCGGATCACAACAGAGTTCATAAATATACAGAATGATAATCACGTTTATACAGCGCATATAAATGTGGAAACTGCTGACATAAAAGCAATTTTTTAGGTTAGCATGTTACATTTTAAGTTTTCGTCATAAAATTCTGAAATGGGTGTTTTGCACCTGGCCGCAAAACTTTTCGGCTTCGTTCTGTCTGAGATATTGGGCAACAAAAATTTCTAACAACAGGGAAATTAAAAATTACAAGTCTCTAGGATAACTCTCTATAGGATAATCTCTAGAGACTTGATAGTTTCAAGTTCCTAAATGAAAAAATTGTTTGAAAACTATTTCTCTAGGAATTCATCAATGCATACTTACTTCTCAAAAAATAAATATTTAATTATCACCTGGCTTCTTGTACCATCAAAGAACCCTCTAAACGCCGAACTTATCATTTTCCCTTCACTAAATATGAAACTTCCCCTACACCAACAAGAAACTTTGAGGTTTGAGGCTTTACCCTCTGTTTCGTCCTCACTTCCAAAGAGTTAACGAAAGGGTGTAGTCTTTCATTGGCCATTTCCCTCAGGATTAGGTAGTTTCCCATAAGCGAACTTAAAACAGGAGAAAGAAAGCTGATATTCCTTCGGGAAAGTTTTTAATTTCACCGCTCTTTAACTATGGTAACTTGAGCTATCAAATTCTGGCCGATGTACGATATGATTTTCGATAGTTACCGAAGTTGTTCAATCTAGAAATGGAGGGAGGATAAACTTTGACATATCGGATATCCGGTCTTGAAATATTCATGGCGATGGGATAGTTTGGCTCGGAAGTTTCACTTTCGTGCAGGAATATCGAATAAAGCATAGGAAGTATACGAACGTGGACAAAAGTAAATATAGACAAATATTGCTGTATATGTAGGGAGTTATTTATAATACAAATGAGGAAGGTAGGTATTGATATTCTTTCACGTTCACGAAAGGTTGAGCACATAGTAGGCGTTTCTTTATTTATCTGATGTTGGCAGTATTTACTGTCATAAAATAAAATAAAGTCAACGTTGCCGAATGTACTCGGCCTCGTCCGACGAGCTTGCGAGTTATCAGACAACTCTATGCAATATTGACAACATTGCGTATCAATCTGACAAGAAAATAAAGAACATAACCTAAAATTTTAATATACACAGTGGAATATGCCAAATTTCCATGGCCAACCGACGGCTCAACCTTTCGTGAACGGACTATAGAATCTTATAGTTTGAGACCATTATCGGCTCAGAATTCTAAAATTACGGACATTTGGACAAAACGATATAGCACTCGATTAAGTAGAACGGGCCCTCAAAAACTAGTAATAATAGTTGACATCATCGGAATTATGTTATTATGGACTCAACTTTCCTTATTTTCTATACTTATTTATTCAGTTGAAAAGACCATAAGACATCATTGAGCCTAATAGATAATTTATATATTTCATACAAAAACTGACTATAAAGAAACGACCTAGGTACTTACTTCTCACATCAGAAAACCGTTTTCGTTAATATAATAGTAGTAATGTCTGATAATTTGACCACATTCCAACCCCTATTTCAGCTTTCCTTCCCTTGGAATTACCGTTAGAGAACTCATCAAAGTTCACGGTTAGTTTACACTTGTAGCAAATAGGTTACAAGGAATTTAGAAATGTGGCAGAACGTAGTTTTACCGTAACCCTTCAGTTTTACCATTGAAGAAGATTCGACATTGGCAGATATTCAACATGTCAAACATTTCTGGTAAGAGTTAATTAAATTGATTTAAATTTCACATTTGAGAATACATTGAAACGAAAAAATATGTTTTGAGTATATTTTTGAAACAAAATTTGAAAGACAATTCTTTCCAAGGGATGTCAATTGTTAGATTGCTAATAGGGGAGTGTTTCTACAATGTTTTGTATATCGAAGAAGGTCGTCAATAGCGTTGATAAAACGGTAAACTACCTCAGCAGTCTTGGCTGTTACGTTTTGAGTTTTCTGGACTGGTTTCCCCTTATGAGATGGACTTAGGCAAGCCAGCTCTGAACACTTGCATACCATATGTTCAGCTGTTTCTACTTATGATCCACATAGCCTGCAAATCTGATCTGCTGACTGCCGATACGGAAAAATGGTATTTGTACCGATAGTACTTCGTCAGCAGTCCCACAATCAGCTCCTGAGAGCTTCAGGATCTTTCTGGTATACAGGATGTTTCATAATAGTATGTTACAAATTAGGGGACTGAATCTACGTAGAATTTCAAGAAAAAAAGTCCATATAAACAAGGGTCCGCAAAAGCTTTGTTACGGAGCTGCAGGGTGTTGAAATTTTCAAAAAAAATTGTCGAATTCTTCATAACTCCTGCAGTTTTTGAGACAGTCAGTCCAAATTTGGAATGCGAGCTATTTTCGATAGTCTCCATCATTGCATGTCCTGAATCTTAACTAAAATCTACAGGGTGTTTTCTTTTCCGGATCCATGTCTTCTTTTTCCCTCTCAAACTGTTTCGCGGTACGCAACTGATCAGCGTAAAATCAATTTTTGATTTTTTCGTTCAATTTAGAAACTTTTTTGACTCTTGTAATTATTTCCTATCTCTAACCGTGTTTTCAGCTATTGCTTGCACAATTATACTTAATGTTAATTCCATTTACCAATGCCTAATGATTTATTTAGAAGTAGGACGTCACGTATGATACGAAAAAGAAACTGGAAACTGTTTCATATTATCTCAAATTATCTGTACATCAATTTTCAATGTGACCAACCAAAACAACGTATATCGATTTTGTTTGTCTAACCCAACCAAAACACATAAATTCAGTCAGTTCGATAGTCAACTAATTAAATAAGTTTCAAAGCAAACCAGCACACACAGATTTGAATTATAGCTGAAATTACATAGTCTGCAGTCAGTTTCATCTGCTAGGTTTGTGGGTTTTCCTGAAAATACAACTGCTAATAGAGAAAGGGTTGAAACTGAGTTAGTTCTATTTGCCAGTATTTTGTACAGGATGGTCAAAATTGGGGACAATCGATATAATTTTAACGCTAGGACAAAGATGGAAATGAATGGCACATTGTTGAAATATTTTGCATTCGTTTATTTTATTACTATGGGCTCCTAGACATTGTCATTGAAGGAAATAAAAAAGCCAATGAACTACCTGACAACATTGTTCGATCATCCTAAATCGATGCTTTCAAAATAGCTACGATAGGTGGAGGTGCATGCTGTAGAGCAAAATACACTACGCAAAAAAATTATGGAAATCTCAAATTTATTCTACAACTGAAGGTGTTCTCAATGAAAACTATTCTCATCAGAATTATGCATGCATGTTTTGTCCACTTTCAACGTTATTCGTCAATACAGATGTGTTTTCCTAGCAGGAATAAAAAAGATGAGATTAACAGATTTTCAATGTATTGGCTCCATTCTGAAATCAGTTGTTCTCGATCAATTCTAGTGATCAATAATTTTTCTTTTGTTTGATTTTTTACACTCGATCGCTATGCAACGCGAAACAAGCAATTTGACCCAAGAGGAATGTGCCCAAGGTTTGGAGTTTCCCATACAAGTGCGTCCAGAATGTTGCAGCGATTCAGGGAGACAGGTATGAATGTCCGAAGACCAAGACAGGGTAGACCACGGGTAACAACTGCCATTCAAGAACGTTACTTGAGAGTTTCTCCGTTGAGAGTTGAGACAAGGGTTTGCAACCGCTCGCCTCCTTCAAAATCAGCTTGAGCAAACTCATGGGGTGGAAATACCAAGTATTAAATCACTTATCAGCATTCCAGTATTTTGAAAATTGTTTATTTCTCTTCTTTCACATAAGATTCGGTGAATCCTGAATTTTTCTTCCGTTTAATGTGTCTTGTTTTGTTCAAAACCTTCCCGAGAGAACATAAAAAATAAGTTATAAATTCAAAGTAGAGTTAACTTTCATTAAAATTGAGATTTTCAGAATGTGAGTTAATTTCTTTTGCGCAGTGTATATACCCACTTTGTCAATAGTATTGTATAGTATTCTACTCTCGTATAATTGCTGTTATTCACTCAGTGATTTGGTCCACTCGCCTACGACTCATGGCCTAAACTTCACCCCGTGAATAATAGCTATCATTATACGCTCGTTGCATTATATACTATTTTGGGTGATATATTGTTGAAAACAAGCTTACCGTAAGCGTAGTAACACCCGATAACCAATAAATGTAACTATCGCTTTCTACTGTTGATATCAACTGTAGTATTCTAAGTGACTCGTGGTCCCACAGCTGGCTGTTGCCCTAGGCCAAGGAACAAGCTCACGAAATAAACGAACGAAAATTATGCTATCCTGTCAATAAATAAACTCCGTTTAATGAACAAATCGCTGAAAGCTTTTAACCCCATATCAGTGCTCCACCCGAAATTTATAATCAGCACATCCATTCGTCCCGTCGCCGTCGTTGGGTTCCCAAAAATACGGGACCTAAGGCCGGGCCGTTGCTGGACGGCCAGCTAGATGGGACAAATTATTTCGAACGCTTGGGCGACGGAAAACGGCGTTTTCGGGAAATAATAATTTTCCCGTCGAATCAATCACCAAAATACCCGTCCCAAGCATTTTCGCCATCAACTTAAATTGGTTTTCGGATGAGATGTGGAAAGCCGTTTACGTTCACATGAACAGGGCATGAATCGCTCTTTCGTATTTGAGTTTGGTTCCTTTCAAGCTGAGGAAAAAAATAGATTCTGTTTCACCCGGTTTGTAGGTATCTGTTCATTTATAGAAAATAATGCTTATAAATGTAGGTATCTACAGTAAGAGAACTCCTAAAAAAAGCGGCTTTTCATTTGTCAGTACCAATAAAACTGAGCTGCTGTCTTCAATAATTGAGATATTGAATGAGAGCAGTTCGTTACTTTATGATAATAACTAGCTTTTACCCGCGACTTCGTCCGCATACGACGACGTATGATTTGAAGTTTGCGTTATATTGAATTATTTTCCCTCGTAACAAACGTAAACACACTAAGTGTAGGTGTTATAATTTCGGTGATGAACTGATGACCTATCTGTTTCTTTGTCTAAAATGAGTATTAACTTATCACTATGACTGATTACTGAGCTTAAAGTTCGTATAAATGTCTATCTAATTACCTCCTCAAGTTTAAAGCGTAGCTAGTTATGATGTAGTACTATATTAATTCTGTGGTGAAGGTAATTAGATTTTATCTTATGTAATATAACAGTCAGTTGAATAAAAAATCGTATACAAATCAGATCAATAGTTTTGGCGTAATGTGATTCTAGACAGAGTTTTAATGTTGTAGATAGGTAGCTGTGTATAGGTTCCTGTGGGAATGAGATATTTTCCCAAAGTGAAAAGTAGTCTGAATTTTGGTACCTTCCTACCCTATAAGTTAAGCAGTGTGATGGAATGTCGCTTAAATAAAGACAGTTGCATCAAAATTTAATCATAAATTCCCTAAATTATGGCGCCTGCCCACCCTCTAAGTTAGAAAAGTGATGAAATACTTACTTGAAGTCTTAGTAACACTCGGTTAAAAAAAAACGTCAAAATCATTTCAGTAGCTATGGCGTCATGCGCTTCTTGACACGATCACGCTAGATTTCCGCGGGAATGGGGTATTTTCCTGCCGTAAAAAGTAGCCTGTGTCCGTGCCTAGGATCCTATCTTTATATTAACCAAGTCTTATAAAAATCTGTTCAGACATTGAGGCGTGAATGAGGTAAACTTTCAAAACAAACGATTAAAAATCACTAACTTAATTAGTTTTCTGCCTACTGCCTACGCCTTAAGTACGATAGCATGAATATTAATAGCCCATATCCTTTTTTAGGTTACTATCTATCATCTAACTAAATTTCATCAAAATCCGTTCAGCCGTTTAGGCATGATAGAGCAAAACTCCCAGCAAAAACCATAAAAAAAATCACTTACTCAATTCAGTTTTCTGCCTACTTCCTACCCCCTAAGTAAGATGACGTGATCATTTTGATTTTATATCCGTTTTTAGAATAGAATAGAATAGAATAGATTTATTCATGTTTACACCAAATAGGTTTACACTCGTCACATTACATAATATAAAAATATCTCAAACAGTTATCATTTTAATCTTCAAAAATTCATCTACACTGAAAAACACTTTTAAAATAAGAAAAGACTTTAATTTATCTTGAAAACTTTTCAAGGACAGAGTTCGCATATCCTTTGGGACTCTATTATAGAGTTTGGCTGCTAAATAGAATGGAGCTTTTTGCGACCTACTGAGCCTGGCATAAGGTAAATGAATATCATTTTTATGTCTTGTGTCATAGTCATGACCCTCTTCGTTCCGCACCCAGTTTTCAAGATTTTTATGAGCATAGGACAAAATCTCATATAAAAACAAAGAGGGCAGCGTTAAGATCTTGAACTTCCTGAATGATAATTTACAGCAATCCCTGTATCCCAAATTATCCATTATTCGTATGATCTTCCTCTGAATCCCGAACACTCGCCGAAAATCGCTGCATGAACCCCATACCACAATGCCATACCTGGCATGCGACTCAAAAAGAGCAAAATAGGCTGTTCTCAAAACGGGTAACGAAACGGAGGCCGATAGATTCCTCATCACAAAAGTGTTCCTAGCCAATCTACCACACAGAACATCAACATGAGCCGCCCAGGTGAGCCTTGTATCCACATGGACCCCCAAAAACTTGACCTCTTTCCTCCCAGTTTCCCGGTTCGACAGCACTAGCTTCTCGGTCTTCTTATCGTTAACGGACAAGGCATTACCCGTAAACCATTCACGAGCTTTCGCCTCCATTGCCCCAAATAGATCCTCAATATCCGATAGACTGTCACAAGCTGTTAATATCGTACAGTCATCGGCGAACAACAGGCTCGAAAACTTCTTCATGTAATAAGGGAAGTCATTGATGAATATGAGAAAAAGCAAAGGACCATCTATTACCTTACTAAATTTCATCAAAATCTGTTCAGCCGTTTAGACGTGAAAGAGCAAAAGTCCCAACAAAAACGACTAAAAATCACTAACTCAATTTAGTTATCTGTCTACTGCCTATCCCCTAAGAACGATGGCGTGATTATTTATGACCATTTCTAGGTTATCATCTATCACCATACCAAATTTCATCAAAATCCGTTCAACCGTTAAGGCATGAAAGAGTAACAGACAGACAGACAGAGTTATTTTCGCATTTATAATATTAGTATGGATAATGCTTATGAAGGGGGTGTTTTTTAGAGGTATAGAACTTTAAATTGCAATAAAACAACGATCTTGTGGTATTACATTTCAAATATGATTTCTGGAATATGACCGCCACGGCTGGCTCGGATGCAGTCCAATTTGGACGTCCAATTCTCGATAACTTTTTCCAACATTTGTGGCCTTATATCGCCAATAACAAGGTAAATGTTTTCTTCCAAATGGTCAAGCGTTGTGGCTTATTCGCATAGACCAATAACTCTACATAGCCCCATAGCAGTTTTGTTTGTTGACGTAGCCATTCAACCAGAAATGCGCTTCATCGCTAAACAAAATTCGCTTATGAAAATCGGGAAAAACTGAAATCTCGTTTTGGGCCCATTCGACGAATCTACGCCTTGCTTGATGATCGTTTGGCTTCAATTCTTGCAAGATTTGAATTTTGTAAGCACTCAAACCAAGATCCTTCAACAAAATCTTCCATGAAGTGGATGGACACAGATCCAATTCCTGTGCTCGATGGCGGATGGACTCATTCGGGTCTTCCTCAATGCTACGCTCTACAGTACAGCTACAGCTTCTTCTGTACGCACCTTACGCCGTCTCTGGGGATGAGAGTTATCAATAAGAGTAAACGGGGTGCGAAAATGTTCCATGGTTAATCAAAATAACTGCCCTGATGGACGTTTTTGTCGACGATAAAATTATTTTCGAAATAAAATTGCACTTTTTGCAAGCGTTGTTTAAGTGTGAGTCTATTCATGATGAATTGCCAAACCAAACTGAGAATAAATGTCTTGACAGCTGTTAAATCGGTCGCCATCTTGAACAGTAATGCCAACTCAAAGTTCTATACCTCGAAAAAACACCATTTAGTTGTATCCATAGCAAAACAACTAAAAAAAGCGGCTTTTCATTTGTCAGTACTAATGAAACTGAGTCGCTGTCTTTAATAATTGAGATATTAAATAAGAGAAGTTCGCTACTTTATTTTGAAACGGGTTATCCAATATAGTTTTGACAACTTTGAATTCAATTTATGAATGCTCTCTTTCACTAATCAGCGAACTTTACCTGCCAAGAATTCGGAGATTTAAATAAGATTCAATTCAAGTTTAAATATATTAATACAGCACCTATGTCTTCGATCTATAACCTGATTAATCCCTCAATTGAAATAAATGATGTATCCAGAAATTGTTCACTAGTAACTAAACGTTCTGCAAGTCGATTTCGATATCTGGTTGTATTATCGACAGCAAATTAATTTTTGAACAAACATCGGTCTACTACTGGCCTCAACTGGTATTGATCTGGTAAATAATCAGATATTATCTAGATGTTTCCGTGTCCGCATCCTAAAAATGTCGATATCCTCGTACTTCGATGTTGAAATTATGTTTATTATGATATGAGATCTTCGAGAAATTTCACCTCACCTTGACATAACATTGTTTCCATATAATAACAACCAAGTCAAATTTGAAAGAGTTCCACCTGATGTTGATGAATACTACAGAAACAAAGCAATATGAATTACTGGTTGACTGCCTTTATTATTGTACTCATACAGGTTTGGAAATTCAGATCAGAAAAATGCCCTTTACAATGCAACAGACAGAGAATTTTGCAGGCAGAGAGTTCAGCTCTGACTGAATACAGTTGTCTTATAGGCAAATCAAGCTAAGCGATACGCTCTCTGGTGAGGATCTGAGTAACCATTAATATTGACATGATTCTTTTATTTTGCATTGTGTTGTCATGAATTATGTGAATATTCATCATTACTAATCATTTTTCAAGTATGAATCCATTCAAACCACTATTATACAGTTCCTAGGAAAAAATAAATCAAAATTTCCTTAGGCTGGGGATAAGTTTGGGTAGAAGGAAAATAGGAGAGTAGAGTGTAGATGGATCGACGAAAAGCCTTCCAATTAAAACCTAAAATCGGTAAACCAGGCACAGGAGATATGAAAGCTTGCTTCTTCCATTTTGTAGATGAGCATTAATTTTATGGAGGTAAGCACGAATTACACAAAACTTGTAGGTTAATTTAGATTCATGGGGTTAATCGTTTACAGATCCCAGTTCCCAACAGGGGAAGCTTTTGAAAAAGACTGTTGTGCCTTCTAGAATTCTTTCTGTTGAATCTACTATACCAAAAAGGAACAACCAGAAAATTCTAGTTCTAGTAGTAAAACTGAAAGGTTGAGACGAAGAAGTCTAAACAAAGACCCACCGGCCACCAACTAATGCTATTCTGAAGAAAAAAGTACTGTTTCAGCAAAATAAAATAATGTTAATTCTACAAACAAGATTGTTCTCCTTAATTTCTTCAACATTCTTCAACAGCCTTTTAAACCTTATCGATCTTTCACTATGACTGAAGTAAAATAAGTAAATTAAAATGAATGATAAATACCT
This sequence comes from Propylea japonica, assembly GCA_013421045.1. Taxonomy (NCBI): domain Eukaryota; kingdom Metazoa; phylum Arthropoda; class Insecta; order Coleoptera; family Coccinellidae; genus Propylea; species Propylea japonica. The sequence goes on along the minus strand of CM024245.1, from coordinate 36,662,596 downwards.
ACTGGTTTATGATCCAAATAATGTTGTTTCAACACCTTCGAACTTTTCACGTAATCTCAATATTGCCATCCTTGATTCTTCAAGGATGGCAATATTGAGATTACGTGGAGATTTTTCTCCACCATTTCCAACCAGTACAAAAATCCAACAGCAACTGGAAAACCTCAATTCGACACCCATAGGCTAAAAATTATCTACACCGATGTCATTCTCTTCAAAAACCAATTAATCTTTCGTTCGAGCTAGTAAAATAGAACGTTCCGACTGAACCGTATAATTAATTCCGATACACCAATATCAACAGAAATAACTCACGCTGCTGTACGTTACGTCACTAAAAATTAGACGGGGTGTTAAATCAAGAATGACGGGACAGTGTTCGGTGAAATTGAGTTGCATGTGAGCTGTTGGGAATATCCCTACTTACCCTGAACAGAGTAGAACTTCATTAAGCCTTCGAAATTAATGAAATATGTGAAGCTTGTAGGGGGAAAGTTTGCTGTATAAATAAGGTTTGTAATAAGGCATAACCCCAACTTCATATCATCTTTGTTCTTTGCATGGGTAATATGGCGTAAAGATAAACTTATATCGTGGAGAATAGGGATACAATGTTTGAGGAGAATTGTTTCATTAAACTGCGTGGTCGTATGGTAAATTTATTAGTTGCTCACGCTTTACCAGAGCTCAGGGAAAAGCCCTGTCTCGCCGTTGCAACAAAAATAACACTTAAAACTATTCGAATATTGAAGGATTTCTTCTTTATTGAGTCCAACCGAAAACCTTCTACAAAATGCCTTCGGAGTTCTGAATCTGAAACGAAAAATCGAAGCAGAAAAAATGAAGAAGAGAATAATAAATAATGTGCTGGGGGTACAATTTTCGTTCGTCTTAGTACCCCTGTTAAATAATAAATACATTCACATTTCGTGATTGAACAGTAGTTACTGTATACATCTTCAAGAATTGTTGTAGTGTAGAGTTACGTTACTTTTTGATACGCTGTACACAGGGTGTTTCTAATTGGTGCGAAAGATTTAAGGGGAAGATTCCTCAGAATATTTTATGAAAGAAAGATCCCATAAATGTAGTTCTGGAAATGCATTGTTTCCAAGATACAGGGTGTTGAAGTTTTACTTAAGAACTAACTGAAAAAAGTAAGCCACTGAGATATTTTAAACTACACTTTTTTTCGAATTCTTCGTTCAATTTATGATATATATTCTTTTGAAATCAAGAGCTAACATAATACATACATAAGACAAAAATAAAAATCCCTAACTGAGGTTGGTGCAAAACGGCGTACCATACTATTTTTTCTTATGATACCAGAGCTCAGGAAAAAAACCCCAGTAGAAAAAACCCTGTCTCGCCATTTCAACAAAAATAACACTTAAAAATTATCAGAATATTGAAGGATTCCTTCTTTATTTAGTCCAAACGATAACCCTCTCCAGGATGCCTTCGGAATTCTGAAACGAAAAAAATCAAGCAGTAAAAAGAAACAGAAAAATAAAATGATTGAAACTCTATTAAATCGATTTAAAATTAATAACCCAATTCAAAAACGACTCGGTATATTTGTATAGCTCTCAAAAAAAAATCTTTTTTGATTTTTTCGTGTGGGGTGCCGTTTTATTCAAGAAAATTAAACATCTGACTCGTATTTGTCGTTACTTCAAAACATTATGTAGAAGAGATACTACCTCAAGATGTTTTATTTTTTACATTAAAACGGAGCCCCACACGAAAAAAACGCTCGAGAGATTTTTCGTCGTGAATTGAATGAATAATTCAAAAATAATTGTGAGTTCAAGAAATCTCAGTGGTGCCTACTTTTTGAGTCAGTTTTTTAGTAAAACTTCAACACCCTGTATCTTGGAAACAATGCATTACCGAAACTACATTAATGAGAACTTTCTGCCATAAAATATTCTGAGGAATGATCCCCTTAAATCTTTCTCATCAATACAGAAACACCCTGTATAAATACCACGAAAAGGAGAAGGGAAATGCAATAAAAATCGATTTTGTCATAAATGCAACATCTAATCAGTGGAGCCAACATTGTTTCAGATAACTCAAAGCCTAAAAAATCCTTCATCAGTTAGACAATAAAAATTCGCGGATAAAAAAATCGCTATTCCCAGTTTATTGCCCAAACCCGTATAGTATATTCACCCCAGCTGTAATACTCTTCAAAGGAAGTTTGTTCCACCGAATCGGAGAAATTCAACAGAAATCTCCGTACCTACTCGTCAGTTGATCTCGACATGTTCAAGTTTATTGCTGCGAGGGCCCGTAATAAATTGAAAATTAGAATGGAAAGCGAAGACGTTTCTGAAGGGGAAAATCTTCGTTGAGATTCCTTTATGATTCAGATAGTCCTTTGGCGATGATGAAGACATTGAGGAGTTATCTAGAGCGTTTTGTGTCTGGAATGGTGTTTGTTCGGGGTATTTTAATCATCTTTGGAATGTTAATTCGGTATTTCATTGTGCTGGATGGACGTTTATAATGACATCGTTGTTTAGATGGGAATAAAATTATCTGGATTTATTCTGGAGGAAGCTTGTCGAAAAACATATTTTTAAAAAACTTTATAGGTTTTCATTCCCAGTCTCTGAAACAAAAAAATTAAAAAATTATTAAGATGAAGTGCTCTTGAGAAAATCTTCGCACTAATTTGTCAGAAGCAAATTGGTTTTGAAAAAAATTGTTGCCTAACAGTAAAACTGAAAAAGGAAATAAATAAAAAGGATAATGTAACGTTTCGGTGTCTATATCAGACACCTTCTTCAGACAAACTTCAGAATTGTGTGGTTTTTCATTTACAGTCTAATTGACATTGAAAGTTGTCTTCAATAAATCAATCCAAATACGATCTATTCCAACAGAAAATTTTACCGAATTATCTACTTGATCTAACAAAATACATGTGGATTCCTCAAATTTCCTTTTATAATTATCAGGTTCCGCCATAAGGATCTTTGTGTTGTTCCAGTTCATCATATGATGATGATGTTGTTCTTATGTTCCCGTTTTCTTATCTCTAAAGGTCTTGATGTCTCTCCTGTGTAAGATTTTCCACATATACTGGGAATATTGTGAACACATTTTTTTGACTTTTGTGTCTCATTCATTGGTTTCGTTCTGGTTAGAATGGATCTCAAATCATTTTGTGTTTTGAAAACAGTAAGTTCTTATGTTGAATTTCGAACCAATTCTTTTTATTTTTTCTGAAAGGCCAGGAATATAGGGAATGACGTTCAACAAGAAAATAGGGTTTTTACAATTCAAGGTAAAATCCAATGGTTTCAAAGAATAATATCATTGTGCAAAAAGCCCACAATAACTCGATGATGAAAATAATGCTAATAATGATTACCATCAAGTTTCCTTCGACATATGTTGCTGAGTTTATTTTCCTTCACTGTTATTTTTCTTAGAAAGGGGACGTAAAACGATGTATAGGACCGGATATCCCAATGACGGTATCCAACAAAATGTATTTTCCGGATGACGACAAAGTCCCATTCATATACCCTTCGTGATAATAACAGTAAACTGAATTTTGCGCGAATATATTGGCTTCACGTTTGAGCGATTTTATTACAACAGGAAAAGCAAGCTTTTTTGTTCAACCACGCTTTATTCAATGCTGTCGTATAGAGGCAAAAGTTTTTTTTTGCGTTGACATAATTCATGATAGAAAACTGTGGTTAAAATGAATGGAATACAGTGGAATTCATTCATTAACTTTCATGAGGTAAAATCGATGTGATTTTACAGAGTTGTGCTATAGGTATTCCTATTTAATTTTCCATGGTTTTGTTACACTTTGATCACAAAATTTCGTTTGAAGTTTAATCTAGCATGTGACCATAAAATTTCATATCGATTGAAATATATTCTTGAGGATTCTGCATTTCTAAAAACCTTTATAGGTTTTCACTCCCAGTCTCTGAAACAGAAATAATTAAAAATTTTAATTAAGATGAAATCCTCCTGCGAGAATCTTTGCACTTATTTGTCAGGAGCAAATTGGTCTTGAAAAATTTGTTGGTTAACAGTAAACTGAAAAAGGAAATAAATGAAAAAGACAATGTAACGTTTCGGTGTCTATACCAGAATGACAATTGACTGCAAATGAAAAAACACACAATTCTGAAAACTTTACAAGTTTGTCTGAAAAAGGTGTCTGATATAGACACCGAAACGTTACATTGCCTTTTTCATTCATTTCCTTCTTCAGTTTTACTGTTAAGCAACAATTTTTTTCTAGACCATTTGGTCCTGACAATAAGTGCAAAGATTCTCGCAGCAGCACTTCATCTTAATTGAATTTTTTTTAATTATTTCTGTTTCAGAGACTGGGGTGTAAACCTATAAAGTTTTTTAGAAATACAAAATTTCATTTCAATCTGGTCAGTTCTGTTTGTGATATTGAGGACCGAAAATTTTGAATGTCCATATTTTTGGAACGTTTTTGCTGATTAACAAACTCAGCATTTAGGAACTGAACTTACCCTGAAAATTTCAAGTCTCCAAAACTTACTGACAATTGGCAAAACAATATAGCATTCGTTTGAGCAGAACAAAAATCGGTAACGAATATTTTATTCTATGCTGTTGAAACCATCGATTTTAAAACTTTTCGAACACTTTCATTGAAATTTAATAAGAATAAAACGAGCACTCAAATGTCTCAAATGCCTGTTTGATTCCCATCAAATTTGATAGACAACCATAATGAAACTGTTGCATCGCTATGCAAGCATTTTCTTCATTATTTCAACGAAAATCAAACATTGTTAAAGTCTATAACTCTATAGTGTATTCAACAAATCTGATTTCAGTTTATTATGAGGTATAAAGCTGGGTGTCTGGGAAATTTTCCATCGAATCTTTTTTTTTACACTTCCGACAATGCATTAGTAAATTCCCAGGTGATTAGAATCGATACAAAGCTTTCACAAAAGTTTTCATGGAGTTTTAGTTCTGATAATGGCTTCGATGGGAAAAAAGCATATTGCTAAGTGTTTGATTTTCCAATGTTCTAATGGAAGTTGAGGTGGTTAGCGATATGAGTACATCTGATCGATATACGGATTACCAGTTCATACATATGAATAAGTAGTTATTTGAAATACAAGTCCAGATAGCATTCATATTGCTCCAATAGTTAAAAATTGAAAAACGAAATAAAAAATGACAAGTTTTAGAATAAACGTGTGTGAAAATGAATTTTTTTCTGTTGTAAGTGTTACACATACTTCTCATCAAATTTTAAATGCGAATGATAAACGATATATGCTTGAATGATAAACCGAAGGCAACCAACTGGCAGAATTTCATTTTTTAATGGAAGCTCGAAGTCAACTAAGACTGTAACACAGAGAAAAACTATCGGTATAACAGGTGATAGAAAAATGAAAATTTCCTCCCGATTTCATTATAGTATAGCACCTAGTTTCCTGAAATTTTTCTGTAAAATATCAGGAATCATTTCTTCTATCGGCAGACTAATTGTGCGGTTCCAAACCTCTGCCAGACACAATTAAACATTAATAATGAATTAATTCAGTACTTCGTAATTTGATGAGAGCTCAATTTCATCTATGTTGAATGGAAAACAATTGAATGATGATTCCATAGTAGGCAGACAGTTGCGATGTCATTAAAAACTGTAAATGCAATTAATTGAAATTTGAGAGTGTCTGGCAGAGGGTTTTAACTGTAGGAATTGTCTGCAAATGAACGAAATGATTCCCTATATTTTGATGATTAAAAAATAAGAAGACTGGGTTTTGATTAACTGAATTTGAAAGTTTATTTTTTTACCTGTGTTGGGAATATCTGTTGAAAGCCTTCAAGCTTTTTTGAAATAATGAAGGTCTGTCTGGGCTCCTACTCTATAACAGATAACAGAAACATTCGATATAATTTTGAAAAATATTTATAAAATCTGATATTTCGATTTTTTTAATCGTGGTGTTTTTTCAGAGTGGGAGGCGAGCCGCAGTGGCTCGCCGGATATGGAAGTGGAGATCAGGGAAAGTACGTCCGTGGAAAACCGAAGACCTGACTCAACTCTACTGTTAGTTAACAATACACCGATCTACCCTTATGGGGGTAAGTGTCTCCATGTCAAAAGCATGTGTGCATTGAACCATATTAGTATAAAATCGAAAGATGCAATAATTTTTCTTTGAACATGCAGGTTTGTGTGAAATTCAGAAAATGTCATTGTCATGAAGTAGATTCTAACCTTAAATTTGAATTAAGTTTTGAGTTATTTTGCATATAAAAGGGTTCGAATCTATAGATTACGAGAAGTTTTGACAGCTGGACGAGTCCGGAAGACCAACATTAACCTAGAATGAACTGATTATTTTAATCTCAGTGCGGTTTATTGAGAAATTTTGTGGTCTGTCGGTACTCTGAACATTTTATTCTCATTAATTAGACTAATGAATATTATATGACCTTGATTCTCTTCAAATGCAAAATACCAAAGAGCCTCATTACACAAAACTTCAAACTAATTCCTGGTTTCATCCCAAATTACCGTTTATTATTCTCCATTTCCTGTCCCAATGAAAAATTCACTCCAATTTTCGGTTCCTCGTCGCCAAGAATACCAAGTAGGTTCCTCCAGATTTAAATTCGACTAATTTATCTTGCACGTTCGTTCACTTCGGGTAGATGGATGACACTTGAAGAAGCCGAGCGCAGACCTGCCTCTGAAGGTGAAATACTGGTTATTTAGAGGCATCTCTAATTCAGACGATGATAAAGGTACCAAACCAACTTGATGAAGGATTCTTGGCTTCTCGGTTCACTATAAATTTGGTGAAAGTAATGATGATACATTTTTCCTGCCACTTTTGTTTTTGACATTTTTAGTTCTCTTTCTTACGGAGGCGTATTGGTTATACTGCAGTAAAATAAAAATCTCTCAATTGACAGATTTCATCTGGAAGTAAACGAAAAGTAGGAAGCATCACTCACCGGCAAAATAATCGATCCACTTAAAAAAACGATGAAGTTTGTTAATTTTTAATTATGTTGTTTCGAGTTCGATTTGATCGAATTTTTTTTCAATTGTAGGTGTGTTCATCGTCAATCTATCACCAGTTTTTAATTTCAAGGAAACTCGGCTTACGTCATTTTATACAGGGTGAAACATAATCTGTTTTTTACCCTAACTTTAGAACCACCCCTGGTGTATTCCAGTTGTTTCACCGTGTGATTTCATATTTCACCATCAAGATACATCTTCTCTTGGGCATTCAATATTTCATTTATAACGATATCTCAATTTTTGTTTAAGATTCAGGGTTTTCAGTAAAACATTAAACTCCACAATTTCGCTATGACTTTGAAAGTACTTTCACAGATTTAACCTCAAATCCGAACGTTAAGAAAATAAACTGAAAACTGAGTGAAAACATAAAACAAGGGAAGTTTTTAGCGAGACATGTTGTTCGATATGCACCATTTATTGGAGGCGATTTTGTGCTAACGCTTCATTCATAATACATCCACCGAATGTGGCTAGGACTGCCAGGAAGTATTTAGCAGAGGCTGATATCCAATAATTCAACTGGCCTGCTCTAAGCCCAGATTTGAACCCAATTGGGCATGTTTGGATGCTCCTGGGAGGAAAATTCGATCTCGCGTATCAACTCATGAAAATTTGCAGCTGCTCAGTGATGCTTTAATTGATTCAAAACCTTAATGAGGACATGCCGAGACGAATTGCACCTGTTATCTGCGTCTGGACGGAAAACAGGTTATGTATTTGACTCAGTTTCAGTTTGTTTTCATTAGGTCACAATTTAGGTTGAATTTGTTGAAGTACTGTTGTAGCTTTAGCGTAATTCAATGTTTTACTGCAAACCCTGTATTTTAAAGAAAAATTAAGCTGAGGCAGCCATTCACGAAACATTTTTTCCATACATTATTGACAAATGTATATTTTTCGAATCAATAAATATTTATAATGCTCTGATACCAGAAATACAGTTTTAATTAAATCCGAAATCTTCAGCTCTCTATCTCGCGTGCCTACAAAACTCCTATATCATAAAATGCTAGTGAGCTAGGGATAATTTATTTCTGAGTGATTGACATCAACCTTCATCAGTAAAAGTATCGAAAAGCTGCATGGAAAACCGTAAATCCTAATAACAACCCATAAAAAATACTCTGATACATTCTCACCGACAATGTCATTCTCTTTATCAAAATTGATAGTTGCAAAACTGCTGAACCAGCAGTTTCAAGCTTGCATAAAGCCATCGTGAAATATCTGCGTCGACAAGAATTTTTCACTTATATCCATGCTTTCCCACACAGAGCCGGGAAATTTCCATCCCATCTGGAAAAGAAAGCGTTTGCAGAAGCTGCACATGAAATCTATTCAAGGAGAATGCTCTCGTCACAAAGGATAATATCTAATAAATCCAGATCGAGGAAATCGTTGGCTTCAGAGTGTGGGCTTGAGATAGTTGCGAAAATATTGCGGGATTTGAGAGTTTCCTCGAGCCAATCGTTTCATCCTCGGCTCTGGAAGTGTTTTTCCTAAGTGTGAAATATTGAAGAAGTCGAATTCTTTTTGTATGGAGAAACCTTTGTTCGTCGTTTGTTTTTAGCTAGCTCAATAATGGAAATTTTTCGTATATTTTCACTTACCTATTACCTATTTCGAAAGATTGAGATTGAATTCTAACCTTTAGTCTGTTCACATATTATTGAGCACAAAGTAGTCCATGAAAATTTGGCATATGCCACAGTGTGTATTGAAATGTTAGTTATCCATAGAATGGATATTCGTATATAATATCATAAGGGCATCTAATTTTTCCGAAAAGAATCGAAAAAACACGTTGCTAAGTAATATTTTGACAAGAAGCATGAGTGCTGGTGGCAACAAAAATCCGAGTCGAAGACGAGGATTTTTGCACCTGCACGAATGCTTTTTGTCAAAAAATATTACTTTGCAATGTGTTCTTTCGATTTTTTTTACAGGAAAAATTAGATGCCCGAATGGTATTTGACAAGACTATTTCATGAGAGACAAATTATTCTGCATGCATTAAGTTTAGGTATTGATTTGACAATAACTGTGAAGTTTTGCCGCGGGTAAACGCGAATAAACTGCTGACAGGTCCTGCCAAACAGTTTTTCCACCTACAAACCATTTGTAATTCAAAATTGCGCGTTTCTGATTGGTGCAAATTACGACGAGGGAAATAGTCTGAGATATTGTTTATGTTCAAAATTGGTTTTGTCAATTATGCTTATTAATGGAAAGAAATTTCAATTTGTGAAATTAAAAAATTACGGATATAATTTTCTTCCGGAAATTAGTGATTAAACCTTCAAAAAGATTTATAGAACATCTTTATCTCCTTTCATAGACATAATATGCCTTAAAATATTCATTACACACTTATACAATGAAATGGAATGAACAGTGATCATAACTGCTTGTAAGTTTTTATTTATTCGAGAAAAGAATCGACTGTATCGAAATTTTGCAAGTAACTTTTTTCTCCAGAATTGAATGGGAAACCATAAGATAATTTTATGTTTCGAAAATCTGTGCCACAAATTTTTGAAGGCAAATCGTAAAAAGTTGTTATTTTCAACCTCTAATAATGAAGTAATGGGATAAAAAAAAATTGTGTGAGTAACATCCACGTAATGAATTATATTATGTCTAGTTTTATGACTCAGTGTTCTTAGGGATTCCTAAAAAAATTAAAACTGCCAAACTCGATTTCGAAAAAAAAATTATATGATTTGGAAAAAACTTTATATGAACTACCCCTGCTTATTTCCATCGAGGAATCATCTCCAAAAGTCCCTCACATTGGTTAATATCCTGTATATCTTCGCTTGTTCAGTCAGGATACGAAATATGTATAATATATCTCTCCAGATTGACGACGCTATAAAGAATAAAGATTTAAACCCCCTCAGGATTTAATATCCATGTGAAATCTTATTATCGTAATTTATTCAAGATGACAGTGATATGATGAAACCTGCGATTTCGTTTAAAAAGAGGATAAAAGTTCGAGATTGAATGATGAGATGGAAGCCGATTCTTTATTCGGAAAAGCCTCATTATCTCGATACTATATGGAATGAAGTTATCACAAAGGAGAAATATCTTTATTGACGATTAGTTCCTTATGATATTCGGGAATATATACTTGGGGTGAATTCTGTTGAATGATCAATAATATCAATTCACTTATTTCACGGAAAAGTCATCATAAATCCATACTAATATTATAAATGCGAAAGTAACTCTGTCTGTCTGTCTGTCTGTTACTCTTTCACGCCTAAACGGCTGAACGGATTTTGATGAAATTTGGTATGGTGATAGATGGTAACCTAGAAATGGTCATAGGCTATAAATAATCACGCCATCGTTCTTAGGGGGTAGGCAGTAGGCAGATAACTAAATTGAGTTAGTGATTTTTAGTCGTTTTTGTTGGGACTTTTGCTCTTTCACGTCTAAAAGGCTGAACAGATTTTGATGAAATTTAGTAAGGTAATAGATGGTTACCTAAAAACGGATATAAGATCAAAATGATCACGTCATCGTACTTAGGGGGTAGGAAGTAGGCAGAAAACTGAATTGAGTTAGTGATTTTTTTTATGGTTTTTTCTGGGAGTTTTGCTCTATCATACCTAAACGGCTGGACGGATTTTGATGAAATTTCGTCAGGTGATAGATAGTAACCTAGAAAAGGATATGGGCTATATTCTGCTAATATTCATGATATCGTAGTTAAGGCGTAGGCAGTAGGCAGAAAACTAATTAAGTTAGTGATTTTTAATCGTTTGTTTTGAAAGTTTACCTCATTCACGCCTTAACGTCTGAACGGATTTTTATAAGACTTGGTTAATATAAAGACGGCGGGAAAATACCTCATTCTCGCGGAAATTTAGCGTGATCGTGTCAAGAAGCGCATGACGCCATAGCTACTGAAATGATTTTGATGTTTTTTTTTAACTGAGTGTTACTAAGACTTTAAGTTGGTATTTGATCCCTTTCCTAACTTAAAGGGTCGGTAGGCGCCATAATTTAGGGAATTTATGATGAAATTTTGATGCAACTGTCTTCATTTACCTAACAGTTTTACTTGGATCGAAGCCAGGGCGGGTCGTTGGTAAATCTTATAAATATGGGTGAGATATCTACTGGAACAAAGATAATTTTTAAGAGGACGCAGATTACTATCAATAGATTAAATATGGTAGAAAAATGCAGGCAAAAAAGTTGTGTATCTTGAAACTTGAATATAGAGCGTGCCAAAAAAGTATCTTAACTCGTCAATAAATTCTGTACGGAAAATTATTGTGGAAAATTCGTACACCCGTCGTTTTTCAATTTCTAAATCTATTTATCCTATACTTTTTTGAATTTGATATTTCCCACCACCAACGCTTTTGAAACTAAAAATCGATGTGCGGAATTTTTCTCGATATTTCTTCGTACAAAAATTATTGACGAGTAGCGTTTTTTTGGCATGCCGTAAACCAACTTATTTTGAAAGACTTCGAAGTTATAGACATTTGGGCGAAATATGGAAGAAACCTCCATCAATGATGTGGCCTTCAAATCTGTAACTGTAACATTTCCATTCAAATTTCCTCTGTTGAGAATTCATGGACTGGGATTTACTCGATGTAAGTTCCAGATAACAGTTGAATCTCCCTGACTTTCCTGCTGAGCTTGTCCGGACTGGAAGATAATCCTGCGGTATTGCTTGTCAGAACTTCACAATATTATTCGTCTGGAACTAATTCAACAAAAAGTACTCAGAATTTTTCCATCCGATTTAACGTGAGAAATTTCTGCTGAAGGGATGGCAAAAAATGAATTTTAGTCTTCACTTTCATCCAGAAATGGAGCTTTAACATTCTAAGAATCCGATGGGCCAAAGAGAGATTTGAAAAAATGTGCCACATAAATGATACATTAAACAAAATATACAGACTCAAGTTGGGACCATTCTTTGCTCAAAATTCAAAATTTTCAGATATTCGGACAGAACAATAAAGCACTCTTTTAAGTGGAATGAATGCTCAAAAACCGATAGGTTTCTATTTATTTTATATTGATCGAAATAATATTTACACTGATCTAATCTAATGTATCTTTCAGTTACACGTTTCTTTAATTAGAAACAAATTAATGAAAGGCGGAGCAAAAGTTTTCCTTCCATTTCAACGAATAATTACATTTTCCTTTTAATGAAGGAACAATGAGGCCTGAAACACACGTGTAGATCGATATAATGACATTGGGGTCGATTCAAAAGAATTAATGCCATGAAAACGAAGTTAAAAGTTGCACTTAGGGGAAAACGTAACCACTTACTGGCCATGAATTTTCAATAAAAGCTGACAGTCGTTAATAAACTCCTCATTCCCTGTGGGGCCATTATTGTGCCTGTCATATTTTCTGTTCAAAGTACAAGGCATTAAAGTTTGAAACGACCTGTCATTAGGTCGAACAGCAGAATGGGAGAGTCTAGTTGAGGAGATATTGGAAGTGTCGGTGCATTAAAATGAAAGGGTGTTAAATGTTTCTGTGAGAGAGAATGAAATTGTTTTTCGTTGCTAATTTCGATGGAGTTAGGTATAAATGAGAAGCATTGAACCATTATATTCAACTTTTAATATTTGACACTGTTGAATTTTGAAGTTTGGTCTGCAACTTCATTGACAACATCGACGTACTGGGTGTCCTAAATTCGTTGTCTAGTATGGGGATCTCAAAAACCCGATGAGCTGAAACAAAATGTAATGAAGAAAATTTATTACCTCAATGAATTCTACTGAAAAAAGAGCCTCTATAACGTTTTAGGTTCATGTTTATAACTTCAGTTTTAAAGCCATTTTCAAATTTTCTCTGATAACTCGAAAAAAGTTTGACTTAGAAGGTTGCAGTTTTCACCATATGAATAGGGATGTTGACTACTTTTTGGAATTTATTTTATTTTAAAGATAAACCCTATACAAACACTAAAAAATTACTTTTTCCTCAAAAATATAGTAATTGCCAATAAAAATGAGTAAATGAAAAAACAATTTAAAATTCCCGCGGAATGCGCAGTTTTGTCATGTTCTGATGATTACGTCATTATCCAGTGAACATACTTTGACTTCTGTCAAAGCGAACTGATTTTGCCCGATCCCTTGTGGAAAAGTTCAATATAAGCCTTCAAAATGAATAGGTCGGTCTGTAAATGCTGAATGAGGTGTTTCTTTCATTTGTAATAATAAATGTTAGTTAAAAGTTTGCTACCTACAAAGACAATTTCACGTTTTTAAGCTCCGCTGCACAAAAATCCTTGTTTTCAGCAAAGAAACTTGCGACCATGAGGGAATCTATCTTCGGTAAGGTACTAGGTACTACATATTACCCTTGATGAATCTTATCTCCATTATAAAGAAATTTGTAGATTATCGTTCTTGTAACGAACTAGGTATTCTGTTCTCTTTCAGCTTTCAACTTCGTAAGTTCGAATCATAGATACGATATATTATATATTTACTATGTTTCAAGCCACAAAACCGTGGGTTTCACGAAGCTTGATTGGCCATCAAATCGTTTATATTATATTGATGTAAGTCGATGGTTTATGTCAAAAATGAACTGAAAATTGCAGAGAAATGATGACATTTCAATAATCAAGGTGATTGGAGTTTTGTGGAAGCCGGCCTATGAATGTATTTTGTTGATCTGAGCACCGAACATTCGAATTTGCAATGACAATACCTGGAGAGTGACGTCAATTACATCTGTTTGGCGTTCGCAGTCATGTGATAGTTGATAATAAATAACATAATTTAAATCAGCTTTATTTAATTCAACGAGAATAATAAGATCACTAAAATGGTTTTTTAGGATTGCAAAAACTCCCTTCTATGAGGAAAACCTCAATTTATATGAATTCGTAACAGGAGTCAACATCCCTATTGTCTCGAAAATCGAGCCGAAAATGTGCCACTCATTTCGTTCTAGCTCATCAGGTCTCTGAGATCCCCTAACTAGACAACAAATTTAGGACACCCGGTACAACTCAATATTTCTCTTATTTCAGAGAATAATCAAAAATTAAAATGAATCGTTAGCAGACGGATATTCGAACATAACTTATTCTCACCTTTAATTTTTACAGCTCAAAATTCTCGATTTACATATATTTAATCGACACAAAGAAAGTTGCTTTTCCACAAATAAGAAGATTCATCTACGAATCTTGCCTAGAAATACATCGAATCGCTAGATTTCCATGAGCCAGCTAAATACACTGAATACTCTGAATCCACCCTGATTTCTGGCAAAATTAGGGAGATTCAAAGGACCCTTCTGGTACGGAGCGATTATGAAATAAAGTTCCGCCAGCAGAGATAACTTTTCAATTAATGTACCCCTATCTTTCAGTTCGTGACTGGAGAGTTTAAGTCCAGATACAATTAAAACTGCGCGCAAACAAGAAATGTTTGTTCGAGGATTACCTACTCATTCGATATTCGCATATTTTTCGGTGAAATTTTCTCAGTTATTGATCTCCAGAAATACTTCAATCAGTTCAAATCAGGAAACTTATTTCATTCTTTGTCTATAAACCATCAATCTCACAGCTTTTTCCATAAAAGTGCATAAATTTGGATTTTGCTTCAGTTCATTTCGTTCTAAAGAATCTCACAGATATTTGAACAAAACGAAATAGCTGAAAAGTTATAGGATTCACTACCGGACACAATTATTTTCGACCAGTGGGTCCAATTGAGTCGAAAACCACTTATGGTTAATAAATAAAAAACTTAGAAAGTATAGTGAAGGGTTTTCCAATAAGAGGTGTTATTTTGAATAGCCCGCTGTTTCGGTAGATGTCACGTTGTAAGCTGTCATTTTTTGACATTTGAAAAGTAGAAACAACGCCATTAATAAAAATGGAACGATACGCGCTTCAAGAACGCATTGAAATCATTAAAATTCACTATAAAAATGGTGAAAATTTGGCAGAGACGGTTCGTAAAACTCGAACATTTTTGGGTTGTCGTGAAGCACCTTGCCGGACCGCAATAATGAAATTGGTGACCAATCAAACAGACGTATAAAGGGTATATTACATATGACGTCCGCCGAAGCTAGAATTTTAGAACTAGTCTGAATAACTTCTCAATAATAATTAATTATCCATGAATTCAGCTCAGATCGAAAGCGCAGAAAACCAGCACGAAAAACGATCCTTTCGGTATCGATTAGAAAAAGCAGGTACCTACAGGAAAACTTTCATCAAATCAACTCTCCTTTCAAATTCTCAAATGAAAACTCCCAGTTCCATTTTTATCAAAAAAGCTTGAGGACATCAAGCGTGCATTCCTTTTGTCATACTCACGTGTCATTTAACTTACTTTTCTTTGTTTCGTACAAAAGCACGTACGTGTATTCCAGGAATGCAGGAAGGAGAAAAAAGTTTCGACTTGACAGGAAAACAGAACGACTGAAAAGTTTACGCGAGGTTCATGTGAAGAATATGAAATGCGACAAAGGGGTAAGATTACTTCGTCTCGCAGACTACATTGTAGATATGGCGACAATGTGTCACGAGAATATGGGGAATGAGTTCTCGTTTGGGACAGGAAATCGTGTTTTCCAGATTCATTGCTGGCACGTGGTTGAGTTCCTTTTTACTGGTTGTTCATGGTTCTGGAAAATGGGGATTATACAGCCTGATATCGAAAGGTTTATGATTTTTCCCAAGGGCATGAGCTAAATAGCTTCTCCAGACATTTTAAAGCAGGCAGACTTTTGTATTTTATAAAAGCAGAAAGTTTTTCCAAATATGACATCAACATGGGTCAGAATTACCAACTATGAAACTTGAGTAGCGGTAGCTTTAAAGGCTTAAGAGGTAATGAAGAGATAGAAAATTAACATCCAACATTTCTCTGCCAAAATTTTGGCCGACGCTAGACACCCTCAACTTAATTTTTTGTTTTATCTATGCTTCCCTTATTTCCACAAATCTTCTTCGAACATTAAAATAACTATTCGATTAGTTTTAATTCAGGTATATTCAATAAATTAATAAAAAAATAATATGAAATGCTACAAAGGGGTAAGATTACTTCTTCTTGCAGACTACATTGTAGATATGGCGACAATGTGTCACGAGAATATGGGGAGTGAGTTCTCGTTTGGGAAAGGAAATCGTGTTTTCCAGATTCATTGCTGGCACGTGGTTGAGTTCCTTTTTACTGGTTGTTCATGGTTCTGGAGAATGGGGATTATACAGCCTGATATCGAAAGGTTTATAATATGTCTTGATGGCATGAACTAAAAAGCTTTTTCAGACATTTCAAAGCAGGCAGACCTTAATAATTTATAAAAGCAGAAAGTTTTTCTAAATATGACATCAACATGGGTCAGAACTATTGCCAACTATGAAACTTGGGTAGCGGTAGCTTTAGAGCTTAAGAGGTAATGAAGAGATAAAAAATTAACATCCAACATTTCTCTGCCAAAATTTTGGCCGACGCCAGACAGCCTCAAATTAATTATTTGTGTTATCTATACTTCCCTCATTTCTTCAAATCACCTTCGAACATTCAAAACTATTCGATTAGTTTTAATTCAGGTTTATTCAATATTCAATGAAGAAACACCGAAACTCTAGAGGTACCACATATCCATAAATTCTCTTTCCCTAGTTTATGGTTATGTGGTGCCTCTAGAATTTCGGTGTTTCTGCATTGATTATTGAGTATACCTAAATTAAAACGGAACGAATAGTTATTTGCACGTTTGAAGATGATTTGTAGACTAAATTGGACCAATGAATTTGTGTTTTTATAGTGATAAATTAACTTCAATATTAAATATCATAGACCTGAAAATATTATTGTCACTTTGACATCGATAAAAAAGGTGCATCCCTTTTTATCGGATAAAAACTTCTCTTCCTCAATATGTCAATTAGTCTGTCAGATTTTTGAATTTTGAACATATAGTGCTTTCATTTTGAATCGGTGTGGTAATTATTTAACTTTGTTGATATAAGAACCCAAAAGATGAATCGTTTTGTGTGAAGGTTCATCTGAGCAAATTATTATTATATCCTGTCGTTAATTTATCTTGCCAAAAAACACTCGAGCTTTTCTTTTATCAGATAAATTTCTCTTCAACTCAAAGTTTTGCCAATCACTAAATTTGCTCGAAAAACTGACATCATCAATAAAATCGCTCCACCTTCGGTGTCGCGATTTTATCATGTCAGTTTTTCGAGCAAATTTAGTGATTGGCAAAACTGTTTCGTTGCAAAGAGAAAGGGTATAGCCGGGTTTCAATGGTAAATCTGCCCCCGCGGCCTTTTCGATTCATATTGAGGGATCGATTAGGCATTGAATGAAAATAATTCAGCCAACTTTTCAGCTTTTTATCTCTAGCCATTTTTGAGATTTCTGTGAAAAACACTTTTTTTCGATTTTATTTTTTTTCTCTTGTGATATTCAAAATTTTCGAATGGTGATTTTTTCTGTCGATTCTTTGCTATTTAAGGAATAGACGTATAATTTTTTTTATGAATTTCAGCTGCAAAATCTATTTTTAAGAAAAAAAATTAAGTTTTTGTCATTTGTTTTTCGGTGTTATTAAAAAGTGTCCACCGCCATTTTTGACATAAAATGTCTTCTTTGGCCCTTTATACCCTGGAATTTTTTCACATTTTTAAAATTGGTGGAACATTTTGAAAAAAAATTAAAACTGTTTGAATTTTAGGATTCAACAGATATCCATCAAATTTTGGTACCGTTGTATTCATATTGGCTTCCTGAACAATATTAGTGAAAAAACAATTGGCGATCTGTTTTAGTTTGGGAGATATGGGCCCCCAAAGTCCGAAAAATATTTCACCTGAAAGTCACTTTTCTCTCTACAGAAACACTGAATTACCGCTTTATTGAGTTTAAAGCCTCTCTGAACATTTTAACATGAAGATTTGATTCATTTTATTTCAGATATATCCAATAATTGTTGCAAAAACATCGAAAAAATTCTACGGAAAGCCCGCCGTTCCTTATGGTAAGTTTGGCACTACCGCGTCTTCAGCAAGTGCCATTAGGAAATGATAGCGGGATTTACCGGTATGCATCGTGTCATATTCGCGCGAAATAATTCGCGGTAGTGCCAAACTTACCATAAGGAACGGCGGGCTTTCCGTAGAATTTTTTCGATGTTTTTGCAACAAGTATTGGATATATCTGAAATAAAATGAATCAATCTTCATGTTAAAATGTTCAGAGAGGTTTTAAACTCAAATAAGCGGTAATTCAGTGTTTCTGTAGTGAGAAAAGTGACTTTCAGGTGAAATATTTTTAGGACTTTGGGGGCCATATCTCCCAAACTAAAACAGATCGCCAATTGTTTTTTTCACTAATATTGTTCAGGAAGCCAATATGAATACAACGGTACCAAAATTTGATGGATATCTGTTGAATCCTAAAATTCAAACAGTTTTAATTTTTTTTCAAAATGTTCCACCAATTTTAAAAATGTGAAAAAATTCCAGGGTATAAAGGGCCAAAGAAGACATTTTATGTCAAAAAATGGCGGTGGACACTTTTTAATAACACCGAAAAACAAATGACAAAAACTTAATTTTTTTTCTTAAAAATAGATTTGCTGCAGCTGAATTCATAAAAAAATTATACGTCTATTCCTTCAATAGCAAAGAATCGACAGAAAAAATCACCATTCAAAAATTTCGGATATCACAAGAGAAAAAAAATAAAATCGAAAAAAGCGTTTTTCACAGAAATCTCAAAAATGGCTAGAGATAAAAAGCTGAAAAGTTGGCTGAATTATTTTCATTCAATGCCTAATCGATCCCCTCAATATGAATCGAAAAGGCCGCGGGGGCAGATTTACCATTGAAACCCGGCTATAACCCTTTATCCGATAAAAAAAGCTCTTGTATTTTTACTGTTGAAAAAACTGACGTGAATATGGAACATTCTTGGAACTTTGGGGGCCCGTATTTTCTAAACTGAGACAGACCACCACCTGTTGGTTCTACTAATGTTGTTCGTGAAGACTCTATGAATACAATGACACCGAAATACAACATTTACGCAAATATCTGTCACACCATGAAGAATCTTCTTATTTAACCCCTGACGAAATCCTTTTCTGACCCCTAACTCATCGCAAATCACTTTCCAAGAAAAATAACCAAAATCCTCCAAATAACTTTTCCCATTCAGGGTGCTACTAATCCCAAAAATAACCTACGGTCCAGCTCTCGTTATAAATTGAAACTTCAGCAAAGGGTCTCTGAGAGTTATTCCCTTTCGAATTCAATGTGCCCCCATATATTTTCGTGTGATGTCGATTTAAATTCGCTTTGAACTGAAAACATGCGGTTATAGAAATGAAAAGGGCTACTGTGATGAAAAGGATGGTGCTATTTGGACTATTGAGCAATTAGTCAGTTTGATTCCTTTGAAACGTACAGGGTGTTTCACTCTTGGTAACCTAATTTTTCTCGAAAAGAAATGAATATTTTTTTATTTTATTGACGATAAGGAATAGAAAAAAATGGATTTCAGAAGAAACATTCAGAATTCAATCATCTTTCGAGAGATAGTTTCGTAAAGTTCGTAAGTTTTTCAAATTTGCTATTTTGTGATGAAGAATAGTGACACGCAAACTTCTGCACAATTTTGCAAAAAACGCGAAAAAAGAAATTCATAAAAAGTTATTTTTTTTGTGACGGGAACTATTTGAAATTTCATCTTTGTTGACAGGTAACAAAATATACTTTCCAGTAAAAAGTGAATTTATATATCCGGGAAAAAAGTACTCACTTTCATAAAAAAGATAAAAAACTGAAAGAAACGTGACTTCAAAACTTAAAATTTTTAGGATCAGTATAAGATTTGAAGAGGAAATATGAATTCATGAATGAACATAATGAAATCAGTACTCCTCATAGTACTCAAATTGGATTCACTGTTTTCCCAATATGAAAAACCGTGCAAAAGTTTCTGATTCCACTTCAGTTAATTTTTTTCAACATCATTAGTAGCTCTTTTTCTAGTCTATTGGGGAATTGAAATGTTTAAATAAGGTTTTGGGGCCTAACCATATCATTAAGACACTCCAAGAGACGAGATCAGTTAAAAAAACAACTCATGTTTTATTCAACTGAATATTCTCGAAACTTTACCACATTTAAAACCTCTGTCTCTTTGTATAATCGCAGTGCTTCTATGTTTGAATTTCTTCAAAGAAAGAGCTGAAAAATTCATCGGTCCGACAGATGTTCAAAAAACTGTCTGCAGGCCCATAATTATCGGTAGTCCTGTCCCATATATTCAAACCACGGATTTTGACAAGAATTTCAAATTAAATTCAACAATAATGATCCCAAAATTCACTTTTCTTCCTAACCAAAAAATTCGCAAAAATGTCTTCAGTTAAAACCTATCCATTCGTAATTTCGTTACCTAATTTGAACGAAATTTTGCGGTCGAGCAAGCAAACAAAGTTGCGGGCAAGAGTCAATCACTAATTCATTCCAGATTGGGAATATCGGGATAGACGGGATTTACACACCATTAGCGGGTTACTGTATGATCAGGACGATATCGAATCTCATAGAGTGGTTTCGAAACGCGATCGATATATGGCGTACAGTTAATTTATATTCAAAGCAAGCACCCCAGGCCTCCAATTTGGACAAATAGTTACTAGCTGGGGGCCAAATTTCAATACCGCGAAATGTAAACTCGTTAGCTACAAATCCTGGATAGTTAGGTGTTAATTTGTGGAATCCCGAGTGGTTAGAAAATCTGGTGACAGTTATGTTGTACGATTAAGCAGATGTGCTCAGGATGTCTCAAGAGTAACTCATATTTGCTTCATGTGAATAAAGGAGTACCATAAGAGTTCAAAAAACCATATTGGTCACAATGCAGAGAATCGGCCATTGTGTCTATCAACCCCCATCTTAAACAGGGTCTGTAAACAAATGCGAAGGACTTGAGGAGATGATTTCTCTATGAAAAAAGGCAGGGGTAGTTCATATAAATTTTTTTCGAAATCGACCTCCCTTCCAAGATACATCCTTTGGAAGGCGATGACGTGTTGACAGTTTTTAATTTTTTTAGGAGTCCTAAAAACCACTGAGTCATAAAACTATTCATAATATGATTCGAGTAGATGCTACTCACACAGTTTTTTTCGATCCCATAACTTTATTATTAGGGGTTGAAAATAACAAACCATATGATTTTCCTCAAAAATTGTTTTCGTGGAATAGATTTTCGAAAAATAAAATTCTACTATGGTTTTCCATTTATTTCTGCAGAAAAAAAGTCTGCTGAAAAATTTCGACACAGGTCATACTTTTCTCGGAAAAAATAAGAACTTTCAACCAGTTATAATCGCTGTGCATTCCATTTCATCGTATGTTCATAGAATGAATATTCTAAGATATTGGTTATGCTCAAATTGGTGTCAATTATGCTTATTAATCTAAAGAAAGTTTTATTTGTGAAATTGAAATATTACGGATATAATTTTCTTCCGGAAATTAGTAATTAAACCTTCAGAAAGATTTATAGAACTATCTATATCTCCTGTCATAGAAATGCAAATCTTAAAATATTCATTCTATGGAGCACTTATACGATGAAATGGAAGGAATAGTGACTGCTTGTAAGTTTTTATTTTATCCGAGAAAAGTATCGACTATATCAAAATTTTACAAGAGACTTATTTTCTCCAGAATTGAAAGGAAAACCAAAATGAATTTTATTTTTCGAAAATCTATCCCAGGAAAACATTTTTGAACGAAAATCATAGGAGGTTGTTATTTTCAACCCCTAGTAATAAAGTTATGAGATTTAAAATATTTGTGTGAGTAACATCTACTCAGTACTTCATATTATGTATAGTTTTATGACTCAGTGTTTTTAAGAAGCCGTAAAAAAAATTAAAAACTGTCAACTCGTAATCGCCTTCCAAAGGCTGTATATTGGAAAGGGGTTGATTTCGAAAAAAAATTATATGAACTACCCCCGCTAATTTTCAACAAGGAATAATCTCACAAAGTTCCTCACATTTGTTTACAGACACCCTTATTTAAATATTTTATTGCTCTGATTCTTATTTCTATCATTTAATTCATGATAAAACCCCATAAAACGATATAAAATGAAGAACAAATGATATCGTGATCAATTCTAATAACCATTAAAACCAAAAGACGAGAAACTTATCCTGTGGAAAAGTTCGAAGCTTTGATCTCCTCAGCGTCTTTGATGGGGCTCTCGCACTATTACACTAGGGCTCTTATCCTAGATTAACAACATACGCTGTCAGCGCTGAAGAATCTTCTCATTGCCAAGAATGAAGTGTCCTTTCTAGTCTTGAAGGTTTATCCACAACAATGGATATAATTCTTGAGGCATCTCGACGTTCTGGCTGGTGCAAGAGTTTCTCAGGAAAATAATTACCTGTCTGTTCTGAATTCTGCTGTTTAGAATGAAAAAATCTACGGTATTTTATACTTTCTTGTGGCTGATTTCTGCTGTCAGTTGAACTGGATGGACATTTTCAGTTATTTCCAGAAAGAACCATTTGAGAAATGATGGACCCTCAGAAAATCATAGCGAATATCCGTTTTTTATTTCGTTGTCAAATTTTCAAGAAAGCTATTCTTGAAATTGTTGCCTTATTTCATGTTTGAATTAATCATTGAATATCTAGTATGTAGTATGACGTTTTGTTCTACTGGGTGGTCAACTAAGGAATTCTGATTTGAAAGAGAAATAAAACAAAAGCTATCAAGTCAATTTAAATTTTTTTCACAAATAATGCTCAGCTCTTTGGGAATTCATTTATTAAAAATTACGCTGTCCAAATATCCACCGTTTTTCTGCTGGCACTCTTCGAGTCGAACCCACAAATTTGGAAAAACACGTCGGCTTGAAGTTCCTGGCAGATATTGCGGGGATTGTTGCGGTAGACTAAACTTTTGAGGTATCCCCATAAGTGAAAGTCGCAAGGTGTCAAGTCCGGGCTTCTGGGGGGCATGGAAGATCTCCACGCACAGAAATCAATTTTTCAGAAAAAAGCGCGTGAAAAACAGGTAAAGACCGATTTTAAGTGTGATAAGTGGCCCCGTCTTGATGAAACCAAGTGTCTCGATTGTATCCATAAAAGTATTGAAGGCTGGTTCAAAAAATTGTTCAACATGTCCTCATAACGATCAGAATCCACTGTTACTACTCGGCCGCGTCCGTCTTAGAAAAAGTACGGGCCACTAATGCCTTGTGCGTGTACTTCAGACCTTCAGACAATGCAATTGAGTTTCATGTTTCTCTTTTGGGTTTTCTGAAGACCAATACCTGCAATTTTGTTGGTTTTCATAGACGTTGAGATGAAAATTATCTCCTTTCGATTTTGGTAATAAGCGGGTACACATAACGGACACTCCTTCATATTTTATCTCTCTAAACGTCTAAATGATTCTTCAGTAGAAAAAGTAGTTAAACAATAACTTTTCATCATTCCAAGTAGAATCTCATTCTGAAAATACTCGTTATTATATCTATGAATTGTGGCATTTTCACATTGTTTTATTTCGACACCCTCATTCAATTTAATGTTTCCGTTATTAAGTTTTTCATCATGTTTCGAGGTGACTTTTATGCTGATGTCGGTATTGAATACCCACTCGAATCTTGCGACACTAAAAAGTATTCATCATGAAGTGCAAAATGGCGAATGCGCCTTAATGCTATTATTATACTCAAGGGTTGATTTTACTTTATAAAAATTTGTTTCAAAAGCAATAAATGCACAGTATCTTGCATACATTCAAAGTTTGATGTTCCTCCTTAATATCGAATTGAATTTCTAAAGAAAATTGGAAATTATGAAGTTTTTGAATTCCTGTAGGTAAAATGAAAAAAATCAGAATTTTGGTAACAATAATGAAACTCGAATAATAATAATCAGAGATCATGATTCCGCAGTGATTATCTATCTGTACCGTAAAATCTATAGATCTTTTGGGTGGATATTCTCATTAAAAACAGCGCAAAAGCTAAAGGCCAGAATTAAGCCCTTTCTGGCATTTTATACCAACAATCAAAACCACCCTGTATTCAAATCCAATCAAAATAAACGTAAAACCCTTTCAGCGGGACGTGTATCAATGAAAGCCCCATTTCACTCGACTACAAATTGTGGAATTTCGTGAGCATCACGGTCGAGTATGAGCCAATAAAACGGATTGGAGTCCTAATTTCTTGCTCATCTAGGAATACACTGGAACGTCGAAGTTAATTGAACTTGTTTCGAGACGAGAGGAGATCTAGGACTTCATGATTAACAGTGCCCTTCAGAGTGAAACCAAAACCGCTGTCTTGTAGTGATTGGTCATTTCTTTTTTACCCCACTTTCGCTGAGAAGTACTGTTGGATTTTTTCCACATATGAGTCGATGAATCACTTAAATTGGCCTGACAAATCTTAAGTGTTAGTATGAGATGATGCAAGTTTTCTTATAAGGATAAATGAGGTGTTGAAATAGATTTGGGAAGAAATAAGAAAAGAGTTGACGCGATTCTTTCAGTTAACTCTTGCATTTGTTAGGCTTACTCTACGCGCGAAGCTTAAGAGCTTTTTTTCCTCCATTTGATGCTTCGGAGTTGAACATAACTATTATCATTCAAATGAGAATCACCCTCTGAAACTAATATTTATGAATTGTGGCATATCCACATTGTATTATTTCGACACCCTTATTCAATTTGAGGTTTCCATTGATAAGTTGTTTATCATCATTCGAGTTGACTTTTGCGTTGATGTCTATATTGAATACTAGCTACCCGCCCCGGCTTCGCACGGACATCACATTAGAAACCTCAAAAATAACAGTACTTCTCCACTATTTAATGGATGTTATTATACATATAAACCTTCCTCTTGAATCACTCTATCTGTTAAAAAACATCATCAAAATGCGTTGCGTAGTTTCAAAGATTTGAGCATACAAAGAGACATAGGGACAGAGAAAGCGACTTTGTTTTATGCTATGTAGTGATTTTGAGACACCACAAATGATTCATCATGTATTGCAAAATGGCGAACGCACCACAATATTTGGCTATTGTATTCAGGGGTTGAATTTACGTTATAAAAGTTTGTTTCAAACGCAATCACTTGCACAGTATCTTCCATACATTCGAAGTTTGATTTTCAACCTTAATATCGAATTGAATTTTCGTTTTTCGTTTCTGATTACCACCCATACAAATTACCCCAAAATAGACAACTTCATATTTGATCACTCTTCAGTAGAAGAAAGCATGGTTCAACAATAATTTTTTTTCATTCAAATTAGAATCGCCTTCTGAAAGTAATATATATGAATATTCTCATTGTTTTATTTCGAGACCCTTATTTGATTTAATGTTTCCGTTATTGAGTTGTTTTATCATGTTCCGAGGTGACTTCTGTGTTGATGTCTATATTGAATATCTTGTGGCAACAAAAATTATTCATCATGAATCGCAAAATGGCGAATGCGCAACAAAATATAGTTATTATATTCAGGGGTTGAATTTACGTTATAAAATTTTGTTTCAAATGCAATCATTTGTACAGTATCTTGCATACATTCAAAATTTGATATTCAACCTCAATAACGAATTGAATTTCTAAAAAAAACGAAAAATTGTGGAGTTTTTGAATTAATGAAAGCCCCATTTCACTCGACTATGAGCCAATAAAACCGTATTCGAGTCCTAATTTTTTGCTCATCTAGGAATTCAGTGGAACGCCAAAGTTAACTGAACCTTTTTTCGAGACGAGAGGAGATCTAGGACTCCATAATTAACCGCTCCCTTTAGATTGAAACCAAAACCGCTGTCTTGTAGTGATTTGTCATTTCTTTTTTACCCCACTTTCGCTATTGGATTTTTTTCTACATGAGCTGATGAAGGACTCAAATTGGCCTGCCAAATCTTGGGTGTTAGTATGGGATGAACAAAGTTTTCTTATAAGGATAAAGGAGGTGTGTTGACGTGATTTTCTCAGTTGACTCTTCTTTACTTTCCATTGAAAAAAGGGAACACTGACGATAATAGAAAACTTTTAAGCTTGATCGAATAATTCATGAATAGTTCCTCGATATGCTATCATTTAGGAAAAAACCGTATTTATAGTCCGTTCACGAACGTTTGAGCGCACAGTAGGTGTTTGTTAATTTATCTGAAGTTGGCAGTATTTACTGTCATAACGTAAAATAAAATCAATGTTGTCGAATGTACCCGGCCTCGTCCGACGAGCAATGTTGACCACATGAGTATCAATCTGACAAGAAAATAAACAACATAACCTAAAATTTCAATATACACAGTGGAATATGCTAAATATCCATGGCCAACAGACAGCTCAACCTTTCGTGAACGGGCTATAGGTACTACATTCAATGCAGGAACTCTCAGAAAAAAACACACTATTGCAATTTTTTATTTATTTATTTTATTCTATTGGCTTACGCCATCTTCAGGCCAGCGTCTGTGAAGTGAAAAATTATCATTACTGTTGAAATTATTAAAATCTACAAAGATAGTTTTCTCTTCAAGAGTGTTAAAGATGTCTCTTGTTCATAGCGTAATTCATTGATAAGTAGAAAAAATGGAGATATTCAAGATCCTCTAACAGCTGAATCACACAATAAACAAGGGAAATCTTTAACATGCCAAAGGAGAATACTATCTTTGTAGATTTTAACAATTTTAGCAATATTGATTATTTTACACATCACGGACGCTTGCCTGAAGATGGCGTAAGCCGAAACCGGTAGACAATAGAATAAAATAAAAAACCGTTCCCTTCAGAGTAAAACTCAAATCGCCACTGTCTTGTAGTGATTTGTCACGGTAAGATTATTTCTTTTTTATCCCACTTTCGCTAAGATGTTCTGATGGTTTTTTTCACTCAAGCTGACAAATCGCCTGAATTATCCTGACAAATCTTGGGTCTCAGTATGGGATTATTCTCCTGTATAAGCGTCTTTCAAGCGGAAATCTTAGTTATTGAAAGATGTGTAGATATAAATCTAGAAAGCAACTATAAGAAGCGCGATAAAGCCATACACTCAGAAAGTCAAGCTTCTATTAAAGCATTGAGCTCCTACGTTTTCGACTCAAAGGTGATCTGGGAGTGCTGAAACAAACTCAATGAAGTAGGCAAGAAATCTAGGTTCCCGGCCATTCGGGAATCAAAGGAAACTAAGAGGCCAATACACTAGCCAAAGAGGGCGCACGAATGTCATTCATTGGCCCAGAACCCTTCTGTGATACAGGTAAATGCAAAGAGTTTCTGGAGAATAAGAAAGCCGAGAAGGAAAAACTCTGGCGGAATCTCTTAGGGATCGATCATTCCACTAAGTTCCTTCGAAACTTTGAAACAGCAAGATCCAAAAGATATCTGGATCTCAGTAAAAACAATTACACCTCCCCACTGGCTTTCTTACAGGACACTGTCACCACAGGAACCACCTTATCGAGGATGGGATTATCGGACGGAAGATTAGGGTGGAAATATAATTATGGTTTACTACTGACGTAATTTTTTTAGAAATCTAATCTGTTCTGAGGCGTTTCCTCAATTTCACATCTAGAGATTCAACAGTGATACTCTGAGAGTAGTTATTACAGCATTATTGCTGTATGACCCTTCTAACTCATAGATGGTGCCTTTCTTGATTGCTCAAAACCCTTTCCTCAGAAATATTATAATGGGCGTGTCAGAAACGTGAGAATATCCCTTGGTTCTACACATTCTAGATGGGTGTAAAAAGCTGTTAGGCAATGACCAAGTTAGAATCTGTTTTTCACATACTGCAACCTCGCCTTTAGCAATAGAAAATTAGATATGCAAAACAGCAATGTAGCTCATTTACCGGGCTACCGAATATTCGAAATTCTACATCAAACGCTGGTTTTCATTTCAATTAAAATGGTAATGAAATATTCCTCATATGCAAAGTATTCCCAACCGCTGTTGAAAATAGAATGAAGTTGGTGTCTCTGTACTCTTTCAAATTACTCCATGGAAATTAGGGCCGTTTTGTCACATGAGTTTCTTATTAGCGGAAGTTGAAATTAATGTCTACTAGGGGAATATAAGAACTGCAATCATGCCACAGGTGCTGACGCTTGTATTTGAGGAAAGTGATTATTCATTCTCAGGTCTCAAGAGAATTGGGTGGAATACGTATTTGTGGATTTTAGGATATTCATGATGAAAGGAAAAAATTGGAAAATAATTTTTTAATGTAATCTAGCTCAGATTCGTGATTGGTGTTCTTTTTTCTGTTTTTAATCTCAAGTTTCATGAGAAATATAAAACGTGTATTTCTGTTTCATCTGACATTTAGTGCCTCAAAGCTACCAGCTTTTGACTTGGAGTATATCAATGATACCT
Organism: Propylea japonica; assembly: GCA_013421045.1. Lineage (NCBI taxonomy): Eukaryota > Metazoa > Arthropoda > Insecta > Coleoptera > Coccinellidae > Propylea > Propylea japonica. The sequence goes on along the minus strand of CM024245.1, from coordinate 36,634,042 downwards.
TTATATGTTGCATGATATTTATGATAATTCAAGAATTAATTGAGAAAACCCAGTGAGCAAAACTCCGATATCTGTAGGTTTTGTGGATCCGACCACCATGCCAATGCTATAAGGGGTTGTCCAATAAGGGGTGTTATTTCGAATAACCCGCTATTTCTCTAGATGTCACGTTTGAAGCTGTCATTTTTTTCATTTGACAAGTAGAAACTACGCCACTTATGAAAATGGAACGATACGTGCTTCAAGAACGCATTGAAATCATTAAAATTCACTTTAAAAATGGTGGTGAAAATTGGCAGAGACGATTCGTAATACTCGAACACAAGAACCCAAGCCGGCCGATTATCAACAACGGGAAAAGTTTCCGAACCGTGTTATCTGGTTATGAAAAATTTCATTGAAAGGATATGGTCCTGTGAGCGTGGTCATTTGCCTGATGTTATTTTCCACAATTAACGGCATAGCTTCCTCTTTATAATGAAATAAACATCCGATCATTCATATTGAAAAATATTATAGTATTTTCCTTTGAATATCAAAAAATACTTCTTATTGGAAAACCCTCTATCATGCCAATGTAATGTAATAGCGCTAACCAAACTTACTGTACAGGGTGGCGCTACATTGAAACCAGCGCACATAGCAGCGAAGTGCTCAAAATTTAGCTCAAGTATGGTAACGTCCCAAAAATCTCATTGCAGTGCAGAAAGAACGTCATGGTGCTACTGGACCATAATATAATCTAATCTATGGGTCGATATCGGCGTACTTATATCCTGTTCTTGCTTTAACTACCCTTCAACGTCCAGTTCCACGTCTCCAGTTAACGCTGTTAGTTTCTTCGTAAAAATGCACTACTCAGAAGTGCAGGGACTCCCAAATCTATCCGCAATTTAATAAGTGGACAGCCTCTCATCACAAGAAGCCACACTTCTTGAAGATATTAAAAATCGACTACCAGACATAGTGATAAAGGAAGTCTCAACAATTAGTTAAACTTTAAACTCGATAATAGGAGAACTGTCAAAACATTGGTATCCAAAATAAGAGGAAATTGTTTTCGTCAACATATTTGTATACTCCCTGTGAGACAAATAAAGATTAAATGTATAAAAACTGCCTCCAGCCTTCATAAACATTTCCTCGTTCTTCCACTTACGAGGGAAGTTCAATAATCTGCGAAGAATATATGGAATTTTTTTCACTGAAATATAAGTACCTACTGTTTTTTTACAGAAAGCACAGAAGTAGTAGTGAGAGTGGAAGAGGTGGTGCTGGTAGCACTGGTATTATTGATTTGGGTGGCAGCCATTGCATTGTTCATCAACAGATGGGGAAAAATAAGGATGTTGGAGCCTTATCAGCCAAAGTTTCATCAGCAACCTCACAGAGCTTCATGCCCATTGGCCCCTTTGAGTCCCGTTTTACCTACGAGCAATTCCACTACCAGACCTCCAAAACTGCTAAACGTAAGTGTATATAGATTGAGATATACTGGAGCTAAACTCTTGAACTGTAAACTATTTGTTGTTTCCATATTCTCATCAAACAGACTGAGATCCATTTCTCTACAACTCATCATATGGTTTCAGAATTCTGATTCAGGAATATAATGTCTTTTTCGATCAGTGCAATCTTAAGGATGGGGAATTTTTTATAGCATTTTCTTGTGAAGTGCTCAGAAGTCTTCTCCTCTTTTCTGCAGAATCTATGCTCATCACTATCTGAAAACACCAGTCTCGGAAGATGTTCGTTAAGCCACTCGTTCTCCTGAGAAATCCTGGGAGCGGGCAAAGCTTCTTCTTGCTGAGTTCTCATAGAATTTGGCATTATCGCAGCATTAAGAGTGATATAATCAAATAAATATGCTTCGAGTCGAGCAGTTTTTTGTTTTGTAGATATATTAACACACCTGGTCGGAGTCCAGCAAAGGAACTGGGACACCAGAGTTTTTTCTTCTCGGCTTTCTCCTTCTCCAAAAACTCTTTCTTATAGGTACACTTACATATACCACAGAGGGTTCTAGGCCAATGAATGACATTCGTGCGCCCTATTTGGCAAGTGTATTGGCCTCTTCGTTTTCTTCGATTCCCGAATGGATTAAAAAGACCTTATTTTTCTTGCCTACCTCATTGAGTTTATTCTGGCACTCGCAGATAATCTTTGAGTCGATGACGTAGGAGCTCAGTGCTTTAATAGCAGCTTGACTATCTGAGTGTATGGCTATATCGCACTTCTTTCTAGATTTATATCTAGACATCTTTCAATAGCTGAGATTTCCGCTTGAAAGACGCTCATATAGGAACCTAGCGAAAGTGCACACTTAGTACTTGGCCCGTATATCCCAGCGTCAGATCCTGTAGAGGTTTTCTAACCATCTGTGTACCATTTTACGGTATTTTCTTTGAGGTTATAGTCAGTGTATTCCCCTTCCCATTCCCCGCTTTTACGTAGCAATGTCCTGTTTCTCAGTGCTCACGTTTTTGATCATCACATCCCTAGGGAGGTTCGCAAAGGAGATGTAATTGTTCAGAGAGAACCAGACTTCCTGATTCTTCATTCTCTCATTACCTGTACCTTCCTTAGATATTCTGAGGATAGCCTCATGCGCTACCCTATCAAACACTAGATTTAGAGATGTGAGATCCGTATTGACCTCAAGTTCCCTAGTTGGGCACGTTCTCATAGCTCCAGTGATACACACACAGACAAGCCTCTGTACTTTATCGAGCCTTTTTCTCGTACTTACCTGATAAACCATACAGAGCTTGTTTCATTCCATTTCAAAATCAACTCAATCAACTCTTATAGAGAACCACTTCTGTTTCTCACCTTGGTACAAGTATTTTTCTCAGTAGAGCATGAATTACTCAAATGGTTTATCATGTTGATATAGCATATATCCTGAAAATTTAATTTTTCTCTCTTTTCAGCCTCGAATGTCATTTTCCAAATACAACGTAAACGCGATGACAGACCCTCTTTCAGCATTACCATCACCAATAATAAAGAAGCAACGTCGTAGTTCTGTCTTCGTAGGAAGTAGTGGAGGTGCCTTCGTACTGAATCCACCACCAAGAAGGACGAAGTCTGCTGTAGATATTCATCATCTAGTTATCAACGAGTACAGTCCCACGTTGTCGCTGACAGGTAATAGGAAAGGTACTATCACACGTTTGCACTTGTTAGGCTAACTCTACACGCGAAGCATAAGAGCTTTTTGTTCCACCGTTTGATGCTTCGGGGTTTAAAACTTTTTATTTACGTTGAAGTATGCTTTCACCTGCTTTTATTCAAAATGACTTCAAATCAATTGTAAAAAGTTAGAAGGGGTTAAATTCCACTACGATCTTCCTTGCCTATACATCTTTTATTTCTATTTCATTAGGTTTATTATAATAGTACAATGCCATGTATTTATTTCGATAGGTAATAAAATTATTTCTTAAAAATTTTATAGGTTTTCACTCCCAATCTCTGAAACAGAAATAATTAAAAAAAATTTCAACTAAGGTGAAGTGCTCCTGCGAGAATCTTTGCACTTATTTGTCAGGAGCAAATTGGTCTTAAAAAAATTGTTGCCTAACAGTAAAACTGAAAAAAAATAAAAGGATAATGTAACGTTTCGGTGTCTATATCAAAAACCTTCTTCAGACAACTCGTACAATATTCAGAATTGTGTGTTTTTTCATTTGCAATCTGATGGAACTCTAATATCTGAAAGAACTTCGACGTTTTTTCTACAACTCTTCTGTTTCTCCTTTTTCTTATAAGTTCATTTGCCTAGACCAGTGATTTTCAACCTATGTGTGAACAATCATAAAAAAATCAATTAAAATTTGGCTATTGAGGCGTAATTTAATGCGTCTGCCTATTCTTTTTAACTCAAAATGTTTGCAGTATTCTGTTGACCAGAACTTTCAAGTGGGAATTAAGACCAAGGGAGTCATTAACGTCTTAATTCGGAGCTATCTATGACTTTTTATTTTGTGTTTTATATTTCTTTTGTCTTTCCATATGTATTTTCTTTCTTTATTTTGCAAATTCTAAATTCATTAGTAAAACTTCACTGTTCATCTTATTTTACCTATTATTGGGAAATCTTAATGATTATACCTAAGTGGTCCGCCAAGAATACTGAAAGGTACAAGTGGTCCTCATTGGTGAAAAGGTTGAGAACCACTGGCCTAGAGACCACAAAAGCGTTCTGGACCAGCAAGTGACGTCTTCATTCCCTTTCTGACTAATATGTGAGCCTCTTCACTACTTCACTTCCTTCGTTTCCTTTTCAGAATATATTAAAGAGGACAAATAATTTTCGGAAATGCTTTGACCTGTATTGAAAATGCTAGTAATAATTAATCTTTCTTAAATAACATATTTTTCAAGTTGCTTTAATGTTATATCAAAATATAGATATATCATCATAAAGATAATATCTACCTTCCTGAATCTGATAAAAATCTAGACGAACACATAATTATTATTGACCTCATATCTTCTGAATAACAAGCTCTCACAATGTTCTGGACATACCTAAATAATTACTGACCATGTATATGTTACTAATTAATGTTATATTAATGTAATGTTTCAATCGATATCGTTTAATTTGCACGACTGACTGACATGGTCATTAATATCATTCAGCTTTGATAATAATTTAGTAGACTGTATGTGTATATCTATATGGATTTCGAGTATGCCAATTTGGCTGAAATTTAGTTGAGTGAATATTGAATTTCATCAACTATATCCTGTGTTATAGCCTGAACATATTTCAAATTGGAATATCAATAAACATTAACCTGTGTATACCCAGAAGGGAAATTTCATTGGTTGCTAATGATTTCAATTAAATTTTTTTATTTCATTCATTATTAGGTGTATAAAGGGTTTTCCAATAAGAGGTGTTATTTTGAATATCCCGCTATTTCGGTAGATGTCACGTTAAAGCTGTCATTTTTTGACATTTGAAAAGTAGAAACTACGCCATTAATAAAAATTGAACGATACACGCTTCAAGAACACATTGAAATTTTTGAAATTCACTATAGAAATGGTGAAAATTTCGCAGAGACGGTTCGTTAAACTCGAACATTTTTGGGTTGTCGTGAAGCACCTTTTCGGACCGCAATAAAGAAATTGATGGAAAAATTCCAGCTGTTTGGGACTAGTTAGTGATGTGAAGTATAAAACGCGTACACGTCGCTCCAAAAACAGCCAAGAATATTGCTTCTGTAGCTGAAAGTGTTGAAGAAAACCCAGGTTTGTCCATTTCTAGTCGTTCTTTGGAACCAGGCATTCCACAAATGTCATTATTCCGTATTTTGCATAAGGATTTGGGTCTTGAGGCTTATAAAGTTCAGTTAACACAAGAACTCAAGCCAGCCGATCATCAACAACGTCGTGTTTTTGCTTATTGGGTCGTTCAAATGCATAGACCGTGTTATCTCTTGAAAAGATGATCACAATTGGCCACCGAGATCTTGTGATTTAACACCTTGCGACGTCTTCCTTTGAGCCACGTGAAAGAGAAGGTCTACGCCAATAGCCCAGCGTCGATTCAAGACCTCAAAAATGGAATTCGTGAGGCTATCGAGGACATAGGGCAGCCACTTTGCGATTTGTTTATGGAAAATTTCATCAAAGGATATGGTTCCGTAAGCTTGCTCGTGATTGTCATTTGCCTGATGTTTTCCACTATTAACAGCATAGCTTTTTCTTTATAATGAAATAAACATACGATCATTTATATTGAAAAATGGCATATTTCGTCGAATATCAAAAAAACACCTCTTATTGGAAAACCCTTCACAACAAATTTTCGAGTGGCATTCAAACTCTGTATGATTTTATCAATTCATTTTAAACTTTTCAAAACTTTTTCTAAAAAGATGTCCCATTTGATGGCAGGAATCTAGAAATCAATACACACCATGGAAACCCTCAATTCGACAGAAATATTAAACACTACCTAATTATTTTGTTGGGAACTCATCTTTCCCTACCCCATGGATTCTCGTCAATTCATGAAACGCGAACTCGCGATAAGTATGGAGTAATTGTGTTCAATACAGTCAACTACGAATTTGAATATTCTCCCCTGACATTTGCAAACTTTCTAATTGTCAACATTCGCGGAAAGCAGCACATCAGCAGCTGGTAACTTGCTGATAACCCCTATCCCCAAGGAAATAATTACGTTCTATTTTCTATTCCCGAGATTGGCAAAACTTAGATTATAGAAAAGTTCGACTGAAACAGTTCCATTGTGAATTAATTCAGTTTCAGGATTGAGGGGCACCTTTTGGAATAGTTGTAGATATGAGAACTTTGTGAACAATTAAGTTCAACTAGGGGAAAAAATTAGGTCATGAAGAAATCAATGCAGATCAGGATAGGTTTTGATGTGGAACTATCTAATCTACACTGATGACGAAAATTTGGCAGATAACAAATGATTGAAAATAATAGGAAATATAAAATATCTATATAAAATAAAACGAAACATATCAAAGGTTGAATCTAATCAAAAAAGTGATAACATTATGGAAGAAATCAAGAAGATAATCAACAAATATTTATAAAAATGGAAATCAATTCAAATTCTCACTTCAGGAATTAGATGATGAACGACTTCAATCTGAAATATCAGGTCTCTTTATTTGGTATTATAATAAACAAACTCTGATAACTCTAAAGAATAACTCACTTACCTGCAAGAAATCAAAACAATGCTATTTCTTTAGGTTTTCAATGAACAATATTTGAAATATAAATTGACATGAATAATTCGCAAATCTAGGCATTATCTAAGTTGAAATTAAATAAAACATAGAAAGGAAATTAGAAAGTTGTTAAAAGAAATGACACTGTTTATTTTACATATTTTTCATCAAAGAACAGTTTAAATATACAGAGTGTCCAGAAAAATGTAGAAAATCTCTCGAATTCAGATAGAACATAAAAATGAAGATGACAAGTTCCCATATTTTTTTTCCCAGCGGCCCTCCCTACGAAGATACTACCTCCTGAATGACGCCACTGGAAATCCATTTTAGTGAAATAAGTTTCGAACTACTTGATATAATTTAATGAAAATTTGATATGATCAATAGTATTAAGAACCTCTCAAATCACCGCACTCAAATTTCAATTAGCTTGTTCAGTTTACCAGGGGCAGACTGGGTTATGCATTTTAATGCTTACATTTTAACACCCTGTATGATAAGGTGCTAAAAAATGAATTTGGATACCATGAACACTAAGCTAAAAAAAGGTACTCTTGTTCAGTGTCGATAAAATGAACCGTTTTCGAAAAATTGAAATGAAAGGAAAAACTTCTAAACTTGAAATTTCCGAAGTTTTGAATACGGACATAAAATTAATAAATGAATAGAATGAAACGAAAGCCATTTTGTTCGAGAGAATATCTTTCATAATATTTTTAACTTTCTGTGAATGTATTCATCTGAATCAGTTATAAATGAACCCTCAAAAGTCCATATTTCCACTTTCACTCTATAAATCCAAAAACTACATCCACTAAAAATAGATCTTTCGTGTTATATCCCGATAAATCACCAAACCAATCAAACTATCAGGACGGAACGAAACAGATTAAGTTCCCATCCATAATTAATGCTACCAAAGAATTCCATAAAGAGATAAAATTCATATTTCCACCGCCAAAAAATGTTTTTCCACGGACTAATCGAAGATATCTCCGTGTCACGAACGGACGCAACTTTGATCAAATGAATAATAAAAGTTTCAGTTATCGACATTCGTGAGGAAGGCCGTTTTGGGTTGAAATATGAATTCAACTTTTCTGGCAGAAGTTGGTTTTCCCATTTGCCTCATAACTCATTCTAAATTGTCGAAGAATTGCCAGAAGTGCGATGAAAATGTGCGAGTTCGAAGTTTGTTTTCGAAGGAGTCGAATAATCGATTAGGATTATTTGAGAACGATATGAAGTGTGAGAAAATACGTTTTTGGGAACTTCGAAAAGAATTTTCGCGCTAGTTCATCGTCAGTTCATTTACGAGGTCTGTTCGAAAGAATTTTAAATTGTTCGGAAATTATTTATTCATTCATCGATTTCTATTTTGTCCCCTTCGAAGTAAATAGTCCATGGGCCAGCGCCTGTTTTTCATAATGATAACTTACAATCTGAATAATTGTGAGAAGCTTCATTTTGACGAGAAGCCGTAAAAACCTTCTCAGATAAAACTTATGCCAGCGCTTCTTCTAATCTTTGAAGCACTTAATTCATTCCAAAAGGCTTACACAATCCACTAACATACCCATAAGATGTATGTTTTTTAAGCGCTCGTTTTGCCCAAATGTCTGTAATTTAAGAATTTTGAGCCCAAAAGGGTCTCAAACGATAGAATTCGACTCTCTGATGACGAATTATTGGTCAAATTCAATTCTGTCCGTAGGCCCGTTCGGTCGACCGTAAGCACGATAACCTTCGAAGGAATTGTCCTAGAGACTTGAAATTTTCAGGGTGAGTTAGGTTCAAGAATGGCGCGGTTAAGTTCCCTAACACCCAAATCTTACAGGATGATCTATAAAATATGGGCATTCAAAATTTTTGTTCCCCAATATCTCAGTTGAAACAAAACCAATCGGAATGAAATTGTGCCGCCACGTGTATGGTGCTCGTAATAAGTCTGTTGCAATTTTTTTGGTGGACATAGTGTTAACAGAATCACAGAAAATTCAATTGGAATATTGAAAAGAAGAAATTTTATGATTCCATAACAAGATGTCTGATTCGAGTGAAATTCATTTTGTGATTGAAGATCGATACAACAAACCTTCATTCAAAATTTCAAGAGGATCGCATCATCAGAACCATAGACTTTTTTTTAATTGTCAAGTTTTACATATTTCTGTTTTTGAATGATATCCAGAATTATTCCGATCATGCTGAGATTTTGCATCCATATATTTAGTATCAATCTCAAGTCCTATACCAACTTTTGAGGTAATAGCTCTATAGCTCCTCCATTGAACATGCGCTTAGATTCACTTGCTCATGGCTTTTCTTAAGGTTTTTCATTATCTTGTTGCTAGAATGAAAACGCTACTATTTTTCTCTATTGACCTTATATTCTAATTATCAGGTGAAATTCTACGTCATTTTCAATCAACTCGAGTAATAGCTGGCTGTAAAGAAACTGATTTAACAGACCACAAACCTACCTATAGTTCACGAAAGTTTCAGCGCATAGTAGGCGTTTGTTCATTTATCTGAAGTTGGCAGTATTTGTTGTCATAACGTAAAATAAAGTCAACGTTGCCGAATGTACCCGGCCTCGTCCGACAAGCTTACGAGTTATCAGTGAACTCTATGCAATATTGACAACATTGCGTATCAATCTGACAAAAAAATAACCTAAAAATTTGATATAAGCAATGGAATATGCCAAATTTCCATGGCCAACCGTCGGCTCAAACTCTCGTGAATGGACTATACTCATTTTCTGACAGTTAACAACAAATTTCGTCCTGAAACGATAAAAATTGTTAGCTTCATGTAAGTTCGTTAATATTCATATGAAAATTATCTCTTGAACTCTCAACACCAAATTCATGGAATGAAAACACTAGCAAAACTTACCACTATGTCATCAATCATTTTCATCGGTAACCATCAAACTCTCACAATTTCCTCATTCCCCAGGTTCTGTGATCCCGATCATCAACAAAGACCGACGTACCTCCATTTCAGCCTTCGATCGGTCACCCTACCTGAGCAAACACAGATCTTCAGTGTCCATAGAGCGACCCATAGTAGCTCTTCAACAATACAAGAGCCGCCGGTCTTCCTGCTTCATCGAACGCCCAGTATTCAGTCATCTTGGTGGGTCCCGTACCAAGAACTACATGAGTTTCGAGACTGCTGGTCATGGTGAACGAAAAACGTCAATAACCATCGAGAGGCCTTCTTGCAGCTTTCACCATCAGCCCATCATCAACTTGGACAGCTCCAAAGAGTCTTCGTTCAGTTCAACATCATCAAAACCCTTAGTTCTTATAGATTCTCTTAGGGAAAACGCTTCTGGAGTGGTACCACCAAAGTTGTCCAGGAGTTTTGAGCAGCCCCCTAAGAGAAAGCCTCGCCCAGAACGAATGGCAAACAGCTTGGAGATATCTGTGTTGAATTTCGAGAAGAAACCTATACAGGAAGAAGAGAGATGCTCGTCTCCAGAAGGTACACCTTCCCCTGAAAGATCTGCCTCTCCAATTTCAATATACATAGAAGACACCAAAGTGACTGCACCACTTCTGGAAGGCTTGAAGAGCTCAGACGTTTGACTCCGTTCTGGAGCTACGAATTTCTTGCAGTTTGTACTTCTGCGACTGTATTGAATATGAAAATTATTGCTCAGTGCTCAGATGGCTAGTCAAAATTTTCTATTGAAGATATTTGATACTAAAATCGATATTTTTGTACTCATGAGAATTCACTCCAACACCCTGCTAGGCTGCTACGTCCATGAATAGAATTTTCGAGTTGTTCTATTCTCAGCTTCACCTGAAGGTGCCTGAAGATGAAAAGAGCCCAAGTATCATGTAGTGATGATCCCTTGAAACCTACGCCACTGGTCAGGATCTAGAACATTTAGTATAGAAAAAGTTAGGGAAACTTGCATGGGTTGAAAGAAATATTCTAATATACAGCATTTCTGCTGTGTCTACCACAATCTTAAAGGGTTTTCCAATAAGAAGTGTCATTTTGATATTCAAAGAAAAATGCCATTTTTCAATTTAAATGATCGGATGTTTATTTCATTATAAAGAAGAAACTATGCCGTTAATAGAGGAAAATAACGACCACGCTAACAGGACCATATCCTTTTAATGAAATTTCAATAACCGAATCGCAAAATGAATGCCCTATGTCCTCGATAGCCTCGCGAATTCCATCTTTGAGGTCTTGAATCGACGCTGGGTTATTGGCGTAGACCTTCTCTTTCACGTGGCCCCAAAGGAAGAAGTCGCAAGGTGTTAAATCACAAGAGCTCGGTGGCCAATTTTGATCTCCTCTTCGAGAGATAACACGGTTAGCAGCAATATTTTTCACATCGCTAACTTGTTCCAACAGCTCGAATTTTTCCACTAATTTCTTTATTGCGGTCCTACAAGGTGCTTCACGACGACCCAAAAATGTTCGAGTTTACGAACCGTGTCTGCCAAATTTTCACCATTTTTATAGTGAATTTTAATATTTCAATGCGCTCTTGAAGCTTCTATCGTTCCATTTTTATTAATGGCGTAGTTAATACTTGTCAAATGTCAAAAAATGACAGCTTCAAACGTGACATCTACCGAAATAGCGAGCTTTTCAAAATGACACCTTTTATTGGAAAACCCTTTACTATGCTATTTTATTTTCCTTTTGTTGAATACCTTTGGAGAGTGGAATCAATTTTACTTTGGATCTTACTCGTAATTAGATCAAATCTATGACCAAAAATTACTGACAACGAAGTAAACATGTGTAAACTTAACAAGTAAAGGTATTTGCAAAATTTGAATGATATGTATAATATTCACTGTCATTGATTATTATTTTACAAACTTTAAACCGAGTAAAAATGCTTCGATTAGAGACATATTTTAATAATCAGGGGCCATAATGCTTCAGGTACCATAATAATGGAAATATTTTAAATGATAAAGATATAACTGAATTGAAATTTCACAATAAATTGTATTATCTGCTCATTCGAAAATATTGCAATTCGAACTGTTAACCATATACTCCTATTATCAATGAAATATCTATATTTTTAATATTATCCAGAAGAATAGATTATACAGGCTGTTCCAATGAAAAAGACCTATCCCTGGTAATTTTCATCAATTAAAAAAGGCCAAAATGACAAGTATGTTAAAACTGTTTGCCCATTTCTAGAATTGAAGCCTTTTCATCCATTCCTGGTTCCGTATTCAAATTTGTTGGGGTATTTCATGTTACTATACTGTAACACGTGCCCTCTTATGAACATTAGAGAACGTATTCGTTTTAAATCCGAAAATTTCATATATTATAAAAATGAGAAATATCAGAATGTGTTCTTCATCATTGGAGCATCCTATCTATAGAATATGAGTCTAGACACTTCAACCAAATTCTCTCCGCTTGAGACATCGTCTTAATTTATCTGTCAATTAAACTGCTAGTAAATAATTAGGTGTAAACATTTTAGATTTTCTAGAATGAGTGCCAATTATTCTATAAAATGGGAACAAATGTGAAACATTCAACATAACTTATCAGTCCCAATTTTTTATCAACTTATAGGTGTTTTGTTTGTGAATTCTATTCTCAACTATTTATGTGGCCTTCAACTATTATTTCCTGGAGAAATATTATTTTCAAATGTTTGTTGTTGTTTGTATATTTACTAATAATGTTTATAGATCAAAGGACACCGTATGTCCGTATAATTAGACCAATATATCAATAAAACATATTATCTTGAGTGATAGCACTAGATTACATAATTATTATAAAACCCGGATTTAAATTGAACCAAGTTATAAAGCAAAAATTATATAGAGTTATATTGCTGAAGTTGAAAATAAAATAAATTATAGAATTTATCAATCGACTGTTCTTTGGGATATTATCAATAAAAAATTACATCACCTCAAAAGTTTTTATTGGAATATCTTACAGGTTACAGAGGTTTTTGTTTCACAGGTATCTATTTGTTAGGGTGAAACATTAGAACAATGTTTAGTGCTATATCGTTTTGCTCAAATGTCGGTAATTTTTGAATTTTGAGCCGAAAATGGTCTCAAACGATAGGTTTCTACTCCTGATACAAAGTCGTGGTCAAATTCTATTCTGTAGCTTTCGAAGCAATTGTCCTCAAGACTTGAAAATTTTAGGGTGAGTTCGGTTTCCAAAAGGCTCGGTTAAGTTCGCTAACCAGCCAAATCGTACAGGGTGTTCCATAAAATATGGACATTCAAAATGTTTGTTCCTCAATATCTCAGACAAAACGGAACTCATCGAAATGAAATGTTGCAGCTATATGCAAGAAGCTCATAATAAACTCCAGGCAAAATTTTGTGGCCACAGTGTAAACAGAACCATAGAATATTCATTCGGAATATTGAAACGAAGAAGCTTCATATTTCCATAAAAGAATATCCGATTCGAATCAATTTTATTTTGTAAATGAAGATTGATACACTGGATATTTATGCAGAATTTTGTGGCCATAGTGCTAACAGAATTATGGAAAATTGCATTGGAATATTGAAAAGAAGAATCTCTATATTTCCGTAACAGGATGACCGATTTGAGTGAAATTTATTTTGTGAATTGAGACTGATATACTGAATGTTCTTGCAGAATTTCAAGAGGATCGCATGATCAGAACCATATAATTTAATTTTTGTAATTATTCATTTTTCACATATTTTTTTATTAATTTCCAGAATATGATTCCGATTATGCTGAGATTTTGCATTTATATATATGGTATCGATCTCAAATCGTATCTAAAATTTGAGGTAATAGTTTCATTGCTCCACCAAAGAACGATCGCTCAAAAGCTCCTGCTCAGGACTTTTCTTGAATTTTTCATTTGAAAATTTATTTATAATTCTGACACGTGTTCTGATCCTACAATGATAAGTTTCTTCATCCAGTCTAGATTGAAATAACATATTTTATTGGCATAATATGTGGTGAGCGTTTTCTGTGGCCCATCCATATAACCTACAAATATCGTAGTTGTCCTTATCGATCCTGTAAATGTGGTTTTTCAATACGCAATAACATGCAAAAAGCGAAGTGAGTAGCATTATCTCGTTTTTGGACAACAATAAAGTTTGTTGAGCAACATCTGCCGGCTAACTCTATCAGAGGCAAAGCAAGATCTCAACATAGCTAATTATTTCGAAGACATAATCAACTTCGCGAAATAATATCATGTGTTCTTCTGGTGAAAACATTGTTTTGGTTCCCAATGCAATAAAGGTACACCAAAAGATCATAATTTAATCTAATTTTTATTCAAGACTGTATGGAAGAAGAAGAATGACTTGAATGAAAATCTGAAACGATTCTTTATAACGTGCGTTCAAAAAAATTCGTGGTCAAGTAGGCTGTGGATTCTATTTTTCCCCTCATAGACTTTCAGGAAAAATAGAATCCACAGCCTACTTGACCACGAATTTTTTTGAACGCACGTTATTTTAAACTCAAATTGTGTATGTCTGATATTTCACTTTCGGTTTTACAAATAATTATGTTCGAGTAGTCCATGGGCCAGCGCCTGTTTTTCATAATGATTACCTACTAACAATCTGAATATTGTGAGAAGCTTCATTTTGACGAGACTCCCAACTTTTTCCTCTACGAAAATTCTCGATAGTAGGAACTAATAGAGTATGCAGGCGTCAAAAGTGTTAAATGGGCAAATGTTCAAATTTTATTACGAACGTGTACTTAATTAATTGAATATTGAGATAATTTTATTACAAATTGAAAACAATAATGGTTCTACAAAAATGATGTAGATTGGAGAAATGAATGGATCATGCAAATGTTGAAAGGATTTTCAAGACCACTATCACCTCAAAAGTTGAGTCTCAAAGACATGTGGACAAACTTATGACTCAATATTTCAAAAAACGCGAAAAAAATATTGAATCTATACTAGACTCTAGACTTCAAAAATTCCAAGAAAAATGATTAATTCTGTTGTGCAATTTGTCTATGCATTTCATTCACGGCATTGTTCGTCAAACGTCAAGGTTGAGAAATTGACTCATTCTTGGAACTGATATGAGACTGATTAACGCAATTCATTCCTGCACACACATGATTCAATTGATTCCATTGACTTCCATTATTGAATTATTTATGATCTTCCCACATAAACAATATATCATCAGTTTGATGACAGCTAAGATGTGCTTCCGTTCATTTTATTATTGTAGATGTTACTTCCCATTATAATTTTGGATGCACATGTCATCTCTAGTCCATGGGCCAGCCTGTTTTTCATAATGATTACTAACAATCTGAATATTTGTGAGTAGCTTCATTTTGACGAGATGCCCAACTTTTTCTTCCACGAAAATTCACGATAGTGATGGCTAATACAGTATGGAGGCGTCAAAAATGTTGAATGGGTGAATGTTCAAATTTCATTAATAACAGCTACTTTATAAATTAAATCTTGAAACAATTTGATTACAAATTGAAAACAATAATTATCCTACAAAAATGATAATTCTATCAAAGTGTCTCCCACTCCTAACATATATCCACAAATAGGTCTAAAACAATCATTACTTACCGGCTGATTTTTTCAATGTTGCTTAGCAAATATTTCCCTTATGAATAAGTCACATGGTCCTACAAATTGAGTGGTACGTTTTTCCAGTCTACCTCAGATATTGTACCACAGAACCCACAATTTAAAATGATTACTAACAATTGACAATTTCCGAGCGTAGGACTGAAAAAATGTACCACTCAGTTTGTAGGACACTGTGACCAGTTCATAGAAGAAATAATTGCTAAACAACAGTGAAAAAATCAGCCGGTTAGTACCTAGTATTTTTTTAGACCTAGTTGTTGTTATATGTTGGAAGTGGGGGACACTTTGACGGAATCATAATTTTTGTAGGGCAATTTGTAAAGAATTGTTTCAAGATTTAATTTATAAAGTAGCTATAAGTAATAAAATTTTAACATTCACCCATTCAACACTTTTGACGCCTCAATACTGTATTAGCCCTCACTATCGAGAATATTCATAGAGCAAAAAGTTGGGCGTCTCGTCGGTATAAGGCGTCAAAAGTGAAAACTTCCCAAATTTAATCCTCAAATGATCCACCTATGTTTCCTCCACCTAAAATATTTCAGGAATATACACGCCAAAGCGAATTTTTTCACCCCATCATCTTTCGAAGGTTTCTAGCAGAACCGATTCCAATTTGACGGTCATGCCATTGAATTTATGAATCTTTATGGTCTGGACACGCCAAGCAATACGGCTTATTGAATCAGTCTCCTAATAACATTCTCATTTTAATCTTGTTATAACATCGATTGGTTGTCCCTAATAAAGATTGGAGGTCTCAAGGTATTGCAAGGCACTCGATTTTTCCAGTTTTCCTAGGGTTTCTGGTCGGATAGTTTCGGGAATGATATTTGAAAGAACGGGCTCGACGAACGTTCTGAGGAGTTTCAAGATGACTGACGAAAATCTTTTGGTGGTGAGTTGTGAAATCAATTGATTCGCTTTCTGTTTGAGTGTGGACTTAAAGTATTTTTCTACTCGTATTTGACGCTGCATTACTTACAAAGTGATGCAACACAGTTGATTCTCATTCTATTTGATAATGTTGTGAATTTTAATCGATGCATCCCTATTTTAAACTCTTGTCATTTTCTGACAAAGTCAGTTCGATTTTCATAATCATTTTAGTTTATTGAAGAAGTTTTCTTCTTCAATTTTGAGGAGATCAAAGCTTCGAACTTTTTCCAGAATAAGTTTCTCATTTTTGATTTTAATGGTTAGTAGAAGTGATCACGATATCATTGTTCTTCTTCCATATCGTTTTATGGGGTTTCATCATGAATCAAATGATAGAAATAGGAATCAGAGAAATGAATTTTAGATAAGATATACAGTGAGTCTGTAAACAAATGCGAGGGACTAAGGAAGGTGATTCCTCGATGAAAATAAGCAAGGGTAGTTGATATAATTTTTTTAGAAAGTGACCTTCCTTCCAAGATATAGCCTTTGGAATGCGATGACGACTTAACAGTTTTCAATTTTTTAAGGGATGTACTAAAAAAACATGAGTCACAAAAATAAACGTAATATGAATAATTGAGTAGATGTTACTCACACATAATTTCCCATAACTTTATTATTAGGGGTTGAAAATAACAACCCCTCATAACTTTTCCGCAAAAATTGTTTTCATGGGATAGATTTTCGAAAAATGAAATTCACTTATGGTTTACCATTCAATTCTGAAGAAAAAAGTCTCTTACAAAATTTCGATACAGTCAATACTTTCTCGGTAAAAATAAAAACTTACAAACAGTTATGATCACTGTTCATTCCATTTCATCGTATAAGTGATTCATATTCTAAGAAATTGTATGTCTATGACAGGAGATGAAAATGTTCTATAAATCTTTCTGATGGTTTAATTGCTAAATTGCGGAAGAAAATTATATCCGTAATATTTTAACATCACAAATAGAACTTTCTTTCCATTGATAAGCATAATTGACAAAACCAATTTTGAGCATAAACAACATCTTAGAAAATTCATTCTATGGAACATACGATGAAAAGGAATGAGAAGTGATCATAACTGCTTGTAACTTTTCATTTTTTCCGAGAAAAGTATCGACTGTATCGAAATTTTGCAGAAGACTCTAGAATTGAATGGGAAACCATATGAGAATTTTGTTTTTCGTAAATCTATCCCACGAAAACCATTTTCGAACGAAAATCATAAGGGGTTGTTATTTTTAACCCCTTATAATAAAGTTATGAGATCTAAAAAAATTGTGTGGACTAACATCTACTTAGCGCTTCATATAATATAGGTA
Organism: Propylea japonica; assembly: GCA_013421045.1. Classification (NCBI taxonomy): domain Eukaryota; kingdom Metazoa; phylum Arthropoda; class Insecta; order Coleoptera; family Coccinellidae; genus Propylea; species Propylea japonica. The sequence goes on along the minus strand of CM024245.1, from coordinate 36,616,415 downwards.
TATATAGTTTTATGACTCAGTGTTTTCAAGAAGCCGTAAAAAAAAATAAAAACTGTCAACTCGTCATAGCCTTCCACGGGTTGTATCTTAGAAGGGGAGTCGATTTCGAAAAAAATTTATATGAACTACCCCTGCTTATTTTCATCGAGGAATCTCCGAAAGTCCCTCGCATTTGTTTACAGACACCCTGTATATTAACACTACCCATGCTTTCACTAAAACCTATATTTTGACATACTGGAGATGGCCATTGTTATGAGTGCTTCTCTAGAAGAATAAAGGCAGAAATATATAAAACAATTATTCAAAAGAATAATTGTGTTCTTGAATACGATCATATTGAAAAAAATGTCCGCCTCAGCTCCATGTTTTGATGCAACTTCATTAATATTCATCGTCTCAAGTTCAAAAGAATGTAATCGACTTTATTATTACACGAGAAATTCTATTTTTACATCGTTCATTGCAGATCAAGAAAACCATTTTTCATATTATGATAATTAATGAGACTAACGATGACTAATTCAAGCTGTGGGGAGACACTTATTTGTTTACATTATAACACTTTTTAATCAATGATTTATTATTTGCAATAAAACAATTATCAGAGTGGAAAAAATTGAAGCAGATCTGCCAATATTCAGTTTAATCATTACCAGAGTGTCTTTTGCAAAGAAGTTAGAAAGGTATGTGTTTATTAGATCATTTACATTTTATCTGTGTATGAAATATAGTTTTGTTAGATGTTTGGAACTGGCATAAATTATATACGAAAACAGGACACTTTGTCCCATTTTAGTAAGTTCTGTCAGTAAAGGAGCAAAAGTTGATAAATAATGAGAAACATCAAGAGACATTCAAAATACAGTGGAGAAACCCTGGGTACATATGGATGATGAACATCAATAATATTGAGTATCTGTAGTACAAAAGACAAAACAATTGAGTAGAGCAACACCTTTCAAGAGTAAAAACCTGATTCAGATAATTTCTTTCCAACTCTCTTATATTGATACTGTTCTTTCAAATGTCTGTTATATTTTCTTCTATTTGAGTTCATATTTTTATATTCTCATAATTTCTTCTGACCTGCTTCATATCCATCCTGTCTGTGACCTACGTGAATGAGATGATTATAATGAATGGAAATTGAATAAAACTACTGAAAAAAGTACAAAACCATACAAAAATGCCATAAACACTGAGTATAGTCCGTTCACGAAAGGTTGAGCCGTCGGTTGGCAATGACAATTTAACATATTCCATCTGTATATTAAAATTCTAGGTTATGTGGTATATTTTCTTGTAAGATTGATACGCAATGTTGTCAATATTGCATAGATTTCTCTGAAAACTCGCAAGCTCGTCCTACGAGGCCGGTTACATTCGGCAACGTTGACTTTATTTTACGTTATGACAGCAAATACTGCCAACTTCAGACAAATAAACAAACGCCTACTATGCGCTCAAACTTTCGTGAACGCACTATACGTGAGGGATAAAAAAACAGAAATATCACCTAGACGAAAGAATGGAAGACTACAAAAACAAGGTAATTAGAGAAAGTGTCAACTATGGCGAAAACAGAAACAAAAAATAACAAACCCTAAATCAATTATGAAAAAAACATGCACAAAAAAACGAAAGAATTGAAACAGAAGAAAGAAGATAACAGAATATGGAAGATTTAAATATACAGAAATATAAAATTTACGACAGCAGCAAGATAACGAAATTTTGGTTTGCGAATACTCAGACGCAGGTTCAATGATTCATTTTTTGTCTATAAACACTACTTTCACATAAATAATATATTATAGCTTAACAATTGAGGAACCCTCATTATATCAGGGCAACTTTTTCAAAAACTTGTCCAATCATTTTTGAAAATATATGTAGTCTTAATAGTTAATATACAGGAAGGTGATAAATCTCCTGACCCTGGATATGGATAAGTGGAAATATGGTCGATCGTTCATATCATTCGATACCATGCGGAATTCGCTAAGTCACTAATGATAAAAAATGCCTCTTTTTAACGAATCGAAGGCCCACGTATGAATATCCTATGTATAAGAAGTTATGCACTGTGTATAATTGACTCAGTAACGAGGAGTTCTAATTGAAATTCGTTAGTTTAAGTACACCGACAGGTTTAATTAACGTGAGTTTATCGTCAAGAAAAACTTCCCACAGGACGGACAAAAATTTTCGTTGTCGTTTGAATTGTTTTGAGTTCAATATGGTGAATGTCAACGTTTGGATTTCCAAGAAACCGGTGAGATGAAAAATTCTGATATAAATTTTTTCACAGAAAAAAGAGAGCATTTTTTCGTTTATTGAGCAAATTTCGCAAGTTTGATAATATGCACAAGACTGCAAGAATGTATTTTCTTCTTTCCTATTAACTCCATTACCTCATATAATATGTATGTTGAGAATACCTCTAATTACACAGGATACTTGTAAGTCAATAGTTTCGTTCGTAAACTCGAGTTATTTTTATCTAAAATTCACGAATAGTCTGCCACAGTCAAAAGTTACTAACAATGAAAGTACTTAAATAAATATAGAAAATACTGATATGAAAAGAAGTATGAGAAAAGCTTAATCATAACGTCAAGTCACTCTCAGGAATAATCCTTCAGTTATCCTTTTTAAGCGCTAGTTCTACTCAAAAAAGTGCTATATCATTTTGCCGAAATGTCTGTAATTTTCTAACTTTGAGCCAAATGTGGTCTTAAATGATACGGTTCGACAACCTAATGACGAATCCGTGGTCAAATTCAATACTATCCGTGGGGCCGGCCGTCCGTCGTCCGTTAGCACTATAACTTTCGAAGGGATTGTCCTAGACACTTGAGACTTTCAGGGTGAATTCCGTTCCCAAATGCCGCAATTGAGTTCCCAATGCCGCAAATCGTACAGCGTGTTCCATAAAATATGGGCTTTCAAAGTTTTTGTTTCTCAATATCTCAGACAAAACGAAACCAATGGAAATGAAATTTTGCGTCTGGATTTCCAAGAAACCGGTGAGATCAACAATTCTGATTTGAATTTTTTTACAGGAAAAAGAATGAGTATTAGTTTGTTTCTAGTGCAAATTTCGCAAGTTTGATTAGGAGAACAGGTCACTTTTGGAAATACTGCAAGAATGTATTTTTTCTTTCTGATTCACTCCGATACCTAATATCCATGTTGAGGATACCTCTAATTACACAGGATACTCGAAAATCAATAGTAAACTCAAGTTATTTTCATTCAAAATTCACGAAAAATCTGCCACAGTCAAAAGTTAATAGCAATGAAAGTACTTATATGAATATAGAAAATACTGAAATGGAAAGAAGTACGAGAAAGTGCTTAATCATAACGTCAAGTCACTCTTATCATTCATATTGAAAGAATAATCCTTGGTTATCCTTTTTGAGCGCTCGTTCTTCTTAAACGAGTGCTATATCGTTTAACCAAATGTCTGTAACTTTCTAATTTTATATGGTCTGAAACGATAGGGTTCGACTACCTGATGACGAATCCGTAGTCAAATTCAATTCTAGCACTATTACTTTCAAAGGAATTATCCTAGACACTTGGGACTTTCAGGGTGAATTCGTTAACCAGCAAATCGTACAGGGTGTTGAATAATATATGGGTATTCAAAATTTTTGTTCCTAAATATCCCAGACAAAACAAAACCAATCGACATGAAATTTTGCTGTCACATGCGAGATGCTCAAAGTAAGCCTCATTCAAAATTGTGTAACCATATGTCCAATCAAAACCATATTAAATTCAAATGGAACATTGAAAAGAAGAATCTTATAATTTCCATAACAAGATATCTGATTCGAGTGAAAGTATTTTGTGAATGAACATTGATATACTGAATGTTCATGCAAAATTTCAAAAGGATCGCATTATCCGAATCATAGAATTTTTTTTCAATAGGTGATTTTTCACAAATAATTTTCAGAATTTAATCTTTATCGTACTGAGATTTTGCAGTTACATACTTAGCACGAATCTCAAGTCCTATACAAAATTTTGTGGTAAAAGCATTATTGCTTCATCAATGAACGAGCGTTCAAAAGCTCCGGCTCAGGGCTTTTCTTGAATTGTTTCGAAAAAATTCAATTCAGAAGAGTTTCAACTTTGGAACTGTTTTCCTTAACCATAAAATCCTACCTGACATAAAAGCACCCTGACATTTCAAAATCCTAGTAAAAAAATTCAAAAATTATGAAAGTTTACCTAGTAGAAATCAAGCAGAAAAGAATCTAAATATTATGATATGTTTTACATTGTGGTAAACATCTCACAAACGAACTGCCAACTGCAATCAAGTGTACTTTAATTACTTATCTTAATTTGGCCTATATCAATTCATGCATGAAACTGAAGACGTCTGTATCAAAACCCAATAAACGGTTCGTGATAATTTTGAATTACTGCTTTGTTTATAATTCAGAGCAATCAATCAAAAAAACAGTGCAGTAATATTTATTGAATTATCTTAATTGAGTTCACGAACACATATACTGGGCAACAGAAAAGCTATTTTATTGTCATTGAGCTGTGAATTTAAATCTTGGAGATTAAAGGAATTAAATTCTATTTTTCAGCAGTCAGTCAAACAGGCTTTTTTTCTCGACTCAATAGTTCTGATCCACACAAATAGAACTAGTGCCAACAGAATTCAAAACGGTTCTGAAATTTTGAACAAGATGTCCAACACAATTGAACTTTTATACATGACTATTGTAAAATCCGTCCATTGTACGTCTTTGTTTGTTTGTACCCATTAATCACAAGGGAATAATGAGATTATAAATCTTTTCTGTTAGATGCTTCATAGATTTAGCTTTGATATAATATTCTTTGAATTGGTATTTCTTCAGTATTCTAAAGTACTCCAACTGAAAAATCTGGACATACCTTTTCCATCGAGGGCCAAATCTACTTTCATTATAACAATTGAAGATTTTTTTTATTATAAAATACATAAATAATGACCAGTTGTCCAAAAATTTGTGTCATGTGTCAACTTGACTTTTTCCACGCTTGCCATAAAAGGGCCTGGTCGCGGTCGCCAAATGTTAAAATTTTCAAGAAATATATTCAGTAGTCGTGAATAAAGTATAGTATGCTACTCGCGTATAATGGCTGCTATATACTCGGTGATTTGTGGCCTGAACTTCACCTCGCGAATAATATCAATCATTATACACTCGTTGCATAATATACTATTATCAAACCGGTTCTGATTTAGCGCAATTACTTATTTGGGGCAAAGAGCTTACTCATTTACTTATGCTTTGTATGTTTCACTGTTCCTAATCAATTATTTCTTATTCATTTAACCTTTGTAAAACTAACTTTCGGAATGAACAGCATCGAAATTGAAAACCAAAGTGATTTTTTGATATTCTAAGTTCGAGTGATTGTAGAGAGGACTTTCAATTCTTTTGTATAAAAACTCTTCTCGATTCTGAATATAAAAGAAATTATTTTGAAGAGTGTTTTATGACAGAGATATCAGTCTTTCTTGGCGTCAATGACTAGTTCCGAACGGATAATTCTGAATTAGTTTTGAACCAGTTTCAACACAGCTGTTCACCTAATATCAGTTCTGAATTGGTTTAGAATTATTCCAGAATTAGTTCAGAACTGTCTGTTGGTACAAACACAAATTTTGGAGCAAATTTTGAATATTATAAATTAAATATTCTGGCAACCTTGTCTCAATTGCCTTGCAGAACCAATTTATTATTATGATCATACCCTGTTTGCTAAGAGAACTATTATATAACGGATCTCAGTAACTCTTAGTGAATCTAATCAGTAACAACTATGAATACTAATTACTTAATCAGATATACACATGTATTCCACAGAATCCAGACTTCAATATATTCAATTTTTCAATGTCATAGATTCAATCAATGAGTGTGAATACGAAATTCATTCATTCATGACTTGAATACCACAATAGAAAAAGCAAACACAATAAAAATTGAGATCTGTGTAATTGGACGATAAAGAGAATTTATCTTCACTCAGAGGCATAAAAAATCATACCCTGTGATTTATTTTGGCCTCGGGAACCACCCTGTTTTTTCGAAAACGAAGAAGTTGATGCAATAACGGTGAATCACTAACGTTATCATGCTATCGCTAAACAATTTTTGGTGCCTCATTAGGAAACCATTGATCTTGAAGACATGTGGTTGCAGCAGAACCATGCTACATGCCATATCGCCAAAACATTGACGATCCTGCAAGAGTTTGCTTCTGGTCGTGTAATTTTCTGATTTAGTGAATAGAACTAATCTCGACGCTCTTGCGGTTTAACGCTTTAGACTTCTGACTGTAGGGTTTTTTGAAAAAACAGTTTTATGGTACCTAATAAGCCTTCAACCATCGAATCATTGAAGATTAAAATTGAATGCTGTATCGATGAAGTACCTCTACATGTATTCAATAACATCATTCAAAATGTCGTCAAAAGGGTAGGTACTCATATGCAAGCAAAGCCGTGACTGTCATCCACAAGATATTTTAATTCATGAGTTTTTCCAGAATTTAAATTTTTCAAATCAGTAAATATTCGGATACTTCGCAGCAGAACGCCATGTTTCATTGAACTTGATCTTTTGAAACCAAAAAAAACAGATAATGTTTTAAATTCTCCGCCGATGTAGTTGACGTCAGCTGAATTTAAACTCTTGTCCAAATTTCCATTTCGTTGTTTTACATCTGCCTATATGCAATTTCGCGTTCCACCCGATTGCGCCTTTACTTCATTGGAAAATATGTCCGATTTTCCGAGTAATAAAATGAGTACCTACGTTCATTAGTTATTCTGTTTCTAGGCGACAGGCTTTTTGGTGTTGTAGACATTCTTCAGATCGTAATTACGATTGCAAATTAATATTTTATTCCTTAAATAGTACGTTTGGTATTGAACTTAATGCATTGTTTGGATGATTCGCGAAGGAAATTGTTACTTTTTTCTGTGATAAACTTTCCAGTTGTTCTTAGATACGAACCTTAGACTAGACTCCTTTGTCTGAGGTACGAACGAATATTTTATTCCATTTTGGGTTAAGATGAGTTTATGCAGTCAAGCAAATAAGGTAAGAAAGAATTCTTCTTTTCGAAGCCTTTTTGGTGATTGTTCCTAAAGAAGAACTGTCGAGTTCCAAAGTTCTGTTCGAATATAAGTTAGTGATTTTGGGATAAACGTGGTATTTGACAAATTGAAATACCTACCTATCTAAAATAAAAAAAAGCTCAGCTATATACCCTGAATCTAGGGTATAGTCCGTTCACGAAATGTTGAGCCGTCTGTTGGCCATGGAAATTTAGCATATTCCACTGTGTATATCAAAATTTTAGGTTATGTTGTTTATTTTCTGGTCAGATTGATACGCAACGTTGGTTTTATTTTACGTTATGACAGCAATACTGCCAACTTAAGATAAACAAACAAAAGCGTTCTATGCGCTCAAACTTTCGTGAACAAACTATAGGTTTGGCAGATCTCAGTCAGGTTCGTTAGTTTAAATCAGAGATATAGAGGTTTTATTATTCTTCAAATATTCTCTAGAAACCGATTGTGTTAAAATTTTATGTTTAGCTGCCAATAACCTGGCGCAGAATTTCGTAAATCTATAATTCGCAAATAAGGCGAAGAAAACTTTTAAAACATGTTTTAATTTTCATTCAATTCTGTCCTTTTCGCCAGGAGTTTGCTCAAAAATTTAATGATATTTAGGAGACAGTTCGATTGATTCAAACGCTTTTACACGCTTGTTCGTATTGGGAAAACAATCATTCAAATGTCAATATACTAGAAACTGTTGGTTTCAATCCATCTATGTATGAATTAAACTTTTTTTTTCTTTCGATTTTTTTTGTTTGGAAGCTATCGTGTTAACGATAGGTCGTAAACCGAACTTCATGTGAGGGATTTCTTCAATATTACCTTTTCACAATGTTTGATCAATCTACAACTTTGATATTTGCAATGATATTGCTTTGATGAATTAGCAGAGCACCGGTTGTCAAAACAAACTTCAATGATGTGTAACTCTTGTCATGATGAAATTGAAAATATTAAAACAGACTAAACAACTTTTGACTTTGAAACGTGAAACATATTACGGGTGGTCTTTCTATATCAGAGCACTGTGAAACAAAATATTGAAAAAATTCTTCGATGAAATCATTATACACGGTGTCTCATATAAAAGTGTCCACCCTCAATACCAACTAATCAGCATTTGTGAGAACACTCGGACAGGCCGATTTTATTTTATTTATTATTATTTCATTTATTAATATAAACTACAAATCAACTAAGTTGTTATCATAGTTGCTATCTCATACCAATAAAAATACAATATACCCATATCAACACTGTTCACATACCTTTAAGGTGCTTTTTCAACCAGGATTTAAAAAGAATTAGGTTTTTACATTCTTTAGAGGGGAGGGAGTTGAATTTTGTTATGCTGGAGTAGATAGGAGCCTTTTGGCCTAATTCAGTGCGAGTTTTCTTCAAATAATAGTTGTTTCTATTTCTAGTATTCAGATTATGTACATCTCTCATAAGTTTTATTAAGTTTCCACTTTTAATTTTCAATTTTTTTAATTAGATGATTTTTCATTTTGTAAATAAGTTTACTTTGATTTAATCTCATCAGTTCTTCAAACTTCAAAAATTTCACCGTCCTTTACAGTTAAGATGATGACAGGAGGACATGTTTTGGGATACAAAGCTTATTTCTTCTACAATAACCCCATGGAAATGGTTGCAACCCCATCCAGAATTTGAATAGGGAAAGGGGGTAGTTTCGTTGCACAAATGCATGCATGGATTCAAATTTGTATGAATCTACAGTTTGTGCTCTATAAAATGATTTTTTTATCTGTAGGTACCATAAAAGTGATCAATGAATAATTCGAGGTGAAATTGAAATTCTGTCCACGCAAATATATTGTTTTAACTGTCGTTTTAAATACGACTCTGCACCAATAAATCGAACGCCTCCAGGCGTTGAGAACAATGGAAGGAGCCACTACAGGAATATTTATTTGATTTTCCATTTCCTCCAGAATTTAATCTCGCATACAGCTGAAAGTGTAGTGACAGTTCTTGGTTAATTCTGATCGGGAGACATGAAACAGACCGAAAAAAATCATAAAATATTCACACTCGTGTAGTGATGATGTAATCTGTCGTAAATTCGATTTTGCGGGAAATTGTGATGTTTTATTCTCACTGAGAAAATAATAATGTGCCGGCAGAAGTCATTTATCATTCTGCTGAAGATAAAAACGAATACCTAATCAAAATGAGTGGTTATTCTAGCAAGTGGAATTATGGTATAGTTCATGTAAGTTATGGCAATATTTGTCTTAATATGTAACAAAATTTCGGAAAAGCCATTGGTGGAGCAATGAGGCTATTACCTCAAAATTTTGTATAGCACTTACAATTAATGCTTAGTACCTATATTAATGCGAAATCTATGCATGGTAGGAATTATATCCTGAAAATTACAAGAAATTTTCAAGAAAGTCCCTTAGCGCTCGTTCTTTGGTGGAGCAATAAGACTATTACCTCAAATTTTTATATGGCACTTGAGATTAGTAGCAAATTTATAAATTCAGAATCTCAGCACGATCGGAATAATATTCGGGAAATTATTTGAAAATTTGAATATATAAAGCTAAATAATCAAAAAAACTAAATTATATCCAGCAACTAAAGGCATATTTATTTGATTTTCCATTTCCTCCAGAATTTAATCTCGCACACAGCTGAAAGTGTAGTGATAGTTCTCGGTTAATTCTGATGGTGAGACATGAGACAGACCGAAAAATATCGTTAATGAATACAATCGTAAAATATTCACACTCGTGTAGTGATGATGTAATGTGTCGTCAATTTGATTTTGCGGAAAATTGTAATGATTTGTTCTCACCGAGAGAATAATAATGTACCGACAGAAGTTATAAATCTATCTGCTGAAGATAAATACAAATAAACAAAATTGAGGGGGCTTTAGAAATGAGTGGTTATGCTAGTAAGTGGAATTATAGTATAATTCATGTAAGTTGTGGCAATATTTGTCTTAATATGTAACAAAATTTCGGCAGAAGCCCATTGGTGGAGCAATGAGGCTATTACCTCAAAATTTTGTATAGGACTTGCAATTAATGCTTAGTATATGAATGCAAAATCTAAGCATGATAGGAATTATATCCTGAAAGTAATAGAAGAGTTAGATAGAAAGATAATAAGGAAAATCTAAGAAAAGCCCTGAGTAGTATAGCTTCTGATGAGCTCTCGTCGTTTGGTGGAGCAATAAGACTATCATCTCAAAATTTTTATATGGCACTTGAGATTTGTACCAAATATATGTAGATGCAGAATCTCAGCTCAATCGAAATAATATTCTCGAAATAATTCAGAAAATAGAATATGTACAAAATAAAAATCAGAAAAATTAAATTCCATGGTTCTGATGATGCGATTCTCTTGAAATCTTGCATGAACATTCAGTATACAGGATGTTCCTAAATTGAACGTACAAACGAAAAGGGGAGATTCCTTAAGTGAGTTTAAGAAAAAAAAGTTTCATAAATATGGGGTCGCAAACGTTTCGTTTTCGAGATAAGTACAGAGTGTTGAAGTTTGAATTTTTTTCAATTTTTTTTCTCATAGTATCTACACTTCACAAGATATTCAACTGAAATTTGGCATAGATATTACATTTGATAGTTCCCACCACGTGACATGGCAATTTCGATAGAAGATCTACAGGGTGATATTTTTTCTGAAACACTGCCACCTGTTCTTCTGAGGAATTTTTTTTTGGTGAGCAACTGTTAATTTGAAAAAAATGTAAAAAGAAGCTTTGTTCTTATACTAAACTTTTCGGTCTCTTGTAGTTTTTTCGTATCTAATAACGATTTCGAGAAAAAAAATTTTGAACGATTCTCTCAAAATTCTCGTAAATAGGACAGGAAGGCCAGTTTGTAATCTGCGGTGAATGAATTCAGTGCCAGTTTAGACACATCAAATTATTGAACGTTTGTTTTTTTTTTAAAGTTAAGGTGGTTTCATTTGTGGCTATTTATTTTTTGAATGTAGTTAGACTACTATTTTCATTACGATTTTTATGACTGTCACAACAATATTTGATCAGAAATTAGAACTTCAACACTGTGTATCTCGAACCGAGGCGTTTGCAACCCCATGTTTATGGGACTTTTTTTCTTAAACTGACTCAAGGAATCTCCCCTTTTCATTTGTACGTTCAATTTAGGAACACCCTGTATAAGTATTAATTCTCAAATAAATTTCACAAGAATCGGTTATCTTCTTATGGAAATATAAGGATTCTCCTTTTCAATATTCCAATTGAATTTTTATGGTTCTGTTAACATTATGGCCACAAAATTCCGCATGAACATTCAGTGTATCAATCTCCATTCAGGAATAAATTTAATTCGAATCGAAAATCTTTTTATGGAATATGAAGTTTCTTCTTTTCATTATTTCAATTGAATTTTCCATGGTTCTGTTTTCACTATGGCCACAATATTTTGTATGAGGCTTGTTATGAGCATCTTGCATTTGGAACCAACATTTCATTTCCAAGGTTTTCGTTTTGTCTAAGATATTGAGGAACAATAATTTTGAGTGGACATATTTTATGGAACACCCTGTACGATTTCGCTGGTTAACGAACTCAACTGAGCTATATGGGAACCAAACTCACCCTGAAAATTTCAAATCTCTAGGACAATCCCTTCGAAAGTTATTGTGCTAACGGCAGGCCTCACGGGCAGAATTGAACATTTGACCACGAATTCGTCATCGTCCTATCTTTAGGGCAATTCCCTCGAAAATGATCGTGCTAACGGACACATTGATGTTTTCGCACGAGTTCAGCATTCAACCACTAAATGGCAATTGCTGGAAGAACAAGCGTTTTGTATCAGTATTAAACATTATTCTTTTTATTCTCACAATAATTAGTAGAACTGGCAATTAATCAGCCAACTTTCCTTCAGGATTTTACACCTACCTTAAAAGTTCTTCGAGCTCAAATTATGGTTTTTCCTGTATGAACAGCCGCTCAAAAGCTATTGACTTGTATGACTAATGTTGTTTACTCTAGAAATTGGTCTGGTTGGAGTCACCGGGCATGTTAAATGGATATTCAACCTTCAATTATTTTGCAAGTCATTTAACTATATGTACTTACTCATAAAATAATTCAATTCATTGTTACAGAGAGTTTGAATCATTCGAAACTGTCACCAAAATATTAATTTTCGGCTATGCGTAAACATATTTATCATGAAAATAATTATACCTCTACGGAAATGATGATACTTACCTTTTTTTCCTCGAGTTTGAGATCCTTATTACAGGTTAAGAACCTTTAAAAAAATACTTTCATACCTTTCGAATAAATCTACCTTTTCCTTGCACATCTCAAGTTCTGAAATAAACTGCTCCACGTGATCATTCCAGTCTTCGACGCTGATGGTCAGGTGTTAGGGAATTCCTCTTAATGTAAGTCTAGAACCTAGATTCGCCTCTCTCCAACGTCGTCTGATGGTTTTGACATGATACAAGAATGTTTCTTATATCATGGGGTTTGATGGAAACTTGGAACCCATCTGCATTTTGAAGAGTATCTTCTCGCCGAAACGGTGATAAAACGATCCTGAGCAAGTGTTGTTTTTCTTCGCCAACCAAGCCTTGATCTTTCCAACACGAAACCTGTCTCCCTGAACCTATTCCAAAGTCGAGATATTACACTTTGGCTGACTTGGAGCCTTTCCGCTTCAACAACCTGAGTTAGGTCACCCTGTAGCATTCCGATAGTCCTATTAGCCTCAGCGTTTGTTTATGTACTTCTTGGCATTTTCAGAAAACTCTTTTTAGATCGAAGTCGTTGAAAAACTAACTCCATTCCAAAATAAAAACATTCATGGTGCTATGAAAAAACTAAAGTTCAGAAAAAAGGTAACCAGATTGACGATATGTCTCATACTGAATTTTATTGGATCGATTCAAGTTGTTTTTGAGTTTTAATAGTTATTTAATCAACTAGGTTATTAAAGACACTGACTAATGGTAAAGATATTTTAACGTATGAGCGGAGCGAACACGTTAATAGTTCGAGACCATTAGTCGCTCGATTAATAACCGAGTTGATTACAAGATTTTTCCGACGATCTCAATATGAATTGTGTATGAATTCTTGATTGAAATACATTATCATTTTGCACAAGATTTACATTTGACATAATAAAATTTCTATGTATCTATGTTCCAGTAGAGTTTTGACATTTCTCGTAGTGCTTCTGAATACTTTGTGAACGGTTGCCATGAGGATTGCACATTAAAATAGCATAAATTGAGCATTAAAATGGGCCATTAATGATCAATTTCCTACACATTAAAATCACCTTTCATTTTGAGATCGCCAGAAAATAATTTTACAGCGATTTTTCAAAGATTACATACTTTTCAAAGATTACATACTTTTCAAAGATTACATACTTTTCAAGATTACATACTTTTCAAAGATTACATACTTTTCAAAACGATTGAATACGATATCCCTAACTCTTGTGGAGCAGTATATTTTGACCTAGAGATGTAGAGCAGCTTTCTTTGAATATCGAAGAGAATTCCAGGATAATTCAAGATAATCTAATGATAGTTCATGGCACATTATACTCATTACTTCATCTTGAATTAAAAAAAGGTATTTCAATGAAAAGAACTATCCAATAACTACTCACTACTATAAAAATGTTTGGTGTATTGTCACCATTTTTCCAGATTTAGCATGAAAATGTTTAAATGAAAAATAGAAAGTTGTTACATACTATTTTAACATAAATTGTTTTAAGAAGGCATACTCACAAACTTGGCGAAGTGTACTTTTAAATGAAAAAATCAAGCGAATAAACATATTTTTTAATTTCACCACTTGCATAATGCTTATCGCAAACAACAAAAAGTTTCTGTAGTTTATACAAAGATTTCTTTCAAAAATTAGTGGGGGTCAACCTGGCCAATTGAGCGGTTCATTTGAAATGAACAACCATAAGTATAATTCATATGATTTATTATAGTTTTAGATGTCTATTTATAGTTAGCTCGTAAAAGGAAGCTTCACTAATTTTCTGATGAAATCGATAAAATAATCAATAAATTACGGCAGTATTTGCAGTTCCTTTAAAGTTCATCATTGATAATTCGACCACTACAATCTATAAATTCTATTTTGTGTGTTGATTGGGTTTGAGGTTATAATTGTGCTGGTTAGGAATAAGTTAACATTATGGTGAAGTCAGATGATGACGATCATAAGGTTAGTCTATTTTTCCATTCTCCAAATTCTTCAACAGCTGCCGGAAAAATTACTTAAAAGATTCGAAGAAGCGGGGAAACTGTATCCTTATGCTTCTATATTTTTCCAAAAGATCTACAACTATTTTCTGCCAATAATCGCATCTATCTAGAGGTTTTCCCTTAAAACATCAGTCCTTGCTATAACAAGTGTTGTTTTTTCATTTACGATTAATCCCCAGACTATTTTTTTTGGTTAGGAAAATTTATGTTGTGCGGTTTTATAGTAGTGAGGTTTTGATAAAATTATATCATCATATTATGTGTACACCTACATTATATTATTTTGGCACTGTAATCAAACTTCAATTCAAAGTTTTTTCCTATTCGATGGAAATGATTTTTGAGCGCTCGTTCTCTTTACACGAGGGCTTTATTGTTTTGCCCAAATGTCTGTAATTTTCGGATTTTGAGCCGAAAGTGGTTTCAAACGATAGGGTTCTACACCCTGATGACGAATTCGTGGTCAAATTCAATTCTGTACGTGGGCCGTCCGGCCTGCCGTTAGCACAATAACTTTCGAAGGGTGTTTCGTAGAGACTTGAAATTTTCAGGGTGAGTTCGGTTTCCAAATTGCTCGGTCGAATTCGTCAATCAGCCAAATCGTACAAGGTGTTACATAAAATATACCCATTTAAAATTTTTGTTCCTCAATATCTTAGACAATATGAAACCCATCGAAATGAAATGTTGCGGCTATATGCGGGATGCTCATAAAAAGCCTCATGCAAAATTTTGTGGCTATTTTTATATTTCACGATGTAATTTGCGTTAGACCCTATTTTCCCTGTAGATTATGTATTTATATTTTATCATGTTTATAGTTTTTATTCTGATGTGCCTGAAGAAGGAAATAAAATTCCGAAACGTCGCTGAAAAAATAATGAGTTTTTGTTCTGGTTCCTTGTGCCGATAAAACTACTGAATTGTATTATTTTTGGAACGATAAAACCTTCAACGAATGTGGCTATTTTGTAACAGAACCATAGAAAATTCAATTGGAATATGAAAAGAATATTTCCATAAAAAATATCCTATTCGAATGAAATTTATTTTATGAATAAAGATTGATACAATGTGAATGTTCATGCAAAATTTTGTGGCCATAATAATAATAATAATAAATAATAATAAATTTATTGAGCGTAGTGTTAAGAGAACGATAAAAAATTCAATTGGAATATTGAGAAGAAAAATTTTTATATTTTCATAACAGGATATTCGATTCATTCATTTTTTTTATGAATGAAAACTGTTATACTGAAATCTCATGTGAAATTCAAGAGCATCGCATCATCACAACCATTGAATTCAATTTTACCAATTATTTATTTTTTTCTTACTTCATTTTTTGAATAATTTCCAGAATATAGTTTCGATTGTACTCAGATTCTGCATTTATAAATTGGTATCAATCTCAAATCCCATATAAAATTTTGAAGTAATAGTGTTATTGCTCTACCAAAGACTGAGCTCTCAAAAGCTTCTGCTCGGGGCTTTTCTTAAATTTCTATAATACTAGGTATATGGAGAATTCTTGCTCTAGCTAATTACCAAATGTTTATAACACATTCATATTTTCCAAGAGAAATATGAAAAGTCAAATCATATTCCTTAGGACCAATATGACACATATTTACATCTTACTCTAAAAAAATTGAGGAAAGCCCTGAGCAGGTGATTTTTAAGCGCTCGTTCGTTGGTGGAGCAATTATGCTATAACATCAAAATTTCGAATAGGAATTGAGATTGATACTGAATGTATGAATGCAAAATCTCAGCAATATCAGAATTATATTGTGGGAACTATACGAAAAATGAAATTATATTAAAAAAGATTAATGAAAATATCAAAATTTTATGGTTCCATTTTTACAATCCTTTCGAATATTTGCATGATTATTCGCCAATTTACATATTCAAACTCGAATTCATTCCAATTGATATTTTTTCCTAGAATTATTAGATCAAGAATGAAAATGTGTTATTCGAATATCGAAAGTCTAGCTTCTAATTCGCATCAGAGACAAGAAAACATAAACAGTTTCTAATAAATACACATTACACACACTTTTCGTATATTCATTAGTTTGAAATAAAGAATATCCACATTTTGGTGTCAAGGTCAGGTATTTTTAAAATTATTTTGTGTTTTGTCACTATATGCAATGGAATTTTCTATATCTCTATTGTTCAGGAGTTCACACTGCGGAAATTCAAGCGTTTTCCTCAATAGCTCTCATTTTCAGTATTCTGGGTAACGATATGATTTCATTCGAAAGAACAAGAAATATTTGCTTCTGTAGTGTGAGATTTGGCTTCAAAAATCCACTGCAGCGGCAATAAATTATGATTATGATGAAAGTAATAGTTATTTAATTAACCATAGGTTATTAAAAACCGCGACTAATGGTCAAGATAATAGGTTAATTGTTCATGACCATTAGTCGCTAGATTAAAAACCGAGCTGAATATGGATTGTGTACAAATTCTTGATTGAAATCATTCTCATTTTGTACAAGACATACATTTGACAAAATATAATTTCTATGATTCTATGTTCCAGTAGAGTTTTGCCTATCGAGATATAATAGAAAGTTCAGGGTTGAATTAAGTTGCCAGGTTTTTCTATTCACAAATTTCACCCAAAATAAACGACGTTTTGGGTCTTTAGGGAACCTGTTCAAATAAGGTCAACTGAATATCAAATAAACAATTTTTCTTCAGGCGATAAAATACACATATAAAAAGATATCAGATTACTAAGACAGACAGATCTGTTCAATACTCATCCCTACCTGTGATATGTTTTTTCCCTAATTTTCTTCTTGTCTGTCTCTTTCTCCTTGGAAAAAGCCTCACAGCACACGATACCATTTCATTGTATATTATTAAGAAGAAAAAATCACAACTTAATCAGAAAAAGGCGAAAGAATCACAATTCCTCCAGAAAACTCAACTATTGTCAAATTTGACGTAGGGTGGTAGTAATATGGCAGATCTGATACCACGTTTATTTCAATGATGGCAACTCTATACTATCCTATCTCTATGGTTTTGACATTTCTCGTAGTGCTTCTTAATAATTTGTGTACAGTTGCCATGAGGATTGCACATTAAAATAGCATAAATTGAGCATTAAAACGGGTCATTAATGATCGACTCCGTACACATTAAAGTCATCTTTCATTTTGAGGTAGGCAGAAAAACAATTTTCTCCTCGAAAACCTGGTAATGATGCAATACCAAGTAATGGCTCTGATTTTCAGAGGTTCACTATTTCTGAAATATGATCACTGAAAATTCAAAGCTTTATGTTGAACATTTCAAGTGTTCAACCTACTCCAAACGATTGTTAATTGTAATGTGTTCACAGCCAACCCATATATTACCACAGTTCAATTGATATCTCCATGATAATTGATGTCATCTCAAATTAATCCAAATTCTCAGAAATATTACACAGCAAAATACAAGGTCGCGAGGAGTCATTACCTTTGATGTCTCTGAATGAAATTCATGATATATGAAAACTTAAATTAACTTTACGGCACATCATCGTGACATGCTATTATTGAAGGTTGCCTCCTAATTAGCGCCACAAACATTGGTATTTACAGATAAATCAAAACTTTTTTTTTTTAATTCGAAATGGTTCAAAGTCAACGCTCGGAATGGAAGTATTTAATTTGGCACCTCCAGGAGATTCTTTTTCGCGACTCAGTCCACATAGTGTCACTGTTTCAATAGTCTGAATCAATTCGGCAAAAATACGCATCATTTTTTTTCAGTGAAATGAAACGGTTATATTGCTATTTGATAAAGGTGAGTTCAAACGATAAACTATTCTTATTTTACCAGGTTATTTTGAAAAAGTTACCTATTCAGAAATTTTGAACAAGATAATACCCTTTTGCAATAGGTAAAGGGTTTTCCAATAAGAAGTGTTATTTTGAAAAGCCCGCTATTTCGGTAGATGTCACATTTGAACCTGTAATTTTTGGCATTTGACTAGTAGAAACTACGCCATTAATAAAAATGAAACGATACACGCTTCAAAGACTCATTGAAATTATTGAAATTCGCTATAAAAATGTTGAAAATTTGGCAGAGACGGTTCGTAAAACTCGAACATTTTTGGGTCGTCGTGAAGCACCTTGTCTGACCGCCATGAAAAAGTTGGTGGAAAAATTCGAGCTGTTGGGACAAGTTAGTGATGTGAAGAATAAAACCCGTGCACGTCGCTCAAGAACAGCCGAGAATATTGCTGCTGTGTTCAAGAAAATCCAGGTTTATCCATTCCTCGTCTTTTTTTTGGAATCAGGCATTCCACAAACGTCATTACACCGTATTTCGCATAAAAATTTGGGTCTTAAGGCTTATAAAGTTCTGTTAACACAAGAAATCAAGCCCACTGATCATAAACAATGTCGTGTCTTTGCTGATTGGGTCGTTGAAATGCATGAAAATGATCCATCGAAAAACCACAATAAGCCACCAAGATCTTGTGATTTAACATCTTGCGACTTCTTCCTTTGGGGTCACGTGAAAGAGAAGGTCTACGCCAATAGCCCAGCGTCGATTCAAGACCTCAAAGATGGAATTCGTGAAGCTATCGAGGACATAAGGCAGCCACTTTGCGATTTGGTTATGGAAAATTTCATTAAAAGGATATGGTCCTGTAAGCGTGGACGTGGTGGTCATTTGCCTGATGTTATTTTCCATTATTAACGGCATAGCATTTTTCTTTGAATATCAGAATAACATCTCTTATTGGAAAACCCTTTAGAACCAGAGCTCAAAAATGAATGGAGTACAATTCTTTTTTTGGCTATCATAAATCTGTTGTCACTGATCATAAACTTTTCCCATATTTTACTACAATAATTAATGCGTATGATACTCGAACGTTTGTTGTGTCAGTTTGTTGAGTTGAATGGAGATAATGAACGTTTTTATCTATACTATATCATGAAGCAAATAAACAGAATCGGCGAAAAAATATCATCACCATAGGATGAATTGCTATTTTAGAACATCGGTTACTTTTAGGCATTATTGGTATAATGATTGATATCAGTACCCGCTGTACAACCAGACAGAAGATACCTACTTGGTCATTTTATCAATCTTGTTCGCCAAATAGTGATATTTTGCAATTTTCTGAGATACCTTCCCGTTCAGGAAATGAGGTCTTAATTTGACAGATAATTGTAAAATGTTTATATTTAAAAGATAAAGTGTGTGATAAAACTATACGCTAGCAGTGATCGAATTTTATATTTGAATCCATAAGGAGAAATAGCATCGTTACAACTGGTGAGAGTTATTGAGATTCACAGGTTTTTTGTTTTAATTGATTTATCCGCGACTATTGTAAAATCCGTTCATTGTATGTCTCTGTGCTCGGCCATAATAATCATAAGGGAATAATGGGATATTAATCACTGTTTTCAGATGCTTCATAGATTTAGCTTTGATATAATATTCCTTAAATTAGTATTTCTACAGTATTCTGAAGTATTCCAACTAACAAATATGGGTATACCTTGTCAATCGAGGGCCAAATCTACTTTTATTATATCAATTAAAGCATTTTTATCACGAAATATTCGATGACAAGTTCTCCAAACTTTCTTATGTGACTTTTCATCGCTTGTCATAGAAGGGTCTTGTAGTGGTCGCCAAATGTTAAAATCTTCAAGAAATATATTCAGAAATAGTGGATAAAGTATTGTATGCTACTCGCGTTTATGCGCGTTGTTAATCACTCGGTAATTTGGGCCTACGGGTCGTGGCCTAAACTTCACTTCGTGAATAATAGCTATCATTATACTCTCGTTGGATAATATATTATTATCGTTAATGGGTCAAATCCGTGAAACTGTTCTTGAGTTACAATCATTTGAAAGATTCTATTTTCCATCGGAATATTTTCTAATCTAGAAATTAAATAATGTCAAAATTTTATTTATAGCTGCTCTATAAGGATGCAATGAGCCTCTAGAGATTGTGAAGATTGTGAAGTACAGAATTTGAGAAAAATTCTTAATGTGTTCAATGAAATAAGATAGAGCAAATGTGATATATCGCTGTAAGCTGTATTTTTGGAAGGAAATAGCTATAAACTTGGAATTTTCGAAGAAGAAATTAAACCTGAATATTTCAATCACACTTTTTGAAATGATGGAACCAGTTCAGCAATTTTACGGAAAAAATTTCAGTGATATAACCATGTCGAACAGTTCTCGAAGAACTGAATTTTTCAGAAATTTTCTCTCGAAGTTTCTCTTCCGAAGATCATCACAAAATTGTGCAGTGGTTCTTGTTTCTTGATTTGAATAATATTGTGTTTTTTCGGCTTTCTTGTATTCAACTTTTCTGTCAGCTCTCGCCAGCCGTTGTCAGGAAAATATGTACTTTAAATTTCAGAAAAGCAACTTTCCTCACTCTCTGACATGAAAGCAGTTTCCTTCAATTTTTCATTTCAGTTTTTTTCTTACGATAATATGGAAGCTTGACCCCCATAAAATCCTATGGTCTTTAGCAATAGGAAGCAATAACAGAAATTTTATGATCTGTCTGTTGATCTCAGAACAATCTGGGCTTCATAATAAGATCTAGATTAAAAAGATCAAATGAAATATTTGACAACTGATTCGCAAAAAGTGATGAAAGTTGCTTTCCTGAAAGTTGCAAACCAAGATTTACGAGTTACTCCATAATCTTCGGTTGCAAGTGTTTTCCTGACGATGGTTTACAATGCAAGGCGAAACAATGAAAACAAGAAACAAATATGATGTAAATAACCCACATAATACAGTGGAACTTCCCTAGAACGAACGTCTGTATAACGAATTTCGTGCAAGACATTGCACCTTGAATCCTAATTCCATGTTAAAAACACCCTCTAAAACGAAGTAAATTCTCTATAGAACGATACATTCAAAGGACATCACTCTTTGAATGGGTATTAGTAAGAAGGTATAAGGGTGTTTTTTTTCCGAAATTCAACGGACGTACGTAATAAAACCCGACTCTAAACTAAATTATTTCGGCGAGCAGAGAGATCCTTCTGAAACCGTTTTAAATACACCCCTGACTGTGGTTTCAATCTAACCATTACGTTAGTGTGAAAGTTTTGCAAAATGTTTAAAAGGAATTGCTTAAGTTCGAATGATAAACTTAAATTTATCAGTGATGTCGACCACGACATTGTCGACTATAAAAAAGAATTTTCTGTATAACGAAATATCCTTATAACGAATTTTTTTGTGGATTTAGCGCTTTCCACATAGAAAAGTTCACTCACTGTATTTCAATGAATGTTCTATTATCAAGAATTTCTAGATTTTACATCGATGCTTCTTGAAATATCCATGAATTAACCATCCGTTGTTTTTATACAAAATGAATCATTTAATCGCTTTTAAAACCATGTTAAACATTTCCTCAAATAGAATCAGAATCGATCAAAACGTATAAAGAAATATCGGACATTACCTTATCTAATTAATAGTAACTGCGTATGAAGATATAATTGAATTTTATGACATTGAAATCGCAAGGGAAATCTCAACAATAACAAACATGCCTTCACTTTTAATACCCATAGGAAAACTCATAACAGGAAATAATAGTCCACATTCTAACCTAATTATATATATTCTCTCTTTGTTCCAGAAAACGAAAATGTTCGAAAAACGATGCAAGGCGAGGAAAATCCGTTTTATAGTTTGCGCTTTCATAATACCTCTAGTGTTTATCAGTTCTGGGATTGTCCTGATAATTTTAAGGACGCTAATTTACAACAGTTTGAAGGCGCAAGTGTTAAGTGTAGAGCCTGGAAGTAAGTCCTATGAGATCTTCAAGAAGACTCCTTTTGATATTTTCTTGGATGTGTACTTCTTCAATTGGACTAACCCTGAGCAGTTTAATAATCCGAATGTGAAACCAAAGTTTGAAGAAATTGGACCGTTTCGTTTTAGGGAAGAGATGGAAAAGACGAATATATCTTTTCACGAGAATTCGACAGTTTCTTATAACAGGACCAGGAGGTGGTATTTTGTTGAAGGTTATACACAGTATGATCTGAATACTCCTATTACATCGATAAATCCTGTGGCTGTCGTGAGTATATTATATTTTGTACTTACCTACCTACTGACTTTGAATAAAAAATTGAGCTAGAGCCTAAGACGATGAATCGAAATTCAAAAAAGCCCTGAGCAGGTGATTTTGAGCGCTTGTTCATTTGTTTAGCAATAAGGCAATTTTTTCAGGATTTTGTGTAAGAATTAGGATTGATATCGAATATACAGGATGTCTGTCAACAAATGCGAGGGACTCAGGGAGATGATTCCTCGATGAAAATAAGCAGGGGTAGTTCATATAATTTTTTTCGAAATCGATCTCCCTTCCAAGATACAGCCTTTGGAAGGCGATGATAATTTTTTTACAGCATCTTAAAAACACTGAGTCCTAAAACTATACATAATTTGATTCATTAAGAAGATGGTACTCACACAATATTTTTTGATCCCATTACTTTATTATAAGGGGTGGAAAGTAACAACCATTTATGTTTTTCCTTCAAAATTGTTTTCGTGGGATAGATTTTCGAAAAATAAAATTATCTTTTGGTTTCCCATTCAATTCTGTACAGAAAAAGTCTCCGCAAAATTTCGACAAGTCGATACTTCTCTCGGAAAAAATAAAACCTACAAGTAGTTTGATCACTGTTGATACCATTCAGCTGGGTAGCCCTGCTTATTTTCATCGAGGAATCATCTCCCTAAGTCCTTCGCATTTGTTTACAGACACCCTGTACAAATGCAACTTCTCAGCACAGAATTATATCCTGAGAATTTTCGAATAATAAAATATGTGAAAAAACGAACTGAAAATATCAGAATTCTATGGTTCTGATTTCACAATACTCTAGAAAATTTACAAGATCATTCTATTCGCCAATCTACATCCTCAAACACAATTTCATTCAAATACAAAGTTTTTGCTGCTCATTTCATTAAGGAATTTGAAATGTCAGGTTTCCTCGAAGAAATAATGCAATTTGGATGAAAATATTGGCTTGAATTTCGATTCATTACTTCTTCAAGAAAAAATCTATACTGTTTTGTACACAACGCAAATTCGTTTTTGTTGTTTCTAGCATTTTCAATGAAGGCAATTTTTTTAAGAAAAAATCCTGACATTCGATTAGTTTAATTCAATTGGTTAATTTTTGCACCCCTCAAATTGAATCGCAGGCTCATTTTTCTAAAAATAGGAGATAGGCATTTGCCAAATTGATAGCGGTGATACACTGACTTCAAAGGACCCTCCAAAAAAATTTTTATGATTACAAATGAATCGAACTCACACATTCATTTTATGAAAGACGGAGATAATAAAAGTGCGCCGTGATCAGATAAAAATAACTCTTGTTTGATCTTATATAATATTTATTTATTGATTTTGTGGAATGATAGGTAAAAAATATCAATTGTCACATTAAAAACCATAACAGATGAGGTAAATAATGTTTTCTCCGAATGCCCTCATTTTGATTGAATGTAATCTTTAGGTACACGAAAACGTAATTAGATAAGAACAAAAAATTCACAGAAAATCGTACAAATCTTCATTTTGAATCAATTAATGCTTTGCCAATATTTCGAATCCTGTATGATTCCTTCTCAAGGACAAAATGGAAGATAACAAAATTAGTAAAATTGAACTGTTGTAGAGAAGGATCTACCACTTTCCTCGTATTTGTATTGTATTAAAATTCAACATTATAATATAATTATGTTAATTTTACTCACTGTAACTTGAAAGTGAAACATTGTCGTGAAAAAAACATGCTTTCAAAGTGTAAGGAATAGTTCTTGTATAGATATGTCTGAAAATAATTTAATTCATTCATTCATCTTTTTCCTAGTATTTTTTTTTCAAGTTCTGAGTTGGCGTAACCCTTCCTGTGATTTTAAAGCAGATATAGACCAGACTTAGGTAGATTTTGCACATCTTCCCTGAAATTAAGCGAGTTTTTGGATCTCATGTGAAACATTTTACTGATGAATGATCTGTTGTAAATAAGTTCAGGGTTTTGAAGAACTTATCAACAAATGTTAATATGTACATTTGGAATTTCTGAGAGCTCCTCCGCCAATTGTTAAACAATTATATTTGGTAGATGCGCGAAAGCTCGTGAAAATCTACACATTGTTAGTTTTTCTAGGTCTTTCTTAATTTTTTCACCTAATTTCACATAAAATTTACTGTATTACTGTGTTAGCTTCTGTAAATAAGGAAGATCTGCTCTTAGTGTTTACCTCTATCAACTATCCCGAAAGACATAAACATTTATTTCCAATTGCTTGTACAGGGTGTCCCGGAAAATATGGAAAATCTCTGGGATTAAGATAGAACATAAAAAATAAAGATGACAAGCTCCCATATTTCTTTTTACGACCTCCTTAATGACGCCACTGGAAATCCATTTTAGTGGAAAAAGTTTCAAACTGCTCGATACACTTCGATGAAAATTTTAATATGATTAAAAGTATTAGGGACCTCTTAAATAACCGCACTCAAATTTCAATCGGCTTGTTCAGTTTACCAGGGGCGAACTGAGTTGAACATTTTAATGCTCACATTTTCAAAACCCTGTATAATAAGGTGCTAAAAAAGCAAATTTGGATACCTTGAACATTAAGATAAAGAAGAGGTACTCTTGCTCTGTGTCGATAAAATAGACCATTTTCGAAAAAAAATAATGAAAGAGGTAAGTAATTGAAATTTATTCTACTAAAATTAATTTCCAGTGGCGTCATTTATGAGGTCGTATATTCGTAGGGAAGGCCACTAGGCAAAAAAATTATGGGAACTTATTTCATCTTATTTTTTTATGTTCTATCTGAATTCGAGAGATTTCCCACATTTTCCGGGACATCTTGTAAATATACAATATAACATTTTTTCTACTCCTCTGGAAACCTTTTCCTTATATTTACGCATGTAAATTCAATTGAACATCTTGTATAGTATACATATATTAACAGTTATTTCAAATAATATTGAATTTCAGGCAGGTGCTTACGTGATAAGGCATGAAAGCATGTGGACGAAGAAACTATTTGCCATTGGAATAAGATCCATACTAGGTCGAATGGATCTCACTCAGTCGGTAGGAAATTTGTTTTTCCATGGTTACGAAGATCCTCTCATCAATTTAGGCAGGAATCTTCCTTTTGTCAACAACAAAGTTCCACCTATGGAGAAATTTGGCTGGTTTTATGGTGTGAGTATGTCAGTTCTTGAGTTGATGACTGAAAGGAAGAATCCTCAGAGATGGCGTTTTGTTTCGGTATTCGTACAAACAATACACAGTATAAGTATTATTGGTTGATTTTAATCGATAATACACTGCGCAAAAAAATTAAAGCACATTATGGAATCTCAAATCATTCTGCAACTGAAGGGGTTCCCAATTATAATTATATTTATCAGAATTTTGCATGCATATGTTATACACTCTCAACGTTTTCTTCATACAAATGTTTTTTCCCAGCAGGAACAAAAAAAGATGAGATTATCATTTTTTGATATATTCGCTCCATTCTGAAATCAGTTTTCTCGATCAATTCTAGTGATCAATAGTTTTTCTTTCGTTTCATTTCTACACTCGATCGCTATGCAACGCGAAACACGCGCGAGACAGGATGAATGTCGGAGACCAGGACAGGGTACTCGCACAGACCTAGTGGTCGTTGATAATGGAGCTATGAAGCTGATAGGTATATGAGGAACATACTTGAAGAGTAGGTTTGCAATACATTGGTGAAAAATTTCATTTTTATGGACGATAATGCCAGACCCCATCGTGCGCGCCCTCGTTTCCCAAACAACACACTCACATCTAAATGACATCTAATGGATATTAAAAGTGATCTGAAGCCATCTTGCTCTGAAATCTGATTGAAATAAGATTATCTAATTGAGATGTTTTCTATACATAATGTCTAGAAGACATCCTTTAGATGCATTATCTAAGACCTGAAAAATTTTATATCCTGTAGATATCCAAAAATTTATAGCTTTTTGATCACACCTCCAAAAGCCGTATATTAAATATCGAAGTTTTAAAATCGTGGAGGAGGTATTTTATTTAACGTTTAATGGACATCTTTTGTTTTACGTCTATTAGACATCAACATTTGGCTCTTTTTTGTCATCTAAAATACATCGATAAAACATCTAACTCATATGGTCATAAAACAGTAGATTGATTGACATTTTTTAGATATATACTGTATATATTGTCTTTAAACGTACGGTTTTGTATGTCTCAAATATGTCGATAATTGTATTTCAATTCGACCACACGTTTTTGAAATGTTTATAAGACATCTAATTGATACTATCGAAAAAATAATAACGTTTCGACGTATAATAGATATGCCATGCCACATTCATCGAAATAAGACATCATTATTCGACAATATTTGCTCATCTAGAATACATAAATAAAAAATCTAACTTTAAACCTCAAAGAATTGTGAATTGATTTTCATCCTTAAGAACTATTATTTATATAAAGTCTCCCAACCAAAGATTATGAATGTTTTTAAGATGTCGATGGAAATATTGCATTTCGACTATATATGTTTTCAAAATGTTTATAGAATATCCATTTCATGCAATAGAGAAGTGAGCAATTTTTTGATGTTTTTCAGATATGCTATGCAACAATTTTAATACCAAAACCATATTGAAAATGATAATTTATTTAGGTATGAATTCGACTAGCAGATACGCATAGACATACAGGTTGTTTTTAAATTCATGCCACAAAATTAAGCATGTGAAATTTAAGATGAGTCTTCTCTACAACAAAATTTTCTCAGCCATCCCTTTTCGAGATATCACCCCTAAAAGGTAGTGACAAAAAAATCCTTGAACTTGCACGGCAATCCATGACACGTAAACTACGTTCACATAATTTGGCTGGAGGTTGTCGTTTCCAGCATTCAGCATTCATTATGAACCGTATGACATTTTAAATATTTCCTACCCAACTTAATAAAAAAAATATGAATTATGGTCCTTTTCATTCTCTTCAACTATTGGATGAAATGGAGTAAGGACCCTCAATTTTTATGCTAGAGGGTTTTTTGTTTTCTTAAATAAGTACTTAAACAAAGATTTATTGAGTTTTTCACGAAAATGCTCATTTTTTCCGTTGTTTTATGATACTGGAAACAACAAACATTTTCAATGATTGAAATAGACACGGGGTGTTTTTATGAATGAAAACATTCCATGTTTTTGTTTCTCGTATCATGTTTCTTTGGTGTGCGGCCTGATAAAGAGCTATACCGGCTGTCGACGGAATATGGAAACACGGTATATAAGGTATCGACTTTTTTTTTATTCAACAAAGAGAAGATTTTTGAAGTATATTGGTTATACCGGAAATGATTTTTTCAAATGGCGCAGTAGGTGTATTTCTTCATATTTTTATTGTAAATATCGATTTCAGTACGAATATGTGTCACTTGTTAACATATAAGTTTAGTATTAGTGATTTTTTTTAATTATTTCAGTTTCGTCCTAGATGAGTGAAAATGTCATCGTTGAATTTTCATTCCAACATCAGGGAAAAATTGACTCACCCCAAAAAAAGTCTAAGATTGCCTAGTTTTATCAGCCTGCAATATATTCGGAATGTTAATCTTTTTCTTCAGATGTAAATGCCTTGGAAAAAAGTATTATTAGAAAGGCCTTTTTTCTGCTCAATTCGATACATTATAGATAAAAATCGAATTAATAATTATGAAGATACAATACTCTAAAGCTGGCAATTTGGTCAGGTGACGCATATTGTGCTCTGGAAGTAAGATATAAATACAGATTCTAATATTTCGGTACGACCGGAAGTACTTCAAACAATAAATCTAAGTTAAATTTGAAAAAACGAAATCGATAACTTGAATACCACCTATTGAAATATGAGCGTTTTTCCATATTCCGTTAATATAAATAAAATATAAAATGAAAAATAGGTGATCTATGCGATCACGATGAGCGAAATGCGAACTCCTATATCGGGCTCGGTCACGTGGTTACGAACCGCCGAACCGCCAAATGTTAAAATTCAAAGGGATAGCGGGTAGGGTTATAGACAGAAAGACATTCGAACTTGATCATTTCGTTAGAACAGTGCTTCGTCAAAAGGTCAAGTCGAATATCGAGTGATTGTTTTTGCTTTAGCCTTAGCTTAGTGAATATACTATTTAGTGATTAGTGCTGTCACAATTAAAGAAGGTGAGTGCAAATGTTGCTTATGATACCTAGTTCTAGTAAGTACAATTTCTCCATAATATAGCTTTTCAAACGTAGCTGGTTCAGGTCTGGGCTCACTGTTATAAAAATGAGATTTATTTATAATTTTCAAAAACGAATCTGCATCTTTGGATAAAAGCAAAATAGGTATTATGAAAATATCTTTTACAGATGGATCATCTATTAAGATCTATTGAATGATGTTTTTCGATAACCGTTCAAAAGTGAATATTATGTAATGTTGAATTATATAGGAACCTACTATTCCGGTGTAGTACCTAAAATGTGTTCCTCCGAATAATGTGGTGGCACTAAGATATGCTAATTAATATAAAATTGGAGATTTGTTATCTTTCATGGTCCGATGATCTAGAAAAGTCGATTGAATGATATCTTTCAGATAACTAACTAACACTAGTGATTAACTTTTGATTAGGTACTATTTCCTGTAAATTATACCTATAACATTTGTTCTACTGGAGAATATGTTGATTAATTATTGTAAATTAGGTAGGTATATTGTAAGTAGAAATTTGAAACCTTTCATAGAATGATCATCTGAAGCAGTCTATCGAATGATATCTTTTGAATAACCGTTCTATTGAACTGTTATGTCTGTTATCACTTTTCTGAATACTCTGTTTATTTAGATATTATCCCAGGTACCAGGTACCTGAAATCCGCTCTTTTTAAAAATATGTTTATAATTTAGACGATGATCGGTTTTGGAATCTTTCTTTCAAATATTCAAGGATAAATATTTCAAGATCATCTGAAATTTCGAATTATAGAATTTCATAATTTGCGTTGGAGATTTCGTAGGACTCAAATTGTTACAGTATCTATTATAGAATTCATATTTTTCTGAATAAACTTGGTAGGTTTATCATCAAAGAAGTCAATTGATAGACCTCTTTGAGATATTGATTTAGTAATGAATAATACTCAACCACTCGACTTGAAAAACTTGCTGAAAAATATTATCATTAGTCAAAAAGTCGAGCACAAAATATTCAATCAGGATTTGAAGAATAATTGAATGTCTTGAGCTTGAAATCTTCGAGTAAATGTTAAGATGTTTTTCAGATCATCTTAGATGAATTATAGCAGAAGGTATAAGCGTTTTCCATTTCTATTTAGAATGTTTTTTTTCAGCTATCGTTTCAAAAAATGATATTTATTCAATATATAATGTCAAAAAAATTAGCATTTATATAAAATATAGATTTAATTAACAATTTTGCAATTTTATCGATTTTGGAATTATCAATTGACATTTCTTGATCACCTTGAATTCAAAATATCATTTATTATCTTTCTGATGTTGTATTCGAAGGTCATATCATCACGAATAAGTCGAAATCTCAAAAAAAAGAAATTTTCATAGCAAGCCTTGAATCCTTTGGAAAATATGAGTGAGAAGCCTAATTCATTCACTAATTTTTCCATTTCTAAAAGTTTTTTCGACAACTTAAGCATTTACAAAAAAACATAAACAAAATGTATTCCCAGCTCTTATTGAATAGCATTTTATTGAACAACAGCCAACAAAATTAAAATGCATCGAAATTGTTTTCTCGTGAATGATTGAGTTTTCGAAAAGAATTGTAGAAATAAAAGAGTAAGTATATGAATTGGGCTTTTCAGCCATATTTTTTTTAAAGTAAAATTCTTTAAAAAAAGTTGTGAAAAAAATTGTTTCCGTTAATCTTTGGAAGGGTGTAACCTTCATTTTCACCATAGCATCACCTCTCAAATTTTCTCGGTGTTACCCTGTATTCATAAACTTTCAATTATTTCTATTTCTCAGAAAAAAAACTGAACGCAATATAAAAGTACATTTTATCGTTTGAAAAAATTGTTTTTATAATTTTCTGCAAAACTTTGATATTCTTTTGTTCTCTGTTGTGATTGTTTTTCAAAGTTGTACTTAATTGCGAAAAAAAAATCACTTATTTTGATTTGTGTTGGTTCCAGAGGCTGTTTATAATCTGTTCGAGAGTGAAATCCTGACACGACCATAATAAGGCAATTCGAGACTGGTTACGCCTTGCAAGCCAACGATACGAATATGAGAAAACGAAGAGCAAATCCTCACAAAGTGCCGATGCCTATGACATTCTTATTTATTTTTTTAATTGAACAAATTGTCTCGACTACATTGGTCATTGACACAATTTATATTTTTGATACATTTGAATTGTGTTTATTTATGTTTTTATATTATGAATATACCTATTTATTTTTTCATATCAGAACTTGTTTTTGCTTTCCTAACTGCTATGAGAGATTTCAACTGTGTAGATATAATATATTATAATATATCTGATAATTTGCTGGGCCGCACACCACAGAAACATGAAAGGAGAAGCATGAAACAGTTTTCATTGATAAAATAAGACTCAAGGTTTTTTATGAATGAAAATGCATACTTTTGAAGTCTCTCACCAAATCTCCTTAGGATAAACATGATCTTGAAACTAGCAAATGTCAATTTTCTTTGAATTTTTTTACCATACAACCCTTCTCCGAAATATCTGATGGAATAAATCAGTACCAGGTCTTAAATATGACGTCTTTCAAATCATTATATCGTGCGTTCAAAAAATTCGTGGTCAAGTGAGCTGTGGATTCTATTTTTCCTGAGAGTCTATGAGGAGAAAAATAGAATCCACAGCTTACTTGACCACGAATTTTTTTGAACGCACGTTATCAATATTGTTTTGGAATTGACAATAGTAAGATGTCAAAAATTATACAATGCAAAGACTTTTTAGGGACATTGAACAAAGGTTCATCTTATTTCATCTAATATACGTGTACAATATCACCTATAATTTTCATAAATAATATTCCACTTAATAGACGTCCAATTTCGATCATGACGGCAATGCTCCAAAAAACATCTACTTTGTTATATATTTAAGAGGTTATGAGTGTGGATGTTTTTCGGATCATCTATATATTATCAGATTATTGATCGAGAAAAACGACAAAAATCTGATGATATATAGACATTAGAGAGTCATCCCAATAACATAAATCCTCAAACATCTATTACATGTCAAACGTGATACTAAGTTAGGATAAACTAAAAAAAAACAGAAATTTCACATGTTATAGAAAGACTCACTTTGACGTGAAATAGATGTCTAAAAAAGTATATTTTTCAACGTAAATCTCGCGGACATTTTTACGTCGAATCTAGGTTAGAATTCAATACATTTTGATGTTTTATAGATCATCTAATAATCTATTTTATATAGTCTATAAAATGTTTAAAAGATGTGTGTGTGTTGTTTGGGTTCAGGAGTACCTTGAAGAGGTTGAAATCTCTTGAATGGAATGGCCAGCAAGAAATCCAGATCTCAATCCGATTGAGCAGGATTGGGACAACCTCAATAGAAGGCTGAGAAGTTCAGAAAATCATCCAGCTACTCTTAATGACTTAGGAATCCGACTCAGAGAAATCTGGGAAGGATTAGATCAGAACATTTCAAGATCACTCATTTTGAGTATGAATCGACGTTGCCGAGCTGTATTCAACGCAAGGGGTGGAAATACCAGATTGTTTATTTCTCTTCTTTCACATAAGATTCAGTGAAATCCCGATTTTTTCTTCCATTTAATGTGTCTTGTTTCGTTCAAAACTTTCCCGAGACAACATAAAGATAAGTTATAAAGTCAATGTAGAGTTTACTTCCATTAAAATTGAGATTTTCAGAATGTGCGTTAATTTTTTTGTATATATGTGCATTTATAGTTGATATTCCTAAACGCGTTATCGAACTTAATCCTTTTTTTATTAAAAATAATGTTCAACATCTTCCCAGAGGAATGGTTCCAATATATGGGACGGGCGATACAATATGGGTAGAGGCTCTCGAACACAATTTGGTCAGCTCTACAATTACAACAACAAGGACCGTACCCCATTTTTTGAGGATGTTTGTGGTGATATCAGAGGGTCAGCTGGTGAATTCTTCCCAGAAGATCTGAGCAAAGACCTTCTCTATCTGTTCAATCCAGAAATGTGCAGAACTATTGTTTTCGATTACAAAGAAGAAGTCAGGAAGAGTATGATGAATGCGTATAAATTCGAACTGGGATCACATTTTTTTGACAATGGTGAGTTAACAAAGTTAATATAGGTATATAGGATGGTCTATGGTACGTTTTTGGAGAACCCAGAATAAGTACACGAAATTGCTAAAAATTTGGTTCCTTGGTCAAGTACCACGGTTCTATCGATCCAAATTGTTTTCAGAGCTGCGGTGTTGTCATACATATTGATAAAAAGTAACAACTTCGAAATTTGATATGACACAACTCGTATTGTAGCATTTTTATATTACTCTCAACTTTCTGAATAATTTTCTAGAAAGCCTGTTCTCCGACATTATTTATACAGGTGTTCCGGAAAATGAGGGAAGTTTCTCGGATTCAGATAGAACATAAAAAATGAAAATGAAAAGTTTTCATAGTTTTTTTCCTAGCGGCCCTCCCTACGAAGATACGACCTCCTAAATGACGCCACTGGAAATCCATTTTAGTGGAATAACTACTCGATATAATTTGATGAAAATATCAATTAGCTTGTCCAGTTTACCAGGGGCAGACTGGGTTGTACATTTCAATGCTTACATTTTTACAATCTATATGAATGATAAGGTGCTGAAAAAACAAATTTGGATACCTTGAACATTAAACTAAAGAAAAAGTACTCTTGTTCAGTGTCGATAAAATGAACCGTTTTCGAAAAAGAAATGAAAGATGTAAGTAATTGAAATTTATTCCACTAAAATGTATTTTCAGGGGTGTCATTTAGGAGGTCGTATCTTCGTAGGGAGGACCGCTATTAAAAGAATTATGGGAACTTGCCATCTTCTTTTTTATGTTCTATCTGAATCCGAGAGGTTTTCCACATTTTCCGGGACACCCTGTATACCTATAAAAATCAACTTGAATTTACCTATTGGCATTAAATGCAATTTCGAAACCCCCTTAATTTCCGTATAAAAACATAGCATATCATTAGAAAAGAAATTTAACTATCTATCAGTAAATCTTAAGATATACATGACATTCCATTTGAAAAAACCATTTTAATGATGTTTATGTGTGAATGAACATTTTGAATTGAATTACATCAACTTTTCAGGAACGATGTATCCAGAAAACAAATGCTACTGCTCTGGCGATTGCGTACCTTACGGCGTAATGAATATATCTCTATGCAGATATGGATCTCCAGGATTTGTCTCCTTACCCCACTTCTACAAAGCCGATCCTTACTATATAAACCAAGTGGATGGATTGAAACCAAGTGAACGTCATGACTTTTATATGATCATCGAACCAGTATGTAAAAAAATTGTTTCACAAGCAGTATATTTAAAGTGATACAATTTCAGACAACTGGGCTACCTCTGGAGGTCTCAGCAAGGCTTCAGATCAACCTACTCGTGAAAAATATACCAGGAATAGGGTGAGTAGTTGTCCTTTATTATTTGAACCTTCAGAGTTAAATCCTTGTTTGAAATACGCCATGTTGAGGATCCACTAAGTCAAACTTGTTGCGAACGTCGTCTAATAGACATTTCAGCAACACTTTTGCGAACCAAATCAATATTTTATTGTGAACGACCGCATTACTGAAATTTTCACATTTTTCATCTTCTACCGAAGAGATCTGTTGAAATTTTTCGATAATTCGACCAATGGAATTTTCTTGGTCCGCCCATAAACTTTTTCACACACGACAAACCTCCAAATTAGCTCTTTGAATATGAAATGAGTCCGTAGCAATTGCGAATGGATATAATTTAAGAAGATATTATACTACCGAACATTTGCAAAAATTCGTAAGTTGGACTAAACAACTTAGAATTGAAAGAATAGAGAAGTTGAAGAAGAATTTGGTTGGGCAGCAGAATATCTTTGTGAAAATTAATGGAAAAGCTGAAGATATCCTTTGGGCAAGTTATATCGTTAGTAAGAAAAAAACAGGGTACTCGAAGACATTTTCAAAAGGAAATTCATGAATTTTTTATGATAGAACTCGCGGATACTTTGTATCCAGATGAAAGAAATGTTTGCAGAAGTGAATTTATCAGAAAGAACAGTCGAAAGACAAATAGATGCAATAACTGTAATTAAAAAGTCGGTTTTGGAAGAGTGGTGGAAACATCTGTTACTTTTTCTATAGCATTGGATGAAAGCACTGATTGATACAGAACAGTTATAGAGCTCTACGCATGCTCCCAACACAGGTAAGAACGATGGATCATTATGAAGTTTGGGTTACCCTGGCTTTGGCGGGTGAACGGTATTAAAGGGGTGTAAAATACTGATCTAATTTCGTCAAATTATAAAGTGTGATTTTTTGATATTATCTTCAGAATATCATTAAAAATCACGTCATGAATTGCCAGACACTTACTATAGTGGCAACCCCTTGCCAGACACCCTTAATGTTCATTAAATTATATGTAATTCTACTTACGTTATAGTATAAAAGCTGATTTTTATATATAATACTTGGGTAATAATAACATAATGTTTCCTCATTAGCCGGACATTTTTGATAGTGCCAACCCTTTGCCAGACAAGCTTGTAGTTTAGCTGCAGGTGCGAGCGCGAGACAGTATATATGAGTGGGTGCGAGTGAGACGGCATGATTATAATGACTTATGCAAATGAATTTTTTGGTACAGATTTATATAACTAATCATTTAAGTGAATCTCAAAAACATCTGAAGAAAATACACTCGATGCTACAACTAAATTAAATTGTTAATAGAATAATTAAAATTTTAATTAGTTGTAGCATCAAATGTCTTTTTATCAGATGTTTTTGGGATTCACTTAAATGATTAGTTATATAAATCTGTACCAAAAAATTCATTTGCATAAGTCATTATAATCATGCCGTCTCACTCGCACCCACTCATATATACTGTCTCGCGCTCGCACCTGCAGCTAAACTACAAGCTTGTCTGGCAAAGGGTTGGCACTATCAAAAATGTCTGGCTAATGAGGAAACATTATCTAATTATTACCCAAGTATTATATATAAAAATCAGCTTTTATACTATAACGTAAGTAGAATTACATATAATTCAATGAACATTAAGGGTGTCTGGCAAGGGGTTGCCACTATAGTAAGTGTCTGGCATGACGTGATTTTCAATGATATTTTGAAGGTAATATCAAAAAATCGCACTTTATTATTTGACGAAATTAGATCAGTATTTTACACCCCTTTAATACCCTTCACCTTCCAAAACCAGGGTAACCCAAACTTCATAATGGTCCATCGTTCTTACCTGTGTTGGGAGCATGCGTAGACAAGCTTTTATAAAATAACGAAGGTCTGTGGTTCACGGGCTCTTAGACTATTAGCAATCTTCATTCGCGCAGTCGTTCAAAATTACAGAAGACTTGCCTGCATTAAAGCCAACCTAATATTGATGCTCTTGCAGAATAAACGCAATCTTAGGTGTCTCATTAGTTAAGAACTCCTGACTTATGATTCACAGAGTTTTTTTGTTGAATTATATCAGTCTAAGTTTTTTCATCTCTCTTTCATTGTGAGGAACATAATATAAGGTTTATTTTAATTTTGTTGAATTCATTCAATTACTGTTAGAAATTTTAATTTCGCCCGTGGTCTACGAAATTTTTTTTTGGCCTCTTACAAAAAAGCTTGACAATGTTTGATGTTAACCATACAATTCACGTTATTTTCTGAAAATATTCTTCATAGAAGGCTGATTTTCATGGAATAATTAAACAATTTGTCTGCGTTGTTGTGTCGTGTGGACGAAGCCATTTTTATAAATGTCATACATCCCACTTGGTCCCTCAATATTTCATTTATTCCTAAAAACAGCTTAAGTTGATATATCCTCCAGTATATCATTTGGCATTTTCAGATTACTCGAATCAAGAGAGGACATCTTTTTCCCAATGTTTTGGTTCGAACAAGTGGTTGAAATACCAGGATCCTACTCGTATGGTCTCCTATTTCTCCTATGGCTAAAAGAAATATGCATTGTGGCAGGTTTGCTACTGATCTCAACAGGAATCTTCATAATATCATACACCTTCTACCGCATCTGTACGACGCCACTGATCAGCCGAAAGAATGAACACCTCATCAAAGAGCTTGTGCCATTGAACAATGAGAAAAGATGACACAAAATTATAGACATTTTGATGTACGAGACAAGTTTGTGATATGAAATATTGATGTGAACTCTTCCATCGAAGTACAATTATTTTTTTATATTTTTAAAAATTTTGATATTTTTATATTTTTAAATTGTGATGAAATAAACATAAAATATAAATGAAACAGTTTTTATATTTATAATGTAGTATTATATCGAAGATATATAGGGAACTTTTGAAAAGTGAGTTCCTATGCTTATGCTTTCTACGCTCTACACATCTCAACTTTTTCTTCCAATATGAATATATGAATTGTGATACATCAACTGAAAGGTGATTTGATTAGATAAGCAATTCATTTGATATATAGGGGGTGAGAGATTTCAAACTAACAAGCATAGGGTGCTTTTGATATTACGAGTCCATGGATTCGTGAATTTCCTTTGAAATCTTTAGTGGAAGAATAATGGTTAGATTGCAGTAATGTCCAATCACGAATTGTGAATTATTTCCTGATTTTCTGATAAAAGCGGCAGAATAAATTTTTCTTTCAGTCACATAGAAGGTGAATATTCAATCAAAAAAACAAGATAAATGGCTTCTCAATTAAAAATAGACAGGTGAGAGAATTTTCTTTAATAATTCTTCTTACAAGAATTATTGACAAATTACATTAATTCTACTCAAAGATGGAATTCGTTAGGCTATCGAGGACATAAGGCAGCCACTCTGCGATTTGGTTATGGAAAATTTCATTAAAAAGATATGGTACTGTAAGCGTGGTCGTGGTGGTCATTTGCCTGATGTTATTTTCTACTATTAACGGCATATCTTCTTCTTCTTTATAATGAAATAAACATACGATCATTTATATTGAAAAATGGCATTCTTCATTGAATATCAAAATAACACTTCTTATGGGAAAACCCTTTTCGTACTTTGACGCTGTCAACAGAGTAAACGTTAACACAGAGGTGAACCTTTAGGAATAGAAGTTCGTATCCCTCAAAACATATGTGAGTTTCTCTTACGTAGGCCGTTAATACGGAAAATCTGTGAATGGCGAATAAACAATTCAGCGTATAACAAATTCAAAACGAAGTTGATTGTATGAAATTTCCATGAATAGCTGCCTTAGTTTATAGAGCTGTGTTGATTAAATCAGATCGCGTAAAGCTGATCATCTCCTAAATCAATTTTAATGGTCACTCCTAATACCACACCTCTTATAATTGCGCCACTTGAGTAAACGTAAAAAAAAACAAGAAAGGCCAATGCTACCACATATTTCAGTACCTACAAAACAGTTGAGTAACAGACCAGCCAAGAAACGAGGTTTATTCTTCGTCAAAACAATTTTTCCTACCGGTTTTGAAAACTATTACACAGTAAACTCGCAAATTTTTATATTCACGAGGACGAAAACATTACAATAACTCAGAGTAACAGAAGAGAAGATGCAATAGATAAGTTGTTTCGCGATGCATCGCATTTCCTAAGAATTGTGAATGCACTGGTCATTTTTTCAGGTCATTACTAGCAACATTTTCTACGCTACGATTTGACGAATAATCCGGTTAGATATCAGAATAGTTTGAAATTTCAGAAAAACTGAACGTATTCTGTGTCAGCTTGAGTTGTACATACCATATATACATTCTTGTTCGTTAGTATATCCCAGAACTGATAATGTTTTATGTACATTGTTCGTTTAGGAGGTGCGATTTTTGATTGTGATATTTTTTGTGGATAAAAAAGATGAATTGGTAAGGAGATATTCAGTGAATATTCAATTGTGTTGACAGTCAATAAAATAAAAATTATGAAAAGCTCTCATAGGTACTTTTGAGCCCACGTTCATTAGTGGAGCAAAAGGATTATCATCTCAAAATTTTGTATGGGACTTGAGATTGATACCAAATATACAGGGTGACTGGTGACGTAAGGGAAAACGGCTAACTGGAGATAGAGGACCTCAAACTGAATGAGGAATGGGGGTTTAAATGTCCTATCAGGCTATTAGTTTCGGAGATACAGGGTGTTTTTTGCAAAAGTGCTAAAACTATAACTCCCATATCTTCGTCAATATGGCAAATTTTTCGCTGATATTTGGCAAGCTTGTTACTAAACATATTCTCCATCAGATCGAGAAGAAAAATTCCCAAAAATTGCAGGTCCGTATTCAAAAATTTCAATTTCCGTGTCAGGTGAGAAATATCTCTCGGTATATGAGATAAAAAAAAATTTAATTGGAAAATTGGAATCTTCAAGAAACACTGAGTAAAAATCTGTTTTTAGTTTGAATGGCACAAATTTTTCATAATTTTTATTATGTTGAAAGTTGAATATTACAATTATTCATATTGAATTCAAAAAACATACTATTCCTGATAGAAAAAACACGAATTAATAATTGAAGATGAATAATCCTGACGCATTTTGAATTTTCCTTCACATCTTGAACTCCTTTTTATCAATATTATACGAAAAATTAAAAAACAATAGAAATACAAAGAGAGGAACAGTAGCACATATGATTAATGAAAAAATCAAATAAACAAATGCTCGATATGCTAGAGCCATTCCTCTCACACACTTAATGACTCTTTTGAACAATTGAAGTACTTTTCATATCCACAAGATGAAAAATTATACTCTTGATAGAACAGAAACACTCGAGAAAAGTTTGACTTTCTTCTCAGAACCCCTGAACAATAATCAATCTGGTACTTATGTTTTCAACAAAATTTATTCTTCAATGAAATAATGTATGAATTTTGAGGACTTACTTTCCTCTATATGTACTTAGGTATAGCAACTTCATCTTCTTTTGAGAAGCATATGAATTTCTTTAATGCAAACAGAATATTAGGGAAACAAGTGATTTTTAGAATAAGAGGTTTATTATTCATTATAAATAAAATACATCCTACTACACAGAGTAGGCTTATTTCAAAAAATGACGTTTATATTCATACATTCATTGATTGTGTATTATTGGGAATTGTGTCGTTTGTTTATCTACTGAAAAATGCCTTCAATATTCACGAATGAAGAATATGTAGATGATACTTGTTTTGAATTGCGCTAAATGAACGGATATAATATTTGGTCTCAGAATAATCCTCATCTCAAAAGAGAAAGAAATCATTAGAGTTCAAGAGAGCCAATAAATGCGTTGAAGCAAATTGCTCTGATTTCGAGCATTTGCTTAGTTGTTTTCTCATGAATCATTGCATTATTAATAAAAGAATAAATTTTGTTGAAAGAATAAGTATCAGATGGATTATTGTTCAGGCGTTCTGAGAAGAAAGTCCAACTTTTCTCGAGCTGAAATCTAGTGCTACTGTTCTATCAAGAGTAATTTTTCATCTTGTGGATATGAAACGTACTTCAATTGTTCAAAAGAGCAAATAAGTGTGTGAGGGGAATGGCTCTCGCATATCAAGCATTTGTTTATTTGATTTTTTTATGAACCATATGTGCTACTGTTAATCTTTTTGTGTTTGTATTGTTTTTTGAGTTTTTCTTATAATATTGATAGAAAATTTAATGAAAAAGTATTTCAAGATGTGAAGGAATATTCAAAATGCGTCAGGATTATTTAAGCATCTCAAATTCAGTGTTTTTTTCTTTCAGAATAGTGTGTTGCTTGAATTCAATATGAAAAAATTGTAATATTCGACTTTCAACATATCATAAAAACTTTAAAAAATTTGTGCCATCAAAACTAAAAACAGATTTTTACTCAGTGTTTTTTGCAGAATCCAATTTCCCAATTTAATTTTTTTTATTTCATATACCGAGTGATATTTCTCACATGACACGGAAATTGAAATTTTTGAATACGGACCTGTAATTTTTGGGAATTTTTTTTGTCTATCTGATGGAGAATATTTATATTAACAAGCTTGCCAAATATCAGAGAAAAATTTGCCATATTGACGAAGATATGGGAGTTTATAGTTTAAGCACTTTTGCAAAAAACACCCTGTATCTCTGAAACTAATAGCCTTATAGGACATTTAAACCCCCAATCCTCATTCAGTTTGAGGTCCTCTATCTCCAGTTAGCCGTTGTCCCATACGTCACCAGTCACCCTGTATAAATGCAGAATCTCATACAATCGGAATATTTTGAAAATATGCAAAAAATTGAATATGTAGCAAATAAATAGGTAACTGAAAAAATAAAATAATAATTTCTGATGATGCGATCCTTTTGAAATGTTTCACGAAGATCCAGTATCTATATCAGTCTTGATTCACAAAATGAATTTCACTCGAATCGCATATCCTATTATGGAAATATTCACATTCTTCTTTTCAATATTCCAATTGAATTTTCTATGGTTCTGTTAACACTATGGCCACAAAATTTTGCAAGAACATTCAGTATATCAATCTTCATTCACTAAATAAATTCCGCTTCAATCGGATGTCCTGTTATGCAAATAAAGAAATTCTTCTTTTCAATACTCCAATTGAATTTCCTATGGTTTTGTTAACACAATGGCCACGAAATTTTGCAAGAGGCTTATTATGAGCATCCTGTATATGGCCGCAAAATTTCATTTCTATTGGTTTCGTTTTGTCTGAGATACTGAGGATCGTGTCAACGGAAAAATCATTTTGAAAAAGAAAATCATAGCGATTATCTGATTTTCCTTTTTTAGCCAGCTTTTCGAGAAATAATGTTTTGGAATTCCTAAAAAACTTTTAAGGTTTTCACTCCCAGTCTCTGAAACAAAAATAATTAAAAAAATTTAATTAAGATGAAGTGCTCCTACGGAAATCTTTGCACTCATTTGTCAGGAGCGAATTTGTTTTGAAAAAATTGTTGCCTAACAGTAAAAATGAAAATAATTGAAAAGGATAATGTAACGTTTCGGTGTCTATATCAGACACCTTCTTCAGGCAAACTAGTGAAATCTTCAGAATTGTGTGTTTTTCATTTGCAGTCTATTTGACAACTTTCAATGTCGAATAAGTGCAAAGATTTTCTCAAGAGCACTTCATCTAAATGAAAAATTTTGTAATTATTTCTGTTTCATGAAATAACAATTAGTTCATTGTTTTTTTATGTTTGTTATGAAATTGATATCATTCTTGTCTAAAACGTATTTTCATACTCCCGCTCATAAACCGCTTGAAAAGTAATTCGTTCATGATTCTATGCCTCTATGGACAA
Source organism: Propylea japonica (assembly GCA_013421045.1). Classification (NCBI taxonomy): domain Eukaryota; kingdom Metazoa; phylum Arthropoda; class Insecta; order Coleoptera; family Coccinellidae; genus Propylea; species Propylea japonica. Next base: position 36,574,249 of record CM024245.1, on the reverse strand, counting down.
CTAAACTGAATTTCAGCTATGCTCTTGTAATCAAACATTCACGAATATTTTCCTTCAGTTTTTTAGCCCATAAAATCGAAAATGAGAGTGAACAGAAGAAAGTGGAATTGCTCGAAACCTCTATCAGCAGGACTTCTGCTACTAACGGGCCTAGCACTTCTGAGCACCCACAAAACACTCATCGATCTAATTTTCGATGAAATCTTTATAATCAAACCAAACAATTATTTCTACAAACAATTTAAAGACCCAGAGGTACCAATTAGAATAGATTTCTACTACTTCAATTGGACTAACCCTCAAGATCTGAAGAACACTTCAGTCAAGCCCAAATTTGAAGAAATTGGACCACTGGTTTTCCATCAAGAAGTGCACAGGTGGAATTTGACTTTTCACGAAAATGACACTATATCATACAGGAATTATAAAGCTTATTACCTACATGAAGAAGAATCAGGTTGTTCGTTTGATGATAACATTACAACTTTGAATGTTGTACCTCTGGTGAGTGAAAAGTATTGTTGTTTTTGTTTCCCGTTTTGTTGCGCCAACGTTTGCACTTTTTATGGTGCATTAAATTAATTACATTATTTTCAACCATATATTACTGTCAGCAGATTAAGTTTTTTTCATTCGCCGTTTTTTCTGGAAGATGAAAAGTTAATTGCGTAACTTTGCATTTATTCAACATATTTCTTCATGCGTAGGTACCTACAGGTTGTTTCTGTAAATTGTTATGAACAACATCCACAATTAATAAACAATGAAAACTTTCTAGAATAATGCAGAAGGCATTGATATTCTTCCACGATCTACGCAATGGCTAGTTTTTATTCAGAGTGTCCCGAAAAATGTAGGAAATCTCGCGGATTCAGATAGAACATAAAAATGAAGATGACAAGTTCCTATAATTTTTTTCCTGGCGGCCCTCCCTACGAAGATACGACCTCCTTAATGACGCCACTGGAAATTCATTTTATTACACTAAAATGGATTTCCAGTGGCATCATTTAGGAGTTAGTATCTTCGTAGGAAGGGCCGCTAGGAAAAAAATTATGGGAACTTGTCATCTTCATTTTTTATGTTCTATCTGAATCCGCGAGATTTCCTACATTTTCCGGGACACTCTGAATAAAAACTAGCCATTGCGTAGATCGTGGAAGAATATCAATGCCTTCTGCATTATTCATGTTCATTTACCGTCGATATTTCAATGTACTTTCTCCATTTTTCAAAATATCATTGAAGTGGTTCGCTTCAGACACTTTTTTCATTGATTTGAGTTTTTTGAAGGATAACCAATTTTAAAAATCAATTCGATATTTCGTTAGTGCCTTATTCACCTATTGCAAAGCTCACAGCTCATTTTTCCAACGATCTCAATATGAGCTGTGTATGAATTTTTGATTGAAATACATTCTCATTTTGCACAATGTCTCAAGGACATAATCATGCAGAACTGCTTCCTAACTGAAAATAACTTCTAAGGTCCTCAATAAGGCCCAAAAGTTATCATTTTAATCATAATTGGTCAGTATTATTGACTTTTGATTGAATTTGAAGACACCCTCTAAATACTGAGATATCTTCCTAACAATTATTGTTGAATTAGTAATGTGTTTGAAATTTTATTCGATTGTTTGTGATTCGCTCCTCGCGAGTGGTTTCATTATTGTTGACTGTAATTAAAGAGCATTGAGAGATTGAAAAAGTGATAATTGAATTGTTCGATGGTTAAAACAAGTGATTCTTCAGGAAAAAATAACAAAAAATTTCCTTGTTCAGTTTATTAAGATTCAATTATTTGTCATCACACACATCGCCGTATTTTTTGAAGACGAAGTATACAACATACAAAAAACGGTTAATTGAGTTGTTGCTTTTTACCAAATCTCATAGAACATCTCAAGCTATTTAGGGAATATCAAGGAATTCAGTACTTTCTCAAAACCTGTTTCTTGGAAATGAAGCATTTTCTTTAAGGTCTCAAAACTGTGTGAAACTAAGGATTCTCAGACCTTTTCCTTCCAATAAAATCTCAATTCCGTAGATCTCAAAATACATATATTCGTTTGAAATGAGACATAACAAAAAACAATACATGAAACAAAAAGTCCCTAGCTGAGGTTGGTGCAAAACGGGGTACCATACTAGTCTGCGTATGATACCAGAGCTCAGGTAAAAACCTCAGTAGAAAAATTTGAATAAATACCTTCAATATTCAGATACAAATTACTTAATTCATGCTCTTGGGCCAGGAGGGTGTTTTAAACCAGGTCTGGCATTCCAAGTGATGATTTTTTTAATCTCCCGCTCTTCTATGACCGCTATAGGACCCTACTGAAGAGTAATCATCTCCCATAGATTTGAACAATGGTATTTCATCCTAAATATCGAATTCAATTTCGGAATAATGATAAAAAAATAAAAGGTGACTTTAATGTGAACGAGTTTGATCATTAATGACCCATCTTAATGTTCAATTTCTACTATATTCTAATGTGCAATTCTCATGGCAACCGTTCACAAAGTATTCAGAAGCACTACGAGAATCGAGAAATACCAAAACTCTACTGGAACATAAATACATGGAAATTTCATTTACTTGATTAAAGAGCTATTAAAAGCACATAATATGTAGAATGCTGTGAAAATTAAATTGAGAACGTTGATTAGGTCGAAAAGTGTTAAATAATAAAAGATAAAACATAACTTCTTCAGATAGCAGCCGACAAAGCAAGGAAATGGAACTATTTCCTGAAAAAAGGACTAGCAATTGCACTCTACGATACGCCATACCATTTGACAAAAACTGCCAGAGAATGGTTGTTTGATGGTTTTGAAGATTCCCTTCTGAAAACTACAAAATACCTACCTTTCTTGGACGATGTGCCTTACATGGATAAATTTGCTTGGTTCTACCAGGTGAGATGCTGAAATATTAATGGACAATACACAGGATATCCGAAAAAGGCCATGTCAAACAAAAACGGAATGTAGATAAGAATGTGCTTTGCCTAATGTGAAACTTTTTATTAAAGTCCCACAGTTTCGAGATATTTGGTCTAGACTCTAGATGAATACTTTCTCTCCTGCCATATATACAATGGAATACTTTTCAAATCAGTTTTTTTCATGAATATTGGAATGATGGCTTCAATGTATACATTGAAATATCACAGTTTATTATACAGAGATTCTGAAAAAAAAATCTCGAATTCACGTTTTGGAGAAGCTGTTTTTGTAGCGAATTCGATTTCGATAAATGGTAGAAAACATTCTGATCAACATTACGTTTTCGTTTTACGTGTTTTTTTCTGGGACAGCCCGTATACATTAATTCCTTGGAAACTTTTCATTTCAGAGAAATAATTCAGCTAGTTACGAAGGTGTATATAACATTGGAACTGGAATGGGAGATACAACAATTGGTAAAACCTACTACTGGAATTACAGAAATAGGAGTGATTACATTGGAAGCTGTGGTGAATTGCAGGCAAATACTGAAATATATCCCCAGAACATCGAGAAGGACAAAATCGATCTATTTTTCCCAGATTTCTGTCGAAAAGTTACATTGGATTTTAATGGAAGTCTTGTTTGGAATGGAATCGAAGCTTACAGGTTTGTGGCAGGAGTCAGCTTCCTGGATAATGGTAGGTGTTATTATTATCACCCCGATTACACTCAGCTCACTTCCGCGGCAGGGAGGAGGGAAGTGGGCAGCGCGAGAATGTAATCACTACACTTACCCGTTGTCTTCCGCTGCTCCTCGTGCTGCCACATGCTCCCTAAATTTGCGGTTTTTCGGACGGAAGTCAAAAACTAGCAGTACGAGCGGCATGAGTGATTACATTCGGCTAGGTTGCTGTGGCTGCGCTGACAACAGAATCGCCGAACGCTCTTACGAAATTTATGATATTTTCGAAAATATTGTTATTATTTTTGTCGTCGAGAGAATGTCCACGACGGTGTGGAGTGAAACTTCGATTTTGAAAATAATTTTTCAGTATTTCAGTATTATGTGCCTTTTATTTACTATCCCAAAACAGGTTATTCCACAACTAACAATTTTGACGAATTTTTACATTTTCCATCAGTGGTGAGACCAAATAATTGCAAAAATCACACGAGCTACAGTTATTTCACAGGAATTTCAATTAAAATCCCACTTTTAACACAAAAGTTATTAAAAGAAGTAATATAAATTAACTTGTAATTTGTGGTTGCTGTATTGGTACCCAGGTACTGTTCGCAACCTTAATCTCTAAATTTCAAAAATTCAATGATTTTTAGCCATCACCCTTCGAAGGACGATTGCAACAAAAAAAGTCGAATCAAGTGACTTTTTTTTCCAATTATTTTTGTAGCTCAGGACTCCGCGAAGTTTTCAAATGTAGTCAAAAGCTAAAAGACACCTTTTTGTATTTTTAAACTGAATATGAATGTTTAAGTACATCCTACTGAAAACTGAATCTCTAGCTTTTATAATAAAACTTTTTTACCCATAGGCTTCCCAATTTAAATAGACAATTTGATTTGGAATTAATTACATCGTTGTTTTGCAGGGTGTATTCCTTCTGAAAACGAACCATACTTGTTTGCGACTCAAAAATCTCTTCAGCAACTTCACATTATTTGACAGCTCCTGTCTGAACATTCTTTTAGATTCTTCCTCTAAGTAACATTTAGATTTATTTCAGGAAAATACCACCCAGATAACACTTGTCTATGCAACAGAAGATGTCTAAAATACGGCGTTATAGATTATTCAAAGTGTAAATTTGGCATTCCTGCATATCTCTCCTTTCCTCATTTCACTCAGGCTGATCCAAAATACGTAAATGACATTGAAGGAATGAAATCAGATGCCAAACGACACAAACTAGAAATTTTATTGAATCCGGTAACTGCAAACATTTCTGAAAGAAACGATGTATGTACTGAAACTTTTCTTTTCAGAGAACTGGCGTAATACTTAAGATGGAGCTGGGTGTCCAACTTAATATCCTGCTGGAACCAAATCCAAGTGTAAGGTAAATGGTCAACCTCTTACACTGGCTATCTCATTTATAGTTTGTAGTTTAACCATTTCTTGATCAACTTTCATCGAAAAATTAATCGATGGGGATTGTTGATGTTGGAAATATTAATCGCATGTCATTTGGTCTAAACCCATATCATTTTCTGATTTTTTATTTTTTCAGCAAATACCAAGATGTTCCAGAAATCATGTTTCCAGTATTTTGGTTCCATTTGAACATTGCTTTGAACACCACACAGTTGATACTTCTTAATGTGGTACTACGCTTACATTTGATATTGCAATTCATATCAATCGTTCTCATCATTTTTGGGGCAGTTCTATATATTCAATTCCTGTACGAGGTTTCAAGTAAAATTGAAGGAAAGAAGGATCACAATAAGAATTGTCATTCAGAAAACATGAAGCTAATGATGAACAAAGATATGTTTGATAAAACTTGAAGCAAAATGAATAATAAACAATATAAAAAATATATGTGGAAAATAATATCTGAGTTTGAATCTAGATCATTTCAACAAAAATTCAATAAGGATCAGTTTTTATTACAAATCGAAATATATGCAAACATTTTATGTTAACGTTATTAACGAATATTACAAGACGAATAATTCATTAATACTTCCAAAACACTGCTAAATAATTAAATATCTTCCAATACCACCTTTACAAACAATGCAGAGAAACAGAAGAAAGGTTAAATTGAAGAAATATAAATTATTTCTTGTACCACTATCAAAACAACTCGGTTGGCCATGGCAATTTGGCATATTCCACTGTGTATATTGAAATTTTAGGTTATGTTGTATATTTTCTTGTCAGATTGATACGCAATGTTGTCAATATTGCATAGAGTTGTCTGACAACTCGCAAGCTCGTTGGACGAGGCCGGGTACATTCGGCAACGTTGACTTTATTTTATGTTATGACAGCAAATACTGCCAACTTCAGGTAAATAAAGAAACGCCTGCTATGTGCTCAACCTTTCGTGAACGGACTATATATTCAGCATTACTAACTAAACATAGAATAATTTTCTCGATACTGAGAGCTATGAAATAACCTTTTTATTGTATCACTATACGATAAATTATGCAACTGAAAAACTATAGAATGAGGGTTTTTTTCGGAACCTTCGGTGAAGTAAAATTGAAAAAAGTCCTATTCTTCAGTGGCGATTCGGTTAGTTTTCTCAGCAAAAAAACAAAAATATATCCAAAGGTGAGAAAGAAGTTGATGAAAAAACACCAATTGTAGGATTTGATTGAAACATAAAAATTTTATGAGTATATTTTTACTGTAATTGAAATAAAAATTTGTATTTTAGTGATGATAAAACCATATGAAATCACGCCACTATTCAATGCAAGTTTATTCGTAGGTAACTAGTAGAAAATTTGTATCATAGACAAAAAACTTGATCTCAACAGATGATTCTAACCAGTAGTTCTCATGAACTGTTAGGTTGATTGATAAGGTCAACCGAACCCCGAGATCGATTAAAACAGTTTATCAGTTGAAAGAACCTGAAACTATTGAGCAGACTTAGCTCAGCTCTATTCGATTCTGTCTTGAAAATTTCAGGTCTCTAGCTCTTCCCGCTCAAAAGAAAGAGTTCACGGACAGCCTGATAGGATAATAAAGACCTTGGACTCCACCAGAGGCGTCTAATAACATTTTTGGCTCGATATTAGCGATGTTAAAGCTGGCCCCTCCTTAAGACATAAAAATTTGTATTTGAATATTTAATGTCCTAAAAATTATTTTTTTCACATGATCAAGAGCACTGAACTTGATGGATCAAAGAGTGCTAATAGTCTTCTTCCCTCTACTAAATTTGACCTTCAAATGTTTTGTATGGTGCTTATATATTTATAAGCCATCAGGTTTTCCAACGGGGATACATAATAAATAATTGCTATCTAATTAATGGCTTACACTGAAAAAATTCGCGATGAATTCGGGTATAGTTAGTTTTTTGGTGATTCGAGGTAGTGGTAGTTGATTACTAGTGAAATAAATCACTGATTTTGACACAGAAAGTCGTTTTCGATTTACGTAATTTGATTTCGAAAAATTAAAAAGTGAAGACTGGATAGTTTTAGTGATACCGCAGTGTATTCTGCTTTTCGGATTGGAGTTTAAGTGCAGCTCTATTCTGTGAAGTTAGGGTAGGTTTATGAAGAAACATATTTCAACTGCACAAACTAAATAGTTTTGCAAGAGGCAAGTCGATTTTTTCAAGTTTTGTGAAATTTTCCTAAATTTATTCCTTGACGTATCAGTGAGTGTGTTTTGAAAATATATTTTTTTGTGAATATTTATTGGATGTGGATTAAATTAAGGAGCATATATTCGATAGGTAATAATATTCTTTATTACTAAGCATTCCAAATATTTTATCATTGTTCAACAATGGCACTTTTGAAGATGCATTATTATCCTTTTTTATGAAAAATTGATCGAAATTTTAGATTGATAAAAAATTAAAAAATTGGGAACACTCTTCTAGAGGCAAAAATGATTTTGATCTGCTTTTATGTCAAATAAATTATATTTTCGATATGAAATTATGATGCGCCATTTTTTAGGAAACTCAATTTCGAAAATTTCATTCAAAATAATTCGACAAAATAAAACATTGACTGACTGCACTTAAGGTGGTATGAAATTGATTCTATCAGAAAATGGTTGATTTTATGGGAATTCGAAATGAAAATATTGATTTTTTGTCAAAACGTTGCTTCTTGAGTTTTGAAAAATCCTGAAAATATATAATTTTAATTCAAAAATTGGATTTCTGATCTACAAAAATTAGTATGATCTCGAAAAACAACATATTTGTAAATTGAATTGAATTCTTATTAATTAACTGCCAAAATGTATATTGAGAGTTCATTGAAGTAATGACAATAAATTATACAAGATCATCACGTAATGTTTTGATGAGTTTATAAAATTATTATTGTTAATATTTTAATTGACAATTATCCTACATAGGAACTTCGAATCTCATTTCCGGTTCTGATTTACAATGTTCCGAATAATTAAAGTTATTGCATTCATAGTGTTTTCCATAACATGAAAATAAGTGATGAAAAAACAGTCTTGATTGAGAAATACGATACTGATTCATGAAAACTGTTGAAATTGATATCTTATGGCGATAATGTCAATTCACAAGCTCATAATTGCATTGAAATTGAGCGCTCAAGGTTTTAAAACCTTTAATTATTGAATGAAAATGTAAATTGTCTTGTTGAATTATCAATAATTAATAATTTGGAAAAATTGTTGAACAAAGTAGGCGAAAATATTCGAGTCTGTTTTTGTGCGCTCAATATGAAAAGACGCATAGATGATTTTTTCTGACTTCAGGTCTTTCTTCAATAATTAGAATCGCTATCGAAAAAAATCTTTGAGTTAATCCTAAGTACATATGTATTTATAATTGATGAGTCTACTAATGCAAATCGAGAGTTATAGTTCTCCATTTATACAGGTAATAATAATTTCTTTTTTGTCATTGCAAAAAAGCTAATTATTATTCAGCAGTTAAGTATGGCAAATCCGAAAAAAAATCTGAAATATTCAGTTGTGGACCCAGGAAAGATATTTTTGCTATTTTCATATCGAGAAAACTTAGAAATTATTATAGAAAATTTAAGAGAAGCCCTGAGCATAAATTTTGAGCGCTCGTTCTTTGGTGGAGCAAGACTATTACCCCAAAACTTTATATGGGATTTCAGATTGTTACCAAATATATAAATGCACAATGAGTATAAGCACAATCGAATTATATTCTGGAAATTATTCAAAAAATGAAATATGTAAAGAATTCATAATTACGAAAATTGAATTCTATGGTTCTGATGATGCGATCCTCTTGAAAAATTGCATGAACATTCAGTATATTAGTTTTGATTCACAAATCGGTTATCTTGTTATGGAAATACCATATAATAAACTCTTTTTTTCAATATTCCAATTGAATTTTCTGTGGGTCTGTTAACACTATGTCCACAAAATTCTGCATTAACTTTCAGTGTATCAATCTTAATTTATAAAATAAATTTCATTCGAATCGGATATTTTTTTATGGAAATATGAAGTTACATTTTTCAATATTCCAATTGAATTTTCTATGGTTCTGTTTACACTATGGCTCCAAAATTTTGCATGAAGCTTATTATGAGCATCTCGTGTATGGACGTAACATTTCATTTCGATGGATTTCGTTTTGTTTGAGATATTGAGAAAAAATACTCAAACTATCATTTGAAAATTAGAGACATTTGAGCAAAACGATATAGCACTCGTTTAAGGTGAACAAGCGCTTAAAAATGTATAAGCTTGAATGCGCTGACTCTATCGAGCTTATCAAAAAATCAACGATTTATCTCTCGGTGTAATTTATAATTTATTGAATTAAATTGGTAACAAAAAACATTTGTTTACGTTAACTCAATACTTATATCCGATGAAATTGTTGTTCCGACATCACTTATTCATTACTGCAATTGCCCCAGTCGTGTTATATGTTTTACGAAAAAACACTTAATCTATTGCCAATGTAAAATAATATAATTATTCAATTGATCAGGAAGCAACCTACAAAATTGTTTCGGTGCAATCTCTAATTGTTCAAGACTACAAGGAAGGTTAAATGGAAATTATTCAATTCAAATAATAAACAAATTCATTCGGTGTATTCTTCTTGTTTATGTGTGTTCCGGAAAATTTTTGTGTTTTATAATTCTTCGTTTGTAAGTAGGTATAGTGAAATTTCAATTTATGGATGTAACTTGAAGAAAAAACAAATTTTCTTGAGATTAAAAATATCGATAATAATCAACGATTATTGGTTTGAAATGAAAATAATCAACAATATTTTTGGAACTTTGGCATGACATCAGATATGACGAATTATTGAATGAAATGATTTTTTAAATTGGAATTTTTGTGCTTCATTTCATTTATGATTCAACCCCATTCAGAATTTTAAGGTACATATCTGCTTTATAGTTCGTTTTGCTATGAAAACTTCTGCCTTCATTACAGTATATTATAAATATTTTTTTAGTGGAAACATCACAAAATTCGCCACAAGCTTTATAGGGAAGTACCATAATAGTGGTCACGTTTTTTTATAAAATAAATCAATTTTTATTGGAAAGTTTAAAACTTGATAAGAGTATCCTCAAAATATTAGATGTTACGAAGGCTTGTGAGGATTTCAAAATTTTTGCATTCTTTTATTCTTATTTCTTCAAAAATGTTCTCGAAGAATGAGAATGTGGTAAGAGATGTTTTTAATGTCAATGGGGAAAACATAAGAATGAAAAATTCATTGGAATATACACAGGCCTTCCTGAAATCTGATATCTTTAGTATATGATTATTAAGATTTAAGCTTTCGAATAGAAGTTCCAGAAAAGCCCTGAGCAGGTGCTTTTGAGCGCACGTTCATTTGTGGAGCAATAAGACTATTCCCTCAAAATTTCATACAGGACTTCTGATTTCGCAAACCTTCGCGAATTTAAATCCAGAAACTCGTTTTCTTTTCAATCGAAAGTTTTTTATAGGTTTTCACTCCCAGTTTCTGAAACAGAAATAATTCAAAAAATTTTAATTGAGATGAAGTGCTCCTGTGAAAATTTCTGCACTTTTTGTCAGGAGCAAATTGTTGCCTAACAGTAAAACTAAAAAAGGAAATAAATGAAAAGGATAATATAACGTTTCGGTGTCTATATCAGGCACCTTCTTCAGATAAACGAAAAATTACATTGTCCTTTTCTTTTTTTCCTTTTTTTGTTAAACTGTTAGGCAACAATTTTTCGTTATCTACTATATCAGAAACCTTCTTCAAACAAACGACGCGTTACATTATCCTTTCTTTTTTTTCCTTTTTTTAGTTTAACTGTTAGGCAACAATTTTTCAAAAACAATTTTCTCCTGACAAATAAGTGCGAACATTTTTGCAAGGGCAATTTCATCCTAATTAAAATTTTTTTAATTATTTCTGTTCCAGAAACTGAGAGTGAAAAACCTATAAAGGTTTTTAGAAATGCAGAATCCTCCCAGATTATATTACAATCGATATTAGAATTTTTGTTTAATATTAACTATACTTTTCTATGGCTGTAATAGCGCAACTCCAAAAAATGTTTACTCACTGCTTTGAATTGATATTGATTATTATTATCTGTATTTTCATCGAATTTGAAGTCTTTAAAATGAACGTTTGGGATCCTGAGAAATTTTTTTCTGATCCCTTTCTGTTCAAAGTATTATGTCAGTACTTGAAATTAGTTAATGATACTACTGTTTTATTTCCTGTAGTGCATGAAATTTCAAATTTGCCTATAATATGGAAGTTTTTGAATCTAAACGTAAATAACTTCTTGAAAATATGTAAAAAAATATTCTCACCAATGAATCAACTTTCGAAAAAACCGAAATATCATTTATCAGCTTCTTTGCATCTTAAGTCTACTGCATCTTAACTAATGATATATTTCAAGAGTTTAATCGTAATAAAAGTTCAATTATTCATAAAGTTAAGTACACGTGGAACTATTTCGATGCCATTAAATGATGCGTTACATTTATCTACATGATATAATATAATTTCAAAAATCAAGGATTACAACATCATATTTTCATAAATCGTTCTCTCCTAGTTTTTCAGCTCAAAGTCCTAAAATGAGAGTTAACAAAAGGAAGTGGAATTGTGTAAAACCTGTAGCATCAGGACTTATGGTTGTATTGGGTATAGCACTGTACACCACCCATAAAACACTAATCGATACACTTATCGATGAAGTGTTCGTGTTGAAACCAAACAATTACTTTTTCAAAGAGTTCAAGGACCCCAATTTACCGATAGGAATCGATTTTTACTACTTCAATTGGACCAATCCTGAAGATTTGAAGAATGCTTCCGTGAAGCCCAAATTTGAAGAAATCGGACCGCTTGTCTTCAATGAAGAAGTGCACAGATGGAATGTTACTTTTCACGAAAATAACACGATTTCATATAGAAATTACAAAGCCTATTATTTCGATAAGGAAAGATCTGCTGCAACGTTAGAGGATAATATCACAACCTTGAATGTAATACCTTTGGTAAGTTGCTATCCCTTAACAACTGATTCAGAGTTTTTTGACATTTTACACTATTCAAATGCCTAGCCTATTATTCTTATGATGCAATAATTATCATCAAATTTTAAACGTGATGGCTACCACAACAGACTGCCTACATTTTAACACCATGGCATATCGAACTCGAAAGGAATTTAATTTAGTTTTCAACTCTTTTTTGTATATCACTAGTTTCCAACTTTTCACACTAGTTTCATAAATTGAAGTCTTTATTTCCGATAGCTGAACTATCTGATGTGAAATTGAAGAAAAACCTATCGAAATACCTCTCCATTTGTAGAAATGTCACTAGAAAAACTAAAAATACAAAAACTTGAAATTTCTACTGAGCTCGAAATTTGGGATAAGGTAGACCATGACAGAGCGTCTATCTATAGTTGCAGGTGTATCCATTGTTTTAGGAACACCCTGTACCTATATAGGGGCGGCAAAATCTTAACCGGTCGTGGGTGGCATATACCCTAGGAACGGCCCTGTATATACCCCAATAAAAATATCAAAATATAATTGAGATCTAAAGGGTATTCCAATGAGAGGTGTTATTTTGATAATCAAAGAAAAATGTCATTTTTCAATATAAATGATCGGATGTTTATTTCATTATAAGAAGAATCTTCGCAAAATCGCAAAGTGGCTGCCCTATGTTCTCGATAGCCTCACGAATTTAATCTTGAGGTCTTAATCGACGCTGGGCTATTGGCGTAGACCTTCTTTTTCAGGTGGCCCCAAAGGAAGAAGTCGCAAGGTGTTAAATCACAAGATATCGTCAGCCAATTGTGATCACCTCTTCGAGAGATAACACGGTCCGGATCATCTTCATGCATTTCAATGACCCAACTAGCAAAGACACGACGTTGTTGATGATCGGCCGGCTTTAGATCTTGTGTAAACTGAACATTATGAGCCTTAAGACCCAATTCTTTATGCAAAACACGGTGTAATGCCTAACTCCAAAGAACGAAAGGACAAACCTGGGTTTTCTTCAACACTTTCGGCTACAGCAGCAATATTCTCGGCTGTTCTCGAACGAAGTGCACGGGTTTTATTCTTCACATCACTAACTTATCCCAAGAGCTCGAATTTTTCCACCAATTTCTTTACTGCGACAAGGTGCTTCACGACGACCCAAAAATATTCGAGTTTTACGAACCGTCTCTGCCAAATTTTCACCTTTTTATAGTGAATTTTAACAATTTCAATGCGTTCTTGAAGCATGTATCGTTCCATTTTTAATAATGTCGTAGTTTCTTCTTGTCAGGTGTCAAAAAATGACAGCTTCAAATGTGACATCTACCGAAATAGCAGGCTATTCAAAAAAACACCTGTTATTGGAAAAACCTTTATATATAATCAAGACGTTAAATAAAATTTGACTTGTTTTCTCTAGATAGGATCTGATAAAGCGAGGTCATGGAATTATTTTCTAAGAAAAGCACTTTCAATTCTGCTCTACGACTCACCTTACCATCTGACTAAAACTGCCAAGGAATGGCTGTTTGCAGGTTTTGAAGATACTCTCCTGAAAACTGCGACACATTTGCCTTTCTTAGACGATATTCCGAATATGGACAAATTTGCTTGGTTTTACAAGGTGAGTTGTTATTCAATATATTTTTAGATAGTTTAGAATTATATTTTTTTTGCGGACTTACTTATGGAGTAATAAGTAACTTTAAGATCATTTTGATTTCAACAATGAAGGTAACAAATGAACAGCAATTGATTTATAAAAGTTTTGAATATTGTTACATCAGAAAAACCAAGGCTCCTAAGGAGGATATCGATTTTATCAACACCATTGACAATCTCCTGGGTTTTCCAACTCCTCTACGAAACAAGAACTGATCCTGCTGTTGAAACTCGAGTGGGACATACTGTTTTGAGTGGGAGGGAAAACTTCAGAGTAGAGGTTTATCTTGTTATAAAGGACTATCTAACAAGAGAATTGAATAAGCGTAAAAATTGCTACTAAGGTTTTACTGCGAAGTTCTTTTTTTTTAATTGCAATCGATTAGTTCTGAAGAATTGGGAGTAGCGGTTACTAATCTCATTTAGTTTTCCTAATGATTCAGATGAAACAAATCCTACTTAGCTCAGTTAGAACAACCTCCAAAAACTCTAGACAAGATGAGTACCTTCATTAGAAGTGATAAAAGCTTAGTGCAAGTGTTTCCCTATATCGATATCACAATAAGAATGCTTATATGCACTTTTGCAACGAACTGTTCAGAAGAGAGGTCGTTTTCAGCATTGAAGCGAATTTGATCGTATTTGCGATTTAGCATGTCTCAAGAGCGTTTGAATTCGCTGGCCGTTTTGTGCATTGAAGCTGAGTTTAAAAATATCAGACTTCGGAGTAATGTTTCAACAATTTGCGGAAAAGAAGGCATGAAGAAAACCATTATTAGTTTGATGATGAAAACTGTCATTTTTACTATGAAATATACACTCTGAAACATTAATTGTTTTATTTCCAGATAGAAAATTGTCTTTGTCAAGTTCAACGAAAATCGCGTATTGAGAAACTTTGAACTTTTCGAATTCTTTTTACTCAGAGGGGCGGCAAATTGTTTTTGGCCTAGGGAAGGAAAATAGTATAATCTGGATCTGCCCCAAAGGCTTACCTTGCCTTTACGATTCCAGTCATAATAATGAAAATTTAAGAGAAATTATGCCATACTTCTTGTATTCAACAAATGTCATTTTTATAGAGAAATGCTTCAGAGACTTACGAAGGTGTATACAACATAGGAACTGGAATGGGAAACACTACAATTGGTAGAAACTACAAATGGAACTACAGAAACAGAACTGATTACGATGGACAATGTGGCGAAATGGAGGCAAACGCTGAAATATATCCTCAGAATATCAAAAAGGAAAAAATTGATCTGTTCTTTCCAGATTTTTGTAAAAGAGTCGTTTTGGACTATAACGGTACTGTTGAATGGAATGGAATCGAAGCTTACAGGTTTTTGGCAGGAGTCAACTTTTTGGACAATGGTGAGTGATCAATTCTACATTGAACCTCACTGTTGGTGTCACTGCGAAAAAAAAGTATTATCCCCTTCCATTTTGAAGGTTTAAAATTGCATAGCAGCCTTCATTTAATGGTACTGGATGGCGAACTGAGGAATTTCGATTTGAAAAGGAAATAAAACAAAAACTATAAAGTCAATTTGAATTTTTTTCTACGAATAATGCTCAGCTCTTTCCGAAATAATTCTTTTAATTACGCTGTCCAAATGTCCACCGTTTTTCTGCTAGCACTCTTCGAGTCGAACCACCAAATTAAGAAAACAAGTACCAAAGTTTCCGAACCGATGGCTTGAATTTCCTGGCGTATATTTCCCTTCAACTCGATTAGAGTGCGAGGATTGTTACGGTAGACTACTTTTTCGATGTATCACTATAAGTACAAGTCGCAAGGTCTCAAGACGTCCGTGTGACCTTCAGACTATCCAATTGAGTTTCATGTTTCTCTTTGGGATTTTTTGAAGACCAATAAGATTAATTTGGTTGGTTTACATAGCCGTTGAGATGAAAATGGGCTTCATCAGAGAAAAAAATGTTGATTTTGGTAATAAGCACGCACACAAAACGAACGCTCCTCGCCGTCCAGCAAACCATGGCGACTGAATTTCCATGAACCCCTCCTTCGTTTGAGACCAACCCCATTTCTCTATTCCTATTCAAAACAATTTTAGATCGCTTTTAAATCGGAATTCTGAGTAATTTAAGGTGACCACCCAGAATTTACTCTAAAGTTTTGGGTAGTGTATTCCTTTTCCTAGTATTCCTCTTCTCAAATCATCAAGTTGAAGTTCTTCTTTATCAGGTACTGATGTATGATTTGCAGGAAAATACAATCCAGAAAACACATGTATGTGCAAGAGAAGATGTCTCAAATTTGGCGTCCTAGATTATTCAAAATGCAAATTTGGTATTCCTGCGTATCTTTCTTTACCCCATTTTACACAGGCTGATCCGAAGTACGTCAACGACGTTGAGGGCGTAATACCAGATGAGAAGAAATACAAACTCGAAGTTTTATTGAATCCGGTAAGAAAGATTATATTCTTGAGGCAAACAAAATACTAACGCTACGTTTTCCAGAGAACCGGAATAGTTATTAAAATGGACATGAGTATTCAACTGAACATCCTGCTGGAACCCAATGAAGGAGTCACGTGAGTTGATTTTCAGATTAAACATTCATTCATTAATTAAATATCAAGCATAATATCTGATTTGATTGTGACACTATGGCATAACCCTTATAAAGGTTTGCTAATAAGAGGGGTGTTATTTTGAATAGCCCGCAATTTCGGTATGTCACGTTTGAATTAAGCTGTCATTTTTTGACATTTGACAAGTAGAAACTACGCTATTGATGAGAATAGAACGATACACGCTTCAAGATCGCACTGAAATTATTAAAATTCACTATAAAAATGGTAGAGATGGTTCGTAAAACTCGAACATTTTTGGGTCATCGTGAAGCACCTTGTCGGATCGCAATAAAGAATTTGGTGGAAAAATTCGAGCTTTTTTTTAAGCTTATGGCGTATACAAACATCCACAGAAGTTAAATGCACAATCACAAGAAAAATATAAAAACATTGTGAAAAAACAAGTACAGTGTACAGACAAAGTTATGTGTAGCATCACAGCTCGATATCTAGTTGGTTAAGACATTGGATGGACTGCGCTGTTGCATGCAAAAAGTCAGAAGTTGTGCCAGAAAATCTTCTAGTCGGACATTCATAGGTAATGTGATGCATTGTTTGAGAAGCAGCACCGCAATCACATTCGAGCGGTTGGGACAAGTCAGTGATGTAAAGAATAAAACCGGTTCACGTCGCTCACAAACAGCCTAGAATATTGCTGATGTAGCCGAATGTGTTGAAAAAAACCAGGTTTGTCCATTCCTCGTCGTTCTTTGGTATTAGGCATTCCACAAACGTCATTACACCATTTTTTGCATAAAGATTTGGGTCTTAAGGCTTAAAAAGTTCAGTTAACACAAGAACTCAAGTCGGCCGATCATCAACAACGTCGTGTCTTTGCTGATTGGGTCGTTGAAACGAATGAAAATGATCCCAAATGCCATCGAAAAATCATCTTGAGTAATGAGGCCCATTTCCACCTCGGTGGCTTCGTCAACAAGCAAAATTGTCGCATCTGGGGCTCGGAAAACCCAAAAATTATTGTTGAAAAGCCTCTCTATCCTCAACGTCTGACTGTTTGGTGCGGTTTATGATCCAGCGGAGTCATTGGACCTTACTTTTTCGAAAATGAGGCTGGAGAAACAGTTAAGTGAATGGATTGCGCTATCGAGAGATGATTAATGATTTTTTATGACCGAAATTGGATAGTATTGATCTGGACAACCTTCACTTTCAACAAGATTGCACTACGTGACACACAAGCAACGAAACCATTGATCTTTTGCGGGAAAAGTTTCCGGACCGTGTTATATCTCTGAGAGGTGATCACAATTGTCCACCGAGATCTTGCGATTTAACACCTTGCGACTTCTTTCTTTGGGGCCTCGTGAAAGACAAGCTTTACGTCAATAGCCCAGCGTCGATTCAAGACCTCAAAGATGGAATTCGTGAGGCTATCGAGGACAAAGGACAGCTATTTTGCGGTTTGGTTATGGAAAATTTCATTAAAAGGATATGGTCCTATAAGCGTGGTCTTGATGGTCATTTGCCTGATGTTATTTTCTACTATTAACGGCATAGCTTCTTCTTTATAATGAAATAAACATCCGATCATTAATATTGAAAAATAGCATTTTTTTAAATCAAAATAACACCTCTTATTGGAAAATCCTTTACAAGCGCCACCTAGAAGAATAATTTTGGATCTTGCACGAGCCAAAAGGAAGATATTTCTGTCTGATTCTATCATGAAGAAGTAAATTTTTCTTGTTCAAAATTTGAGCCGAGAATGATTTCGACCAAGTGATGACGAATCCGTTGTCAAATTCAATTCTGCCTGTTGGGCCGTGCATCCGTAAACACGATAACTTTCAAAAGGATCGACCTAGAAACTTGGTATTTTCTGGCTTGGTGGCCTAAAAGCCACGATTAAGTTCGTTAACATGCAAAATTTTTATTCCTCTATATCCCAGGCAAAACAATAAACATTAATAACTCTTGTATCTATTTCAGCAAATACAATGATGTTCCTGAAATAATGTTTCCAATATTTTGGTTCCACCTGACCATAGAACTGAGCACAACACTCACGATACTCCTAAATCTGTTACTCCGCTTCCATTTGATATTACAAGTGATATCGATCACTCTGATCATACTGGGAGCATATCTACATATCCGGTTCTTGTTAAAAGTTTTCAATGGAAAAGAAGATAATGAAGATCAGAATAACAAAAACTACCTTGAAGAAAATATAAGTTTAATGATGAACAAGGATTTGTATGGTAAAGCTGAAATAAGATAGGATGGAAGTTATTTTGCTCAAATTTTGAGAGAATATTGACTGACTGAATATATGTAAATATTGAGGATTTTATATCGAAATGGATGAATAAAGAATTGAATAATTATTAAAATAGTAAGCGATGTTTTATTTGAAGATTATTATTTTTATTTGATCGAGAGTCAATAGCGTTTTTTTAGTTTTACTTTAAAAAAGTTACAGTTCACTGCAACCTCAAGGTCTATTGTGTCCCTTTACAGAGCTGTTCTGTGCACACCCTTCACAGCTCACCTTCCAGTTCCAGAGATCTAATGAAATCTAATATCTGTGAAGGCTTCAACGAGACTAGTTCCCCACTCTTACAAGTTTCTCGCCCAAGGCATTCTCTCCTTAGGCTCGTAATGCCAACGCATTCCGTGACTAGGTAATGGAGGTTTCTTCCTCCTTCCCACAGAACCTACACTCGTTAGTGTCCGATAATCCCATCCTCAACAGATGCTTCCTGAGGAGACAGTGTCCTGTAAGAAAGCCAGTGAGGAGGTGTAATTGTTTCTTACCAAGATCCAGATATCTTTTGGATCTTGCTGTTTCAAAGTTCCAAAGGAACTTAGTGACATGGTCCATCCCCTGGAGATTCCGCCAGAGTTTTCCCTCTCGGCTTCCTCCTTCTCCAGAAACTCCTTGTCATAGGTGCATTTACCTTTACCATAGAAGGTTTCTGGACCAATGAGTGACATTCGTGAGCCCTATTTGGCGAGTGTATTGGCCTCTTCCTTTCCTTTGATTCCCGAATGGCCGGGAACCCAGATTAAAAGACCTTATTTTTCTTGACTACCTCGTAGAGTTTGTACCGGCACTCAGATCATCTTTGAGTCGATGACGTAGGAGCTCAGTTCTTTAATAGAAGCTTGACTATCTGAGTGTAAGGATATCGCACTTCAGCCACATGAATTTTTCTTATGCCACTCATTTAAAGATAATATTTGTTCCGCTTAACTTTTGAACAACAAATATATATAATGGGATAAACAGAGGGTATAATAATTGATTTATTGAAAAAAAAAGTAGCTCTAGCACTAATTGAAAAAAATAGGTCATAATCGGACATAAACACGATATTTTCCGGTAATCCACAGTACACGTTGAATCAATAAATGAGTAGAAGAGTAATTCAAATTTAAAGAACGGTTTTCTGTATTTGTTATCTTGAAATTGCATCTGGAAAAATAGAACATAAGAAACAGAAAAACCTAGAGAAAGCAATGAATGATCAAAATATAAAGCAAGTGCCACAAGTTACACACATTTAAGCTTTTCTTTGAATTTTCTTCGATATTCGAAAAAAGACGACATAAAAGCTCTCAGGAAAATAATCAACTTCGCGAAGAATGTTCTAATATGGAAACACGCTAAAGACCTCATTGGTCGCACAAAGGTAGTCGTCGTCCCAACTACAAAAATCTTATCTAAAATAATACCTCTCGAGTAATTTCATAAAATTGAATAGACTGTGCTCATAAACATAAAAATGTATTTCAGTGAGTGATACACTAAACGAAGATATCAATCAAAACAGTTTTGGCAATCTTCAACCACTCTTTCATTATAGACTTTTTATTTGGTCAAGATCAGCTGAACGATAACGATTTCGATAAGGAAGAATTTCTTGGAAAAACATTAGCTCAAGAAAATAAACAGCAACTAACTCGTAATTTAAAGCTGAGGTCGAGCTGCATGCAAGTCATTATCTCATTCAGTAGATAATTTCAATTTCTATTTTGTTCCCAAATGTAATCATTCAATATTCTCGCAAGAACTATTTAACATGTAGAATCCGAGTGCTGTGTTTTGAATACTTAGTGCAAACATTTTTGCGGTCTTGGAATTTTTCGAATTAGAGCCAAAGAGCATAGGTAAGGTTTTAGTTATGGACCGAAAAAGATATTCGAAGTTGTTTCTTTGTTATCAGTGAGAGCCCATAAGTGGACACGTGAAAAGAAAACTTTGTACCCTTTTTATACATACTGCGCTTAGGTTAAGTATTGGAGATTTGGCCTTGTTAGAGATGTTATAGAAAGTGAAACCTTGAAAAAAATTTAGTGTTTCACAAGAAAACAGCTCAAAATCGAAATAATTGTTTTTATTTAATTTGTATATACCTACCTCAAACATTTCTTTCGGCTTTGATTTCATTTTTTGTTTAGAAATTGACGACATGATTTTTTTCCAAAATTTTCCGAAATACCGCGATAAGTTCGTTTGCCAACAAAATCGTACAGGGTGTTCTATAAAATATGGCTTGCTTTCCTTTTGTACCTCAATATCAAAGACAGAACAAAACCGATCGAAATGAAATTTTGCGGCCATATGCAAGATACTTACAGAAAGCCTAATAGGAAAAGAAAAATCGTCATATTTTCAAAATTAAATATCCGATTCCAGTGAAATTTATTTTGAAGGTGAAGATTCTTACACCGAATGTTCATGCAAAATTCCAAGAGGATCGAATAATCAATTTCCTTCTAAGTTGATATTTCCATTAAAGAACTTCCTTCTGAAATGAAATTGAGTTTGAGAATGTAAATTGGCGAAGTGTACGATCATGCAAATTTCCATATGGTTTGTGAAATCAGAACCATAGAATTGTCTCATTTTTAGATATCGATTTTTCACATATTTTGAAAAATTTTCAGTATATATTTCAGGTCGTAATGACATTTTGCATTCATATCTTTAGTTCTATACAAAATTTTGAGGTACATAATGGCCTTGTTGCTCCACCAATGAAGGAGCGCTCAAAAGCCCCTGACTAGGGTTCTTCTCATTTTTTTTTCATTTTTGGTTATCAGGTGTGACTCTTTCGCAATTGAAATCAGTGGTATAAAATCCATAACAAAGTTTTGCCTGATTACCCTAGGAATCTATAAAGTTTGGAACATTGAGTAGAATTCCATGTTTGTTTTACCTAAATTACCTCAGAACGATCGTCATGTTTGTAAATTTCATTTTTAATCGATTTATATCAATAATTTACTTTGTTGTTACAGAAGAAATCATACAGTTGTGATAAGATAATGATCTGTGCAAACTATTACTATTGTTTTTGTGAGTACAATAGAGTAATGACCTCTTCATCTGTTAGAGCTCTTGGTACCCAAGCTTCATAGTTGATTGAAAATTGAAAATAGATCTTTTCTGTGTTGGGGAAATCTAAAGAAAAGCCTACAACTGTCACAGGCTCTATGACTATCAAAGTGTATACTAAGCTGTTATGCTAGAAACAGTAAAAACTCATGGTCAATGTTTACACCGAAGAATATTCAAAATGGAATCTGAAATCGATATTTCCAATTTTATATTTTCAAAACGTTAAATTCCTGAATTGAAGTGTTACCCAATAAAATTCAAGAATAGTTATTTAATCAACTTGGTTATTAAAGACAGCGACTAATGGTCAGTATTTTAACGAGTTCGCTCCGCTTCCGCGTTAATAGTTCGCGAACATTAGTCGCTCGATTAATAACCGAGTTGATCACAAGATTTTTCCGATGATCCCAACATTAATTGTGAATAAATTCTTGATTGAAATAAATTCTTATTTTGCACGAGACATGCATTTGAAATAATGGAATTTCTATGTTACTGTGTTCCAGTAGAGTTTGGACATTTCTCGTAGTGCTTGTGAATACTTTGTGTACGGTTGCCATGAGGATTACACATTGAAATATCAACAAAAATTGATTATCAAAATGGGTCATAAATATACAATTTCGCACACATTAAAATCACCTTTTATTTCGAGGTCGGCTGAAATAGTATTTTCTTCTTCAGTTTCAAAAGAAGAAACCACAAACAATATCATCACTACTGACTACTGTGTTTATTATACCTTATAGTAAAATTCTTCTTACCTCTTATCAATCAGCATAGCTATTTGCGCAACAAACAATTGAACTCTATAACAACAGGAACTTGTAATCTTTAGAGCTCAAACCTGGTTTCGAACATCCAAATCTAAAGATTCAGCTAATATTCTAACAATACAATTAGTAATCTCTAGTCGATTAGTCATGTAGTAGTTGGTTGTTGGTTTGAAAGAGCACATTGTTGAAAAATATCCGCAATAGCTATGATTTCCTTGTTAGCGAAATGAGCTATTATGTTTCTATGTGTAATTAGTGGAATAAAGAACTCTGTGTGTGCTGAAAGATGGCACGGAAGGAAGAAAAGATACTTTTCAATATTACCGGAAGGTAAGATCTTTTTTATTCGTTTGTATACAGTGTGGGCCATCTATAACTATAAGGTTGTTCAAATGAGTTCGATATCACTGTCCCACTAGCCACAATCCCTAACAGCTTCATTTTTGGATAGGGAAAAGAGGTCGAGCAGTACCTTGTTGGAAATGCAATTCAATTTCCTGCATGAGTGTTTTTTTTAATCGCTTTATTATAATATAGAGTGACTCAGTATTCCATCAATAACTTTCACACGCCGAATTTGGATCTTTGCGAACAAGTCAAATTTTATTTACTCATGAGTTTGATATCACTAACCCTCTAGTCGCTACCCTAATAGCAAGTATTTAAATTTAAACGAAAGCTCACAATATACTTTGTAAAAAAAATACACTCATGCAGAAAATGTAATTGTCTTTCCAACAAGGTGCTACTCGACCCCTTTTCCCAATTCAAATTTATTTATTTATTTAGCGTATGGCAACATCACAGGTAATTACATTACAAGAATAATAATCAATTGCTTATGAGATCTATATTGAAAGGTGGCAGACTCGTGTACACTAGGTCCGAGTTCCTTGTCAATTGGTCCTTAGAAGAGCCGTTTAATGATTGTGTCATCATTTGTTGTACCTGTGATCCTTTTGCCAGGAGATCTAAAGATAGACTGAAGATTGTCTGGCGCCTTTTTTTATTCAAAAATGAGAGCCATCTATATGAGAATATATATTTTATGGGAAATTAAACCTCCTCTGATCACTCGCGAATATATTTTTCTTTGAGCGCTGTTTCTACTTAAACTAGTGCTTATAGTTTTGCCCAAATGTATGTAATTTTCGAATTTTGAACCGAAAATAGTCTTAAACGATAGGATTCGACTCCTTGATGACGAATCCGTGGTCAAATTCTATTCTGTCTGTTTGCTTTGTAAGCATGATAACTTTCGGAAGGATTGTCCTAAAAATTTGAGATTTTCAGGGGGAGTTCGGTTCCCAAATGGCACGGTTAAGTTTGTTAACAAGCTGAATCGTACAGGGTGTTCTATAAAATATGGCCATTCATTTTTTTCCTAAATATTTCAAACAAAACGAAACGAATTGAAATGAAATTTTGCTGTCCCATGCAAGATGCTCATAATAAGCCTCATGCAAAATTTTGTGGGCATGGTGTGAACAGAACCATATAAAATTCAATTGGAATATTGAAAAGAAGAATCTTCATACTTCCATAATAAGATATCCGAGTGAAATTCATTTTATGAATCAGGATTGATATACTGAACGTTCATGCAAAACTTCAACAGGATCTGATCATCAGAACCATAGAAATTATTTTTCAAAATTGTCAAGTGATAGGTACTTTTTTAGGTCCTGAATAATTTCCAGAACATTATTCTGATCGTACTGAGATTTTGCATTGATAAACCTATTTAGTATCAATCTCAAGTCCTATATTCGGGCAGTCATATTAGGAGCACAAATATTACAGGGTTATTGTGGGATTTCATTGAAAAGTTTGAATTCATTAATGAACTAATTAAGACCGACAGTTCTCTAAATATTAAAATTTTAGTTAGGTTTTTCCAATACCGAAAATCACAGAAACCTTTCCACATTAAATAATCAATTAGTCATTGAAATACATAAACGGTAAAGATTAAGCGAACGGTGATATTTTTAAATGTAGATGTAAAAAACATAAATAAGTGACTCACAATTAAAAAATTCATCGATAGCAAGTCAATAAACTTATACCTAAATAATGGCTGTAACCAATAAGTCTCTAGATAACATATTAATCGTATAAATACATTCCTTCATAAATATGCGTTATCCCTATTGCGATAACAGAAACTAGAAGATGCAATAAACATCTCGGCGCTCTGTAATTCCAATAAAACAACAGGATAAATGTTGGTTACAAAGTTTATTGAATGAAGAGTTCAAAGGAAGAAGATTTTTTGCTATTCGATCAAGTTTTGTACCAGAACACTTTTACCAGCACTTCTTTCAATCCTCTCGAAGCACTTCTGAGATGCGTTTTTGGTATGGCCATCAGGTCGTTCTTCGATTCTGGCTTTTTCTCATCGATTGAGGCAAAACTTTTAACGGGTCTCTACATTTCTGGAAATAGAAAAAGGAACCATATCTGGTGAATTACGTTGGTTGAGGCATAATCACGGTGTTTTTTTATGTATACGTGTGTTTGGTCATGACTTAGCGATAATTTAATGTCATCAAATATACCTAATATTATCGACAAAACACCAAACTTGGAAGTTTACACCTCTTAGTTTTGGAGTAGCCCCCATTTAAAATTACTTTTTTATTTTCGTTGCTCTTTCAAAATAATATCGATTTCTTTGGATATAAAGGTCCTACAGATGTGAAAAAATGTTTTTTTGAAAGATGATACTAACCATCTTCCATTGAAGTATAACAATATAAAAAATCATTAACTTGAAAACGCCATAAATTTTTCTTAAATGTTTCAGTAAAAATATGTACTGATTTTCTTAGTAAATCCGCAATAGTACAAAAACTAGCACATTGAAGTATAATTTTTTTCAATGATTTAACAGTCGATGATATTAGCTACAAAACACACCCTTACATCATTTCTGTAGTTACATGATTTGAGAGTAATTGCTGTTCGAATCATGATCACTACGCGAGCAAAAGACACAAGATAGGTCGTCATGAATGCCACTGCCTGTCAACAGAGCCAGAGGCAGCCATTTTGAGCAATTTTTATGATTAATTCGTTGTTTTGATCATTGAAAATTAATTATGCCTTTTATTGTTGCGTCTTCATCATTTAGTCCTCTTTCACCATTGATTTTCTTATTCCACTGATCCATGTCGTTCTTGGTCATTCCTCTTTTTCTGTTTTCCGGAGTTTATCCATCTCATTACTTTCTTTGCACATGTCCATAACCATACCAGCTGATTCCTATCTATATATATTCTGTGACTGTCTCTTTATTCCATATTACCCCTCATTATCAAATTCGGTACCCTCTCTCTTCTCGAAGTTTTTGATGCTCGTCGTATTACAATCCAATCCTGTAGCTTCTATCCTCCTCCTCAGTTGTTTTTTTAATCGCCAAGTTTCAGATCCGACACTAGGGTCCTTTTTATTAGTGTTTCATATATGAATAAGTATTGTGTTTTAGATATATTCATCTGAAGACCCATCTTCCATACTTTTCTTGAAGCTTTCTCGCCATATATTCTAGGTACATTCGCACGAATAACTTGATCGTCGGCAAACTGAAGAGTGTATATGCAAGTATCTCCATCAATTTCTATACCATACCTCGACATTTTCTATTCCACAGTGACATGCTTTCGCTATATATATATTGAAGAGCGTAGTAAGAAATGCAAAACCCTGGCGTAACCTTTATTGACTGAAATTGGCTCTGATTCTTTATTTCCAACCTCACGGTGATTTTTCAGCCAAAAAATCACGAACAAGGGAACAAGCATCGTACGTGAGCTGGTGCATATTCGTAGTTTTCGCTACCACACGTTCCATGCCCAAAACATTCGAGAAATTGCTTGGCATGAAGAGATTGATAAGCCAACGTTCAATGCAACTTTTTCAATAGTGATTCGACGATATTCAAAACCAATTTTTCTATTTTTTCGATGTTTTCTTCTATTGTTGACGTGTTTGCAACTCCTGGAAGCTTATCGTCATCAACATTTCTCGGCCTTCTGTATGGCGCTTATACCACTTATAAACACTTTTTGAGACAAAGTGGACTTGCCAAATGCCTCAGTCAAATATCAAGTGCTTTGGAGCCATTATTCTATTTTAAACGCGATTCATTCTTCTCGAAAGTCAAAAATCAAAGAACCCAAAAACGTGACAAACTTTTTCAGTTGTCAACAACAAACCACTAATACCTCAGAATAAAAAGTAAACCTAGATTTGCCTTAGCGCATTTGTTATGCAGCCAAGTAGAATCTGTTATGAACGCGAAACCATATTCCAACGTTGCCGTATGTTTATTTCGAATTGAAATAATTGGTCTATCGCTTCCCTACTCTGATACTAACGCTTGTGTCCGTTATAGACAACTTTGTCAGTTGGGCAACATCGTATGTTAATGTTTAGTTTCTTGATGCTATGTGTTTACATTTTCGTTTCGATATTACGTCCATAAACTGAATTATTTTATGATTTGGTTGCAATTTATTGCTACTATTCAGGTACTTATAGATAGGCAAAATTACGAAAATGTTGTACCTATTATTCAGGAACTGTAGAAATGAAAAACCTCACCTAGTTCATTCACCCCAATGCGGTATTGAAATGCTTTCCATCTCATTCTAGTGCTTGGTTGATTACAATGCAGTACTATTCACGTGTATGGGCATCTCTATTCTAACATAACAAAACAAAACAAAATTCGAAGAATCGAATGTAAACAACTCTCGGAAATTTAAGAAAAAAACAAGAAAAGATAGCTGTCGCAATTGAAAGCGCACATGCAACAATACCATGAATCGCTCGAAGTAATAGATGCGTAGATTTTTAGCACGAATAGAGTCGTTTCCTCTGAGCTCATGAGAATTAATACTATCTAAACTGCCTGACGTATAGATTCAAATCATATCTAACATTTCGAAAAATTTCAAAATCCCATGTTAGAACACTTTCTTAATTTTGTGCTACTTACACTTTTTCTTATCAATAGATCATTTCTGAAAACTCATCAATGAGTTGACCTCGATTAAATTTTTGATTTACATCATTAGGCAGTTTATTGAAGGAAACCAGAGGATACGTCGTGCTCAAGTGACCTTACAGTATCAATTTTTGCCACAAGAGTTCCTTTCGGTAGGTCAAATGTTATCGAATGAACTCGAAAAGGTCTCGGAGATTATTGTTCTGAAGGAAAATGAACGATAATTACTGTGTTTTAGTTCTGTGATGTACTTGCCTCGAAAGTGAGATCCCTTTGAAGAAACTGTCAAGTTAGGTGAGAAATTTCAATGATTCCATGTGAATTCATTCATATTGAGAACTACAGAGAGGTTTTACGCGCCCCACAAAAAAGTTGGCTAGGTTTTTCAATACGTTTGCCTGAAATTTTTTTTTTCGTTTCTGATATTTGTGTAAATTTCGACAAGTCCTTTCATTATCTGTTTTTCGATGGTTTTGTGCTTATTTATCCAACTAGGGCACCTATATCGGGTGTCCCAAGGTGAGTGGCCTAATAGATCAAATTGGCGTGTTACAAAAATGGCTCTATTCCCTCAATATTTGAGATTCAAGTCAGAAATAAAGCAAGCTCTTAGATATTGATCTGATCTATGTCACTGCTTTCGAATTATTGTTGTCAGTTATACAGGATGTACCAAAAAAATTATCATAATAAAAATAATAATGATCTAATAGGCTACTCACCTTGGGACACCCGATATATAATTTGGAGAGGACTTGACATTGAAAAATTATTATTTTCGTGTTTCTCAACGCAAGTCCTTGTCAAGAAAAAATATTGCTCTATATAACCTTCCAAACATAAGGAAAATTTAATATTCAATGCAGGCTTGACAGAAAACGAATTATTGATGGAAGTGAAGCATAAGAACCTTAATTCTAAATGAGCACGAATTTCACAAGATTCATGAAAGTTTTTTTCTGGCATTTAACCTGTCACAAAAGCTTCGATCTAGATTCTAAGTGTGATGAAAGTATTGATAAGTTTCAATATACAGTGAACTTCCCCATAACGAACGTCTGTGTAACGAATTTCTCTGTATAACGAATTTCGTACAAGACATTGCACCTTGAATCCAAAGTCCATGTTGAAAAACACCTCTAAAACAAAGTAAATTCTCTCTTTAAAGAACTATTCAAAGAACATCACTCTTTGAATGGGTATTGGTAAGAAGGTATAAGGGTGGGTTTTTCCGAAATTTCTCCGAGCGTACGTAATAAATTCCGACCTTAAACTAAATCATTACGGCCGGTAGAGAGATCCTTCTGAAACAGTTTTAAATACACCCCTGGCTGTTGGTTTCAATCTAAGGTGAAAGTTGTGCAAAAATGTCTAAAAGCACGTGCTAAAGTTTGAATGATAAACTTAAATTGATGAAGTCGACCGCGACATTGCCGACTATAGAAACAAATTTTCTGTATAACGAAATTTCTTTATACGAATGTTTTTTGCGGATTTAGCACTTTCGTTTTAGGGTTCCACTGTATTATTATGGTCTAAATAATAGGAAAACTTTGCGAATTACATTAATAACTTCGATGAAAAAAATGAACATCATTTTATGTATATTACGAGTATTTAGCGACTTACAGAAGTTGTCTGAAAATCTACTTATTTGAGTAGTTCCAGATAATATTTGTCATATTCTTCTCAAGGTATTTCTTTCACTTTATGATTTTTTTTACACTACTGTTATTTACATACATAAAGAATCATTTCTGCATAATTCTAACAACAACTAAACAATAGAACACAATAAAAAAATTGTGCTGCATATTTAATTCAATCTGTTGACTATTTACATCCATATTCTATTATAATTGAGGAGTAACATTAATTTGGAAATGAATTATTTATCAGGTTTTTTCGATAAATTTCCAACAATTCTGCCAACTTTCCTGATAAGTTTTTACTCTATTTCGAGGCATATTGTTGCATTTTCAATGAATACTACAAGTCCAAGTTAATTCAACTGCGAAGCTACGGTTCATGCAAAAAATCATACCGAGATTATTTCTTCGTAAAATTTTCTGAACTTTGATCAGAGATATTCTTTTTGCAGTTATATTTGCTTAATCGTTTGATGATAGCATACATCATTACATTTGCATTTTTGACCTGTAGTTGATTATGATTATAATGATTACTTCTGCTTCTCTGAAGATCCCCTTTCGCTTAGGTGAGCGTCCTTACGCCACCTTATACATGTCCTTGGATAAAGAAGAACTATGCTGTGCCAAGTTCAAAGTTACCTTCCGGTTGCAAGTCTTCACTCTAAAACTAAAATAGTTGGACTTAATTTGAGTTTATAGGCTCATACTGTAACGAAGAATTATTCCAAATTATCCCTGATGTAATTACGAAGGATGAGGTCAGGATACCAAACAGATCTGTTGAGATCCAGATTGATCCTGTATCGAATAGGTCTTACAAGATATAATAACATTACAACCAGTAATGCCCACACTACTTAGTTGATAATAATGGCCCAATTGCAACAAAATTGAGAAATGTGAAGTCTGTTCAAAAGGAGAGGTGAATTCCAATTTTTTTTGGAAAGAATTTACTCAATACATCTGGCCCTTCGGGAATCAAAGGAAACGAAGAGGCCATAAACTTGCCAAAGAGGGCGCACGAATGTCACTCATTGGCCCAGAACCCTTCTGTGGTATAGGTAAATGTACCAATAAAAAGGAGTTTCTGGAAAAGGAGTTAGCCGAGAGAAAAAACTCTGGCGGAATCTCCCAGGGATGAATCATTCCACTAGGTTCCTTCGGAACAACAAGATCCAAAAGATATCTGGATCTTGGTAAGAAACAATTACACCTCCTCACTGGTTTTCTTGCAGGACACTGTCGCCTCAGGAAGCACCTGTTGAGGATGGGAATAACTTACGGATACTGACGAGTGTAGGTTTTCATCATTTATTGAAAATAAATCGGTTTCTGTTCGTCCGATTGAAATGATTGATACCTCATTTTATAGGTAAATTAATTCCCTACAAATGACCTATTGGCAAATTTCTTCTATAACCTACCGTTTTTCAAAGATTTCGAATAAACTTGGTAGCAGATGGAAAACACGTTTTGTTATATTTTGTTGAAAATAAATCGTTTCTGTT
Organism: Propylea japonica; assembly: GCA_013421045.1. Classification (NCBI taxonomy): domain Eukaryota; kingdom Metazoa; phylum Arthropoda; class Insecta; order Coleoptera; family Coccinellidae; genus Propylea; species Propylea japonica. The sequence continues at coordinate 36,543,488 of CM024245.1, read as the reverse complement.
CATCCATTCAAAATGGTTGATACCTCATTGTATAGGTAAATTAATTCTCTACAAATGCCAAATGCGTGACTTTCCTCTATAACCTACCGTTTTCGAAATTTTTCGAATAAACTTGGTAGCAAATGGAATAATACATTTTTTCATCTATTGTGCATTGTTTGATTGAATGTATAATAAATAGCTCTCGATATTTCAAAATTTACCTTTCTTATCGAACAGAGCTGGTAAAGTCATTTCAATCTTTTCACTTTCATTTTATATAGATAATGATATCATTTTTGTTTCTTCCAGAAATGTAAACATGAAGAAAAGAAGAAGGCTCCACGTCCAAATCATCCTTCTAGTCCTAGGTTTAAGCTTAAGTTTAATAGGTATACTCCTACTAGTGTTCTTAGATCCCATCCATGTTGGTATAATAAAAACAGCGATGACCTTCAAGGAAGGATCAGCTTCTTATATGGCGTGGCTCATCAACGATCCCCCACTTGACATGGACGTCTATCTCTTCAATTGGACCAACCCAGAAGAAATGAGAAATCCAGATGTGAAGCCAAAGTTTGACAGAATAGGACCGTACAAGTTCAAGGAATGTAGGGAAAAGATAAACATCACTTGGAACAAAAACAATACAGTGTCGTTCAAACACAGAAAAATGTATCACTTCAATGCAAATGAGAGTGTCAGATCTTTGAATGATTTGATTACTACAGTCAATGCAGTCTCTTTGGTGAGTGGATTATATTTTTTGAATCTAGAGCTTGATAGTTGATAGTTTAAAAAGGGGTTACAGTTCACTGCGACCTCAAGGTCTATTGTGCCCCCTTACAGAGCTGTTCTGACCACATATTTCACAGCTCGCCTTCCAGTTCCAGAGATCTGATTATAGCTAGTATCTGTGTATTCTTCAACGAGGCTAGTTCCTCACCCTTACAGTTTCTCGACCAAGGCATTCTCTCCTTAGGCTCACAATGCCAAAGCATTCCGTGACTGGGTGGGTGGGGCTTTCTTGCTCTTCCCCACAGAACCTACACTGGTCAGTGTCTGATAATCCCATCCTCAACAGGTGATTCCTAAAGCGACAGTATCCTGTAAGAAAGCCAGTGAGGAGGTGTAATTGTTTCTTACCAAGATCCAGATACCTTTTGGATCTTGCTGTTTCAAAGTTCCGAAAGAACTTATGGAATGATCCATATCTGGGAGATTACGCCAGAGTTTTTCCCCTCGGCTTTCTCCGTCTCGAGAAAGTCCATCTTATAGGTACATTACCTGTACCACAGAAGGGTTTTGGGCCAATGAGTGACATTCGTGCGCCCTCTTTGGCAAGTGTATTGGCCTCTTCGTTTCCCTTAATTCCCGAATGGCCGGGAACCCAGGTTTAAAAAGACCTCATTTTTTTGCCTACCTCAATGGGAAATCAAGAGCTTACATGACACAATATGTATATTAAAAACAAAAAAATTCCTTGCTGAGGTTAGTGCAAAGAGCATAATATTCTATGTATGATACGAGACCTCAGGGAAAACCCTCAGTAGAAAAGAGCCTTAGTGCCGTTTTTACAAAATTAAAACTATTGAACTTTGAATAATATCTGGAAATGCCTACGGAATTCTGAATCTATAACAAAAAACATCGTAGCAGAAAAATTAACCAGAAAAATAAAATGATTAAAATTGTATTTCAAATTTAAAACCCTATTCAAAGAGAATCGTCAACTTCATATATTATTATAGCTCTTAAGTGACCCTGAAATTTGAATATGAAACAATTATCTAGTTATGAGATGATCTTTTGTCTTCTCTGCTTCTCCGCAGTCGCAACTAGGACTCTCAACTGACATAAATAATGAATACTTTAAATAGTTGAGACTACGTTGTGATTTTTTCATGACACGTTTTTGGCTACAAAAATTAATTGATGATTGATGAAAGTATTTTTTTTTCAGACTATAGGTTACAAAATGCGACACTCAGGATACTTCTCAAAGAGGGCGATATCATATTCTCTTTCTGGTTTGAGTTCTGTCGAAGTTACCCAAACTGCCGGAAAAATTCTATTTGAAGGTTTCGATGACAGTATTTTAAGTATTCTGAACGTGGCCTCTTTCGGGGAGATAACGGACAAATTTGGGTTATTTTATGGGGTAAGTAATCGTTTGAGCTTTATACGAAAAAGAATTTTGTGAAAAAAACTCTGAATTATGTAGTGAAAATTGTCCAGAACATAAAGAAACATTGAAATAATATACATGAAATGTTTGTTTGTGGCGACTCCCAAGAAATCATTTCAATCTATATTCGTCTTTCTTTCATGACAAAAATCATTTCTATTGTTTTCATTTATATTAAGTTTGTTTTTGCCATTTAAATGTTTCAATGTTGTTCATTTATTTCCTTCATGATTTGTTTTCTTTCTTTTTTCTTTGAATGATTTAATGTAGTAAGTAGCATAATCATATAATTTTGATAAAAACCCAATAATAGTTACAGATTTACTTTTCAAATGAGTTGAGAGTAGTTAGAATATTAAAATTGTCAAAACATTTCGTTCACATGAAATTCTAAATATTTTCCGTGTCCATCTTATAATAAGGTATTTTATACAGTGTGTTTGGTAGTGACTTAGCGATAATTTAAGGGCATCAAATATACCTAATTTTATCGACAAAACACCCAAATTTGGAAGTTTACCCCTTTAGTTTCGGAGTAGCCCCCATTTTAAATTTACTTTTTTATTTCCGTTGACCCTTCCAAATAATATCGAATTCTTTGGACATGAAGGTAATACAGATGTGGAAAGAATGTTTTCCGAAATATGATATTACCACCTTTTATTGAAGTTTAAAATATAAAAACATTTAACTTGAAAACGCCATTGAAAAATTCTTTAAAAAAGTTTTAGTAAAAATATGTACTGATTTTCTCAGAAAATCCACAATAGTACAAGAGCTAGCACATTGAAGTATAATTTTTTTCAATGACTTAACACGCAAGGATATAGCTACAAAACAACACTTACATCATTTCTGTAAGTTACAAATTTGAGAGTTATTGCTGTTCGAAACATGATCACTACGCGTGCAAAGACACAAGACAAGTCGCCATGAAGGCCACTGCCTGTCTACACAGAAGATGCGGCCATTTTGAGCAATTTTCATGATCAATTTGTTGTTTTCTCATTGAAATTAATCGAAAGTACAGTACTGAGGTTTTTTTATTTTATCAATTTTCATAAGGGTCATGTTCGAACAGCGATAACTCTCAAATTATGTAACTTACAGAAATGATGTGAGTGTTGTTTTGTAGCTTGTGTCCTTGCGTGTTAAATCATTTCAAAGAAATTATACTTCAATATGCTAGTTCTTGTACAATTGCGGATTTACTGAGAAAATCAATACATATTTTCACATGTTTCAAAGAATTCTTTATGGCGTTTTCAAGTTGAATGTTCTTATATTGTAATACTTCAATGAAAGGTGGTAGTATCGTCTTTCAAAAAACATTTTTTTCACATCTGTAGGACCTTTATGTCCAAAGAAATCGATATTATTTGGAGGGTCAACGAAAATAAAAAAGTAAATTTAAAATGGGGGCTACTCCAAAACTAAGGGGGTAAACTTCCAAGTTTGGGTGTTTTTGTCGATAATATTAGGTATACGTATTTGTCGTATTTGATGACCTAAAATTATCGCTAACTCGTGACCAAACACACTGTATAATTTTGATGAAAAAACAATAATAGTTATAGATTTACGTTTTCAAATGATTTGAGAGAAGTTAGAATGTAAATATTATCGAAACATTTCGTCCACATGAAATTCGAAATATTTTCCTTGTTTTCACATTTACATCTTATATTCAAGTATTTAATATTTATGAACCATTCTTAATGTTTATTTTCTTGCAGACTAATGGCTCGCAAGGTAAAGATGGTTATTACAACATGTATTATGAAACAGACAACAATTTTGGAAAAATTGCACAGTGGAACTACAGAAACAAAACTGATTTTTATAGCGGACACTGCAATGACATCAGAGGATCTGCAGGAGAATTCTATCCTGTAAATCAGAAAAAGGATCACATCGTTCTGTATTCGCCAGAACTTTGTCGATACGCCGTGATGGAATTCGCTGGAGAAGTTGAGGTCAAAGGAATCAAGGGTTACAAATATACTGGGGATCATATTTTTGATAACGGTGAGCATATCAAGTCAATATAATTTCGAGATATTTTATAAAACACGAAACATTTAAAAAAGCCAACGTTTCGAAGAATGTAGAGACTACGAGGGAAGTTCAAATATAAACGTGACTTTTCGATTTTCAGGCACAATAGTGGGGGGGAACATTCCTGATTTTTTTGTTGTTGGGTAGGTTTGTTAGGAGTAAGGAAACCACGTCGGATTGTCTCATCGACCCCCTCGGTGTCCACTGTGACGATGTTTCAGCAAGAGGTTCCTCCGTCAATTGCGCAACGTTTTTTTCTTTCCACTCCTTACTCGCTTGTTTAGACTCTGGGGTGTAGTGGTGCACCCATGTTTCATCACAGGTTATAATGTGAATGAGAAATTAGTCTCCTTGTTCCTCAGATCGTGCAAGAAGACGCCCACACACCTAAAAACGATGCAATTTCGGGTCAGCTGTAAGAAGGAGAGGAAACCACCTGGCGCAACCCTTACGGTACCCTTACTCCTCTGTGAGTATGGAGTAGGTGCTCCCATAACTTATCCCGCCCTAATTTGCAATTTCAGAAAAAGTACGACGTCTATCGTCGCTAATAAGCTGTCGAACACTACTGATATTGTTCGCTGCGGTCATGGCTCTCATTTTCAACACAATCACGATCCTCCACGAACTGTTTATGCCATGCAAACACTCTGGCTCGCGAAAGTGTCTCTTCTCCGAACATCATTAGTCAATCTCCTCAAGACTTTGGCCAGCTTTACTTGATTACAACAGGTTGCGCAATTGACGGAGGAACCTCTTGCTCTAGCATCGTCACAGTGGACACCGAGAGGCTCGATGAGGCAATCCGACGTGCTTCCCTTACTCCTGACAAACCTACCCAACAACAAAAAAATCAGGAATGTTCTCCCCCCACTTTTGTGCCTGAAAATCGAAAAGTCGCGTTCATATTTGAACTGCCCTCGTATATAAAGATTCAAAACAAAATGGAACGACATGAAGTCGATCGAGAGGGGGTATATCACATGGATCTATCTTAGGGCTACTCTAGGTTATCAATTACACAAATTTGCCTTCAATTTCACTTCAGTTCCTCATTCGACCATTCCTTTTACCAAAATTCTATGTTCTAGAGTGATTTGAATATTTTTTTGTTTTAGGTACCCTGAGACCAGAGAATAAATGTTTCTGCAATGGCGAATGCTATCCTTCAGGTGTCTTCAATGTATCACTCTGTAGACAGGGATCACCAACGTTCCTTTCGTTTCCAAATTTTTACCATGCAGACCCTTACTACATCAATTCTATTGAGGGAGTCTACCCAGATAAAGAAAGGGATGAATTTTATATTGTTTTAGAACCCGTAAGTCTCAGAAAAATAAATAAACGCGCAAAAAAATTAACGCACATTATGGAAATCTCAAATTTTTTCTACAACTGAAGGTGTTCTCAATGATAATTATTTTTATCAGAATTATGCATGCAGATGTTATCCACTTTCAACGTTTTTCTTCAATGCAGATGTTTTTTTTCCACCAGGAATAAAAAAAGATGAGATTATCAGATTTTGAATGAATTGGTTCTATTCTGAAATCAGTTGTTCTCGATCAATTCTAGTGATCAATAGTTTTTTCGTTCGATTTTCTACACTCGATCGCTATGCAACGCGAAACACGCAATTTGACCCAAGAGGAATGTGCCTAAGCGGTACTTTTGCGAGAAGAAGGGTGGACATACACAAGAATTGCAGAAAGGTTTGGAGTTTCCCATACTAATGTGTCCAGAATGTTGCAGCGATTCAGGGAGACAATTTTGAATGTCCGAAGACCAGGACAGGGCAGACTACGGGTAACAACTGCCATTCAAGAACGTTACTTGAGAGATTCTTCGTTAAGAAGTTCAGAAAATCATCCAGCTACTCTTAATGACTCAGAGAAATCTGAGAAGGATTAGATCAGAACCTTTTGAGATCATTTTTTTTTAGTATGAACCGTCGTTGCCGATCTGTAATTAACGGAAGGGGTGGAAATACCGAGTATTAAGTCATTTATCAGCATTACAGTATTTTTGAAAATTGTTTATTTCTCTTTTTCACATAGGATTCGGTGAAATCCTGAATTTTTTTCCATTTAATGTATATTGTTTCGTTCAAAACCTCCCGAGAGAACGAGAGAACATAAAAAATAGGTCAATGTAGAGTTAACTTGCGCAGTGTAAATGGTAAATTGATTAGGTCACATTTTTTTAATTTTATTCTCAAAACTTTTCGTCATTTTTTTGCAGAAATCTGGAATTGTGATAGATTTTGCAGCTAGAATGCAGGTGAACATGTTGCTTCAACCTATTGATAACATATTGTAAGTTAAATTTTTTCAAAGCAATTAAAATAAACATGAAATTGTGGGTATAGTTCGTTCACGAAAGGTTGAGCCGTCGGTTGGCCATGGAAATTTGGCATATTCAACTGTGTATATTGAAATTTTAGATTGTTTTGTTTATTTTCTTGACTATGATAAGACGCAATGTTGTCAATATTGCATAGATTTTCTGATTACTCGTAAGCTCGTCGGACGAGGCCAGGTACATTCGGCAACCTTGACTTTATTTTACGTTATGTCAGCAAATACTGCCAACTCCAGATGAATAAATAAACGCCTACTATGCGCTCAAAGTTTCGTGAACAGACTGTAGCCATTAAATGATTCAGTTTCTACAGACTTAGCGGTTATATTTTGTATAATTGTTCACATTATTTACTCAAATTATTATTCATTGATATCATTTTTCAGGCTTTTCGAGAGAGTGAACAAAGCTTTCATACCAATTTTCTACTTTGATCAGAAGATCTCCATCAAAGATCACTTGGTGACAAGTATAAAACTCCTCCAGAACTTCCCCGAAATTTGCACTTGGACATCTGCAGCTTTATTGACGATTAGCACTTTGATCTTGGTAGGATTATTTGTAAACTTTTATTACGATTGTGCCTGTACCAAGAAGAAGTATGAGATAGAACAAGTGAAGAAGCCAGTTTCAAAGCAGGATATATCTGCACCAAATGCTGAATATTTGAAATATTAATTTTAAAAACTTGTACATAATGAAATTATAATTATATTTTATATAGAAAAATGTAGTATTATTGCAAACGAAAGTAAAACTTAAAATATAGAAGGTTTAAGGAGAGGACTCTCGATCGCTGAACGGTCAATCTGGTAATTTGCAGAAGCTAGCGCCATCTCCAGGAACCTCAACGAATTGTCTTACTATATTATACAGAAATATTAAAAGGATACCAGGCAGTTCATTTCTTTTTCGTTAGATGGATATTAGACTGCTGAAGTGTAGTATTTAACCCTGGAGCTACGACGTTAATTTTTTTTTATAACGTTAATATATCATCAGAAGAAAGGTAAAGCTAGAGATATTAAGTAAATAATGATAGAAAGTCGTAGATTTTATTGTATTCAACCTATTAAACAATTCTGGATCGGCGTAAAGCAAGAAATGACATATTTTCTCAAGGTACCAATAAAAATTTCAGGAGAAAATCCGAGTGTTTTTGATGTCACCTGTTATATTAATATTTGATTCTTAATATGGTGGATATGTGAGATTCATCTGACTACGATTGTTAAATTGAATCCATGAAAGTTAGTTCCATCACATCAAAACATAGAATATTGTATATTTTTAAAACATCAATCAGTGTAATAGACTTGATGACTGATGTTTATAGTCCGTTCACGAAAGGTTGAGCCGTCGGTTGGCCATGGAAATTTGGCATTTTCCACTGTGTATATTAAAATTTTAGGTTATGTTAATTATTTTCTTGTCAGATTGATATGCAATGTTGTCAATATTGCATAGAGTTCTCTGATAACTCGCAAGCTCGTCGAACGGGGCCGGGTACATTCGGAAACGTTGTCTCAATTTTTACGTTATGACAGCAAATACTGCCAACTTCTGATAAATAAACGAATGCCTACTATGCGCTCAAACTTTCGTGAACGGACTATAGATGAAAATTTCCCTATACGAATCTAGGGCCAGAGAATTGATTCCAAAATAGTGAATGCGCCAAATGAAAATATTTTCCATGTGATCTGCAATATGGCGTCATGCAAGGAATTCATAATTCACCTATTATACTTCTTCTATTCTCCATAAGAGAGCGACACGTATAACTTTCTCAAGAATTTCTTCAAGTTCTGCAACGTTTATTCCAAGAATTCATTATTGCACAGAAATTTAAAAGATACCTATATCAATATAAATCTCAATATCTATAGATCTTGCCATAGTTTTTGAACACTTATATAGGTTGACAATGCGAATGGGTCAGTGAAAATATATGTTTCACCCTCGAATTCCTATTGCTAAAACAAAGGAAATATTAAATAGTGAAAATGGTATATTGGCAGATATGGTTTCTGTACCTCCGAATTGACAGATAAATAGATTAACCTGTGACAGAATCGTTTTAACTGGCAAAATGGAAAAAATATCGAAAGACATCCATAAAATCTGTGAGAAACTTGAATATTCTCGCAAAATTTGCAGAGGAAACACAATAACTGATATTTTGCTATAAAATTTGTACCTATAATTTTCATCACTTTTCTGTCACTCAAATGCTCGTGTGTCGTTCAGAACAAATTTTTTTCGTTTAAAACAAGTTATTTTTCAATACCTAATTATTCATATGTTTATTTCGATAACTATCAAACATTCTGAAATTGTCTATTCATTATTTAGATATAGGTATCTAGGTTCCCAGAATCTAGTCCAAAGATAATATTAGGAACATGTAGATAGAAATTTCAATTATTCAGTTCAAGGTATGTCCAAAATCGTGTTATCAAGAAAATTACATAACAAACATTGCTCAAGAACAATTCAAAGAAGTTCTCACCTTTAACATGATGGATCGATGGAATCTGAAATTCGATAGTTGCTTCAGGAATATCTGTTTAAATATTTCGTAAATTTCATTAACACAATCTTTGATTAATTTTAAATTTTCACACTCATTCCTTCTCTAATTTGATTTTTCATCTTGAAATGATATCTGCCTGAACGAAGCAACAGAAAAACGACGAGCAAGTTAGTAAAATAAAGAAAGTGAAAGTAAAAATTCATTCGATAAAATCATTTATAAACTCCTAAAACTATGATTCAATAAAAGAATCTTATGTTATTTCAATAATTATTTTTATTTTATTTCGCATTTTATTTGTTTGCTATATAATTGAATTAATTTTGCCTATACATTCATGGTATTTCTGATAGCACAATGCTGAAAGAAAGTGCCACATTTCTTATGAATGAACAGCAAAATTCAATTTCGAAAATCATTAATTAATAATTAATTAATCGAAAAAACAGTGAACTTAAAGCAGGCAGACACGTGAACAGGATATTTCTGAATAGTGCAGATAAGAAAGGACGAAATGTGAGTCAGTAAGATAGCAAAACTGCTGAAATAGAAAAAAAGATCACATCACATACATCTAGGAGTTCCATCCGAAAGATTTTGATAATTGATATCTGTTTAATTGAAGACAATGAGTGAAGTAACCTTTCTGATGATTTTCATTTTGAATCGTTAGAAATACTTTTTTTAACGTTTTAATTTTAGGTTATGAAGATATAATCAATGGGTGAAATACAAAGATATTTTATTTTATTATATTATTTCATTTTTTTGTAGAATATCTTTGGTGAAATATCATCAAGTATGGATTCTCATATATTCCAAATTATTTCAAACCTATAGTTTAAATGCAATGAAAATCTTATTATAATAAAACAGATTGTCGTATTCTTATTTTTGTTTTTCCTTATCATTAATTTTGTATTGCTTCTTCTTAAATGATCATGTTTTTTATTATTCCAAAGTAATGCCAAATTTTTATGTGTGAGGATCTTTCTTGAATGGAGAGTAAGGTTCTCGTTCTAGTCAGTGCTGAGATATCTGGATTTTTCATTTTGAAACAATCGGTAATGCATGAATAGTATATTATGCATCGAGCGTATAATGATAGCTATTATTCGAGAGGTGAAGTTTAGGCTATAAACCGTAGGCGAGTGGCCCAAATCACCGAGTGAATAACAGCCATTATGCGCGAGTAGCATACTACACTTTAATCACGACTAATGAGTATATTTCTTGAAGATTTTAACATTTGGCGACCGCGACAAGACCCCGTCTATGACAAGCGTGAAAAAAGTCAAGTTGGCACATGAGAAATTTTTGGAGAACTGGTCATTGTATATTTTGTGATAAAAAAAGCTTTAATTGAAATAATGAATATAGATTTGGCCCTCGATTGACAAGATATTCCCATATTTGTTAGTTTGAGTACATTATACCAAAGCTGAATCTATGAAGCCTCTGACAGCATTATAATCTCATTATTCCCTTGTAATTAATGGGTATTTCTATTAAGACCGAGTACAAAGACGTACAATGGACGGATTTTACTATAGTCGTGGATAAATATAGTTTTAAGGGTGATTCCTCACTTGCTTGCGAATGCCGAAGCGTTGACTTATAGACAGCATGATATAAGAATACAGAATATTTCTTCTATCGTGGTAGACAGGAAAGGAAATTGATGGAAATGGCCTCAATAACATTTCAATAACCGTTGGTTTATTATGGGTCGCCTCAGGTTAAAGCTAGTCGAAAACATTTTTAATTGTTGACACCAAAAACTGTCAATAACATAATGTTTATCATGTATTATATTCTTTTCCCTAAACTATTCAAAGGTTTAGGTTATCTTCAATCAGGATGATGTAACATTCGCGAATGTTTCATAGGGGTAATTTTTCAGTAGATTAGGGGAGATCGTATTCTTATCAACATTTTATCGTAAAGATGAATGTGTTAGTAAACTATGACCTAAAAAATTTTTAGAATGTTTACACTGCTAAATGGAATGATTTCTCAGAAGCCAGACGTAAGATGTACTTTAGCATCCTCAACTTTAATGTACTATATTTAGCTGATTCATAATTAATAAATCATTTATTAATTAAATCTTTAAGACTTGATGATGTGCAGAAAATTCCAATTTTGAAAAGATAGTTGTTGAGAGTTTGACCCCATTTTCCTATAGTTTTTATTGAAAAAAACATAGAGGATATTCTTGAATTAATTTTATTGTCCGTTCAATTTGTGACAAAAAATCTCTTTTTCTTTTTTTTTCGTGTAAAAAAATTGAATATCTTAACGTAGCGTCTCTACACATAAAAGAATCAATAATAAACCAGTTACAAAGTTGAAAGAACATGTTCGATTTCGAATCACGGCAATCTGAGTTTTTCACCTTTTTTCCTTCCTGAAAAAAAAATGAGATCGAAAAGTACCTATTATTTTTTGTTTTATATATCCTCCAAGTTAAGAGCTGTAGTGCTAAACATTCAAAATACATGTATATACAATATAGGAAAATATTTTTTACAAGATCATTCATATTATTCATAATCCATATTTCTTAAACAACCACTGTTTCCTACCTTGATCTTGAAACAATAAAAATCCTTGTCTGCACGCGATGGCACTTAAACAGATTCAAAAGAACTCATTGGCAATGAATTTGTTGACCTCACTTTATTCTTCGAATCTACCGTTCCTCAATGTTAATAATTCGACCTCATACTTCAGATGTTTTCTCTTCAAGAGGTCTGTTCAATTGATATGAAATTATGAGAAAAACTACCGCATATTACTGAATTCCATATATTCTCGACGATTGCTATGGAATGTATACATTCTTGCTCTAAATTTTATCATAAAATGTTTCCATTTCCTTTGGTTGTTGCTTCGTGAAATCATTTTAAATTCGTGTAATTAGATATTTCGATAATTATGTTGAACATTGTATTCCTTTCAATCTATTCTGGGAGTTCTGAAACTGCTCTACATACAGAGTGTCCCGGAAAATGTGGAAAATCTCTGGGACTCAGATAGAACATAAAAATAGAAAATGACAAGTTCCCATAATTTTTTTTTCCTAGCGGTCCTCCCTACGAAGATACGACCACCTCCATTTTAGTGGAATAAATTTCAATTACTTACTTCTTTCATTATCTTTTTTTCGAAAACGTTCATTTTATCGACACTGAACAAGAGTACTTTTTCACCTCATCATATACAGGGTGTTAAAAATGTAAGCATTAAAATGAACAACCCATTCCGCCCCTGGTAAACTGAACAAGCTAATTGAAATTTGAGTGATTTAAGAGGTCCAATACTATTAATCATATCAAATTTTCATCAAATTATATCGAGTAGTTTGAAACTTATTCTACTGAAATGGATTTCCAGGGAGAGACGCTTCGAAAAAAAATTATGGGAACTTGTCATCTACATTTTTATGTTCTATCTGAATCCGAGAGATTTCCCACATTTTCCGGGACACCCTGTATATCAATGAAATTCTGACTGTACAAAAAAAACTACAATAAAATCAGGTGAACAAAAATTCAACCCATCGCCTAGTTAACAAAAAAAACTATTCAGGTTTTTTGATTCGAAAACGATACATTCGTGCAAAAAGAGCAAATGATTATTATAAATAAAGTATACAGATACATTCAGAAGAAATAAGATCTCAAAATCTCGAAAACAAAATTCTCATTCAGCTAAAACAATAAAGAAGGTCCTGTCCTTCTGATCATAAACCGACAATCCAATAAAGAGGCCATCCTTATCAAAATTCATACTGAAAAAGATTCCACCTTGCAAAATGGCGGACCAATACGCAATACGCTTGTATCTTATTCGAAATGAGGTTGATTTGTTGATTTCGTCGCAAAAAGTGTCAACCAAAGTTCCAATAGTACAAATGGGATTACTACTGAATGAAACTATTCATTCGATTCACTCTTTTTGGATATTTTCGTTTTTATCAAGGCGGAAGTTGACCTAATAGACAAACTGACCTTCCTAGTCGATATGCGTAGTAATTTCTATATTTTTCTTTGTAATATCTAATACAGATCCCTTCAAAAGTCACAGTCATATTTGATTGGAATGAAAAAAATTTAGAAGAGCATGTGCAGGAGCTTTTGAGAGCAGAATTTCGTATAGGTCTTGAGATTGCTACTAAATATATTCAGTATGAATGCACAATCTTACCACGAACTGGAAATTTTCCAAAAAAAGAAAAATTGATATTGCGATAGACTTTTTCATGGTTATACTAACGTAATCGACACAAATTTGTGCGTACTGCTTTGAATTGGTAGTGCGCATTTTATTTCACTGCAAAATTTCAGCTCGATCGAATTAACAAATTCGGAATCATTCGAAAAAAAGGATAATTTAGAAAAAACCCGATTATGAGATCCTCTTGAAATTGTGCAAAATTGAGTGAAGATCATTGGAATAGATAATTGAAAAAAATTTGAAAAATCGTTGCAATAGAAACTGCTCTATATACTTATAACGCTAAAATTTGGACTTACTTTGAAGAGTCAATAAAATTAGGTGTATAAAAATTCATCTCGTTTTCATGAAAAAAATATTCGGGTTTTTTAGTAGAAAATACTATATTTGGTCAGAAAGAGCAAAAGTTTTATTCTTTTTCTACAATAATACATATAAAAGTGCACATAATGCATTATAGTACACATCAAAAAGAAATCAATAGACAAATATTATAATTTTTTTAAATATTTCCATGAAATTATTAATTTTACCAGTGATCTATATTTAAAAATGTACCCAATTTTGAATTTCAAGTGATAGTCAGATAAATTCAAATTCAAACAGTCTGTGATATTATTCTGTGACTTCAATGTTGAATCAAATCAGTTTCAATAATATTATACAGGGTGTCCCGGAAAATGTCAACGTGGGAAATCTCTCGGATTCAGATAGAACATAAAAAATGAAGATGACAAGTTACCAACATTTTTTTCCTAGCGGCCCTCCCTACGAAGATACGACCTCCTAAATGAAGCCACAGGAAATTCATTTTGGTGGAATGAGTTTCAAACTACTCGATATAATTTGATGAAAATTTGATATGATTAATAATAAATAGTATTAAGGACCTCTTAAATCACACCGCACACAAATTCCAATTAGCTTGTTCAGTTTACCAGGGGCGGACTGGGTTGTACATTTTAATGCTTACATTTGTAACACCCTGATGATAAGGCTTAAAAAAAACAAATTTGGATACCTTGAACATAATCTAAAGAAAGGGTACTCTTGTTCAGTGTCGAGAAAAAATAATGAAAGAAGTAATTGCAATTATTCCACCAAAATGAATTTCCTGTGGCTTCATTTAGGAGGTCGTATCTTCGTAGGGAGAGCCGCTAGGAAAAAAAATTATGGGAACTTGTCATCTTATTTTTTATGTTTTATCTGAATCCGAGAGATTTTCAAACATTTTCCCGAACTGTACAATTCCGAAGCTCTTGAACGCTTATTCAAATTGGGAAAACGATCATTCAACCACAAATATCCTGAAAGCTATTGGTTTAATTCTATTAATGATATGCAAATTCTTCTTTCCTGTTCAAATATTCCTAGCTTCCGTTATACCAATCAATGAATTCAACAAGTGTGCAAAAAAAATCGAACAGTTTAAGACGTGAAACATACCAAACACAGCAATTTTTGACTTATCTTATCGCAAAAAGGAAGATGCTTTCAGTCTGTCGAAGGATAAACCATTAATTAATAATGAACATTTATCTTGTTTTGATTGATTATTTACTACAGTACGGGATTTTAGTAGTCCCCATTTCATAGAAATATCCCGTTTTTTTCTGAAACGTCTCATTTAAACAGTGTTCCCTGTCGTAGTCTCATCATACGCAAAACTTCATCCAAAATGTTCAAACTAACAGCTATAGTTCTTTTGTGTTTAACCTGTCAGTTGGTAAACGCGAGGTGGGTGTCCAAAGAAAACCAAAATCATTATGAAACAAGTGACGGTAGTGGAAAAAGTGTTGAGATTCTTGTGGAACCACTAACGGCAGATGCTGAGCAAAGGTTAGACCAGACATTCTTCAACCAAAAGCTTTTGGATAGAATAAACAAGAACTTGGAAATGTCCAAAACAACACCTATTCCTCTAGAAGTGAAACCAGAGAAAAAAAGGCCAGTTAAGAGACATTGCATGGGTACATTATCTATGCTCATTTGTGTTTGAAAACCACAGGTTAGAATCTAGGAGAATGATTGTTTTATTTAATTTAAGGTATTTAATAAATTTCCCTCATCATCTTGAATTTAATGTTATTTATTAGAATTGCACAAACATTCTAGTATCTAGATGAGAAAATATATAAATGTATAGTCCTTAGGATAGTACGTTATTTTTCGACCTTGTATCGGAATTTAACCTTTACCTATATGTATGCAGTATTTTGTAGTGTAATAATGTATTCTTCACAAATATTGTTTTTATCATTTCGTGGAAGATCATGAGCGATCATAGCTCATACTGATATTATGGCTGTGTATTGAACATTTGTTACCTTCTGAACTGATCATTTGAAAAATCATCATTTACTGTTTCGATCAATTTTATGATTTATTTAAGTGTACCAACTAGAGATTTGAAAATGTTTTTCATGATTACTGAATAAATTTCCATAAATAATATATTATAATAATCGATTTTTTATTGAACCTTTCATAATAAAATAATATGTTTGCATTTTGAGAGGTGGATTAATATTCTCTCTTTTATCATTTTTGATTAATTATTTCACAAAGCTTCCCTTTTGAAGTTTACCTCTATATACTATTACATTTCGTACAAAAGTGCCTTCTGTAAAAAAATATAATTTTGTTTAATCTGAACTTTGAACTATCATAATATCATTAAAAAATATTTCTGATTAAACAAAAATAATTATGGCGTACGTATCTGTCGTAATGCTATGAAGCAAATTGCAAAATAAGATTTCAATTTCAATTGCTTTATAAAGATTTCTTGTTTTTTCCATTTTAGGCTTAGGTTTCCTTACGAATAAAAATTCATATTTGAAACGTTTAAATGGGAATTTCATATTTCTTATAAGACATCGAGGAATTTCAAAAAACTTTCATAATATCAAAAAACATATTTTATAGCCTATTAATTGCTCATATCACCCTATGGAGATTATTGAACGCAAACTGAATCAATTTTTGGTTATTAATTATAGATTGATAATCAAGTTATATAATAATTTTATCATTTTTTCAGATTTTTTAATGACTGAAGTTCATTTTGATAAAAAAATGCTTGTTGAACAAATTATCAATTGAGAGTTCTAAAACTGACGACATGCTAAGAAATTGTTTCAATATTTATAGGGATTATATCAATTTACTCGTATATTTAAATCTGTTAGTCCGGTCAATACCTGGATAATTAATGTGGTTACCTATACCACATGTAAATTCTGAATGAGTATTGGAAGTTTCATCATTTCATGTTTATAATGTTAAGGTCAAGAAGCAGTTTTTGAACTTGTTCAATGAAAGACCTGAAAAATGCAGGCTGCAATAGAATTCAAGTTGAAGAATATATAATTTCCAATTGAATTCTTTTAGTCGAAAGGGTTTTACAATGTACGAGGTACTTTCTGTTATATCTGTAATATGAACAAGGTGTTTTCAGAACTTACTTATATCATTATAGTTAGAATGACTCATAATAAAAAAATTATGATTTATAGATTTTTTGCGTAGTTTCTCCTAGATAAGAATCGTACCGTTGTTTGGTCTAAATGTGTGTGGATTGCACTCACTGATAAAATTTCTAAGGTTGAAGGTATTTGTGTCTGGCTGTCCATCCGTTAATACTCTATATTTTTCGCAATAAAAGAGCTACAGACTTTAAGTTTTTAGGGTAGCTCGAAAATGTTCGAAAAACTACAATCAAACATTCTTCAATTATTAGGTGAAGCTTTCCAGACCTTCCAAAAAGCTCCAGACAAGAGATCCTCGAATAAGCTTAAAAAATGGATCATTTGCAGAAGAATTAGTTCAACATAATAGACTGCCTCTTTTTTACCAATTATCCGTTTTTTGTTTAGTAGTTAGATTTTCGAGAAAAAAAATATTGAAACCATTTTTCAATATTCAATTTGAAATTAATTATTCCAACTGCGGAAACATGAGAAAAAAATGAAATGCTCAATTTATAGTTATTTAATCAACTAGGTTATTAAGACAGCGACTAATGGTCGAGGATATTTTAATGCGTGAGCGGAGCGAACGCGTTAATAGTTCGAGACCATTAGTCGCTAGATTAATAACCGTGTTGATACAAGATTTTTCCGACGATATCAACATAATAGTGTGTAAATTCTCGATTGAAATACATTCTCATTTTGCACAAGACATTCATTTGACAAAATGGAATTTCTATGTTTCTATGTTCCAGTAGAATTTTGACATTTATAGTGCTTCAAAATACTTTGTGTACTTTTATTTCGAGGTCGTCGGAAAACACAATTTAATGCTCAATTTATGCTATATTCAAATGTGCAATCCTCATGGCAACCGTACACAAAGTTTCAAAAGCACTACGAGAAATGTCAGAACTTAGAGATTTCATTGTGTCAAATGTATGTCTTGTATTTCAATCAAGAATTTATACACAATTCATGTTGAGATCGTCGGAAAAATCTTGTAATCAACTCGGTTATTAATCAGGCGACATATGTTCTCGAACTATTAACGCGTTCGCTCCGCTCACGCGTTAAAATATCTTAATTTCGACGGATCGCTAAAGATTCCTGACGCCACATTATTTCTTTCCTCACAAGAGTTCCGCACTTGGGTGGCCTTGCCGAAGAAAAATCCTTTTCGAGTTGTCCTCGTAACAGTGAACACGTATATCACTTATGAAAGAAAGTGACAACACCAATTGATTTATGATACGCAACAAATTTGATTAACATTAAACAGGAGCTGCAAGAGCAACAAAACAAAATAGATGCAATCAAAAGAAGTGTTAAGGAGGCATTGAATTGATTCAAATTTGCCCAGAGTGGTCAAGGTGAAAGTCCAGACTCGATTCTTGTCAACCTTACAATTTCGAAAACGAATGCGCACCATTGAAATTGTCAACATTGACGGATTGACTGTAGGGTTATAAGGACCTTAGACATCTATGGAGGTGACAAATCAACGATTGACTTCCCGGGTGGCTCTGAAAAATTGGAATCGAGTTTAAGTTGGTATTGGCTAATTTAGGGATATTTTGTTTTTCGAAATTAAGGTTGGTGCTGGAAATAATACTGATAGGATATAATAACAGTAGAACTTCTCTATAACAACGTCTGTATAACGAATTTCTCTGCTCAACGAATTTCGTACCAGACATTGCACCTGAATGCAAATTCCATGTTAAAAACACCCACTAAAACGAAGTGAATTCTCTCTTTAACGAAATATTCGAAAAACATCACTCCTTGAATGGGTATTGGTAAAAAGATTTTTTTCGAATAATAAAAATCCCGACCTTAAACTAAATCATTACGGCGGGCAGAGAGATCCTTCTGAACGGTTTTAATTACACCCCTGACTGTTTGGTTTCAATCTAACCAATTACGCTAGTGTGAAAAGTTGTGCGAAAATGTCTGAAAGAAAGTACTTAAGTTTGATTGATAAACTTAAATTTATTAGTGAAGTCGATCGCGACATTGCCGATTATAGAAACAAATTTTCTGTATAACGCAATTCCTACAGCACGAATTTTTTAGCGGATTTAGCGCTTTCGTTATAGGGAAGTTCCACTGTAGTTGATTGGAAAATTCTCAAGTGCTTCGTTTTCATCAAATAGAACATTATTGAGTGAAATCTCTTTCACAATAATGAAAAACAACCGCCACTGCAAATTATCGTGGTTGTAATTTCGCTTTTATTACTTTTATGGTCCCTACGAGATTGATCAATATTATTACATTCTTATCAATTCTGGGAATTAGCTGCATACGTATAGGTATTGAAAATTTATATTGGTACCTACATTGTTCCATTTCATATCTTGGGATTATCCTGTCTTACTCAGATATCGAATGTATACAATTCCAACTAAATAGTTTCTTTCAATTGAAAACATGTTATTTTCAATATAATCAAGATTTATATGTGAAACCTCCTAAGATTCAGTTTATCATTCTTTTTATTGCTCCTCTGATTAAACAGATCCATAAAGATTCTAATTTCTAAAATTATCGTTATTTGAATATATGTATTCAGTTGAGAGCAGAGCACTTTCACTCTAGGTATAGCCTTTTCAAAGAAAGATAAAAAATCATAACTGTAGAAAACGAATTCAAATGTTTGTTGGTTGGAAATATCTCAGTGGTAACAATTTCTTTATAATTGAGATCTTTACCCGTATGAGCAATCATCATGAACATAAAATTCTCAATTGCACGTCAGAAAGTGTATAATTACTTTTGAAAACCACCAAATTTCATTCGCATTTGACCGGTTTCAGAGCGACAAATGGTTTTGAATAAAAACTTACGCACCTCGTCTCTCAAAAAACGAAGCATTTGCGGACAAAAGTAATGTACCTTAATGCATTATTTTTGAGCGCTCGTTCTAGTTAAACGAGTGCTATATCGTTTTGAACAAATGTCTGTAATTTTCGAATTTTGAGCTAAAAATGGTCTCATACGATAGGTTTAGACTCCCTGATGACGAATTCGTGGTCAAATTCAATTCTGTCCGAGGGGCCATCCTGCCGCCTGTCAGCACAATAACTTTCGGAGGAATTGTCCTAGAGACTTGAAATTTTCAGGATGAGTTCGGGTCCTAAATGGCTCGGGTATGTTTGTTAACCAGCCAAATCGTACAGGGTGTTCCATAAAATATGGCCATTCAAAATTTTTGTTCCTTATTATCTCAGAAAATACGAAACCAATCGGAATGAAATGTTACGGCCAAATGCAAGATGCTAATAACAAACCTCATGCAAAATTTTGTGGCCATAGTGTGAACAGAACCATAGAAAATTTAATTGGAATATTGAAAAAAAAACTTCATATTTCCATGAAAAGATATCCGATTCGAGTGAAATTTTTTTGTGAATGGAGATCGATATTCTGAATGTTCATCCAAAATTTGTGTGCCATAGTGTCAACAGAACCGTATAAAATTCAATTGGAATATTGGAAAGAAAAATCCTTATATTCCATAACAGGATATCTGATTCGAGTGAAAATTATTTTGAGAAGAATGAAAACTACTATACTGAATGTTCATGCAAAATTTCAAGAGGATCGCATCATCATAACCCTAGAATTTAATTTTTGTAATTATTTATTTTTTACATAATTATTTTTTGAATAATTTTCAGAATATTATAATTCCGATTGTGCTGAAATTCTGCATTTATATATTTGCTATCGATCTCAAATCCCATATCAAAATTCGAGGTAATTGTCTCATTGCTCCACCAAAGAACGAACGCTCAAAAGCTCCAGCTCAGGACTATTTTTGAATTTTTTCATGCAGAAACACTTCCTGACGTTAGCCGCCTTTATCTACTGACACCGTATATTACCTATATGGTTCGGAATCAATGTAGTTAGGGTGGTTTCATCCTAGGAGTTGAAGGGAATTGGACCACTCTTATCATCAAAATAAAAAAAATTAAGATTCAAGAAAGTAATTGAAAAAAATGTGAATTTCAACAGAGCGCTTCAAAGCACCACAAGACATGAACTCAGTGTCTCACCAAAACCTTTTCGTCATCCACGACAAGCCCACCAATTAAAAGATAGTAAACACCCTCAACTTCCTCCATTGAAAGTACTACAAACGTACAATTACCCTTTAAATTTTATGGGACCATTGGCTCAAGATGTCGTTAATACGTAACAAAAAGTTCTTTGTCCCGGAGTCAACAACCGGATCATCTTCAAAGCTCAACGACTTCAGCACAGCTTCCTCTTCAGGGTAGCACCAAAATGAGCATCTTCTGCAGCTGCAGGACTGCCAACACAACGCAGGAATTGGAGAAGAGCCGCTCTAAGGCACTCAGGGCCAATCATGCAAATATCTTATAGGTAACATTAAGAATATGGAACGGAAGTGGCAATAAAAATTCGCAAATGTATTTTATGGATTCCGTTTGGCATTGGTGATGTCGTATATGATGAGTTTGCGGCGAAGGCAAAGCGGAATTGGGCGTGGGGGGGAGTATATAAACAATAGCCAAGTTCACACCAATGGGAGTGAAACGGTGAGTGACATTTTTGTTTATCGGAAGTGCGTATGGGGTGCAGTATGTTTGGTGACGCTAAAATGGATAAGAGGTATGTTTGAGTCAAAAAAAAATTGGAAAAACGCTGAAAATTTTTTTATTTGTTTCTCATTTGTAAACGTCAGTTTCCAAAAACACAATATAAATCAAGAAAGTTTATTTTATCAAGTCACTAACTTGTAAAACTGACAGTTAACTTGTAAAATTTTTACAAGTTAGTAGTATTTTTCACATTGAGATTTGTCAAGTACTTGCTTCTAATTTCATTCATCCTTGTAATTTCAGAGTTCCTGGAACAAATGTATTTCTCAATAAACGTTCTCGAACTATTCGAAAACGATATTCGTACCTTGCTTTATTCGTATCTATTTGTTTTCCTTCTCAGAATTGCAAATATCCTAGAGGTTTTTTGACCTGTAAACTCACTGACAGTTTCACGTACTCGCTTCTAATTTCATTTATTCGTCTAATTTCATCGTTCCTGGAACAAATATTTTTAGTAATAAACGTTATAAAAGTATTTAAAACGGTACTCATGCCTTGTTTCATTTGGATCTGGCCTTTTTCATCAGAAATGAGCAAATATTCTCGAAGGACTTCCCTCTCGTAAAGCCACTGACAGTTGTCATAATTTTCCGATGTCATAAATAATCATAAATAATGCAACTTACGACATTTGCGACAAATTCTTGAGATTTTTTTGGAATTTATCTTAACTTTTTACAAATGAGAAACAAATAAAATATAAAACAATACACGCAAGGTAACGGGTTTTACTGGCTCAAGGAGGCCAGTAAAAACCCTCTTACCTTGCTAGTAATGTTATATACTATATAGTTCAATCAATTGATAGTCTATTGGCTAGCTTCTGTTTTTCATGATGATTACTAACAATGTGAATATTTGTGAGTAGCTTCATTTTAACGAGAGGCCCAACTTTTTCCTCTACGAAAATTCTCGATATTGAGGGCTAAGACAGTATAGGGGCGTCAAAAGTGTTAAATGGGTGAATGTTCAAATTTTATTACTAACAGCTACTTTATTAATTGAATCTTGAAACAATTTTATCACAAAATGAAAACAATATATGTCCTACAAAAATGATGATTCTATCAAAATGTCCCCCACTCCCAACATATATCGACAACTAGGTCTAAAAAAAATTATTACTAACCAGCTGATTTTTTCACTGTTGCTTAGCAAATATTTCTTTTATGAATTGGTCACATTGTCCTACAAATTGAGTGGTACGTTTTTCCAGTCCTACCTCAGAAATTGTAGCACAGAACCTATTAAGTCGAAAAAAATTTGAAAAACGCTGAAAATCTTTTATAGTTCAGTCTATTAATAGTCCATTGGCCAGGGCCTGTTTTTATAATGATTACTTAAAATCTGAATATTTGTGAGTAGCTTAATTTTGACGAGGCGTCTTACTTTTTCCTCTAGGAAAATTCTCGATAGTGAGGGCTAATACAGTATGGAGGCGTCAAAAGTGTTAAATGGGTGAATGAACAAATTTTATTACTAACAGCTACTTTATTAATTGTATCTTGAAACAGTTTTATCACAAATTGAAAACAATATTTGTCCTACAAAAATGATGATTCTATCAAAGTGTCCCGCACTTCCAACATATATCAACAACTAGGTGTAAAAAACTTATTACTAACCGGCTGATTTTTTACTGTTGCTTAGCAAATATTTCTTTTATGAATTGGTCACATTGTCCTACAAATCGAGTGGTACGTTTTTCTAGTCCTACCTCAGAAATTGTACCACAGAACCTATTAAGTAAAAATAATTTGAAAAACTCTGAAAATCTTTTATAATTCAGTCTATTAATAGTCCATGGGCCAGGGTCTGTTTTTCATAATGATTACTTACAATCTGAATATTTGTGTGTAGCTTGATTTTGACGAGACGCCTTACTTTTTCCTCTACGAAAATTCTCGATAGTGAGGGCTAATACAGTATGGAGGCGTCAAAAGTGTTAAATGGGTGAATGTTCAAATTTTATTACTAACTGCTACTTTATAAATTAAATCTTGAAACATTTCATTACAAATTGAAAACAATAATTGTCCTACAAAAATGGTGATTCTATCAAAGTGTCCCCCACTCCCAACATATATCAACAACTAGTCTAAAAAATTATTACTAACCGGCTGATTTTTTCACTGTTACTTAGTAAATATTTCTTTTATGAATTGGTAACATTGTCGTACAAATTGAGTGGTACGTTTTTCCAGTCCTACCTCAGAAATTGTACCACAGAACCTATTAAGTAAAAATAATTTGAAAAACGCTGAAAATCTTTTATAGTTCAGTCTGTTAATAGTCCATGGACCAGCGCCTGTTTTTCATAATGATCAATAACAATCTGAATATTTGTGAGTAGCTTCATTTTGACGAGACGCCTAACTTATTCCTCTACGAAAATTCTCGATAGTGAGGGCTAATACAGTATGGAGGCGACAGAAGTGTTGAATGGGTGAATGTTCAAATTTTATTACTAACAGCTACTTTAAAAATTAAATCTTGAAACAATTTTATCACAAAATGAAAACAATATTTGTCCTACAAAAATGATGATTCTATCAAGTGTCCTCCACTCCAACATATATCAACAACTAGGTCTAAAAAAATTATTACTTACCGGCTGATTTTTTCACTGTTGATTAGCAAATATTCTTTTATGAATTGGTCACATTGTCCTACAAATCGAGTGGTACGTTTTTCCAATCCTACCTCAGAAATTGTACCACAGATCCTATTAAGTCAAAAAAAATTTGAAAAACGCTGAAAATCTTTTATAGTTCAGTCTATTTATGCTATGCATGGTAAGGTAGATTCTTCTCTAATTCAGTTGAACATAAACGGAATTTTCAGTAGGTAACGATAATTTAATATTCGGGTGTCAAAAAACATTTTGCAATATTTTGAAAGCTGATTATACACCCCTATATGAGTACAGTAGGCATCTCGCTAATCCGGCCTATATGGGATCGGTAGTGCCGGATTGCCGAATTGCCGGAGTAGTGGAGATATGGTAAAAAAAGCTAAATAGACAATAAAAACATCGTATAATACTACAAAAACAAGTACAGTATAAAAAATCATTACATAATATTATGTATAAATCGATAAAAATATTATAAGCAAAACACAGTTAAGGTCAATGTAAAAAAACGGTTTGTTTAAAACTAGATTTAACACAATTACGAAGAGCTTAATAACTGGGAAAAAGTGTCGGATTACTGGACGTGCCGGAGTGGCGCAAGGCCGGATTATAGAGACTGTACTGTATTAGTATATTATGCAACGAGCGGATAATAATAGCCATTATACGCGATTAGCATACTATACTTTATCCACTACTACTGAATATATTTCTTGAAGATTTTAACATTGGCTACCGCGACAAAACCCTTCTATGACAAGCGAGGGGAAAGTAAAGTTGACACATGAGAAATTCTTGGAGAACTGGTCATTGTATATTTTGTAATAAAAATTGTTTTAATTGATATTATAAAAGTAGATTTGGCCCTAGGTTGATAAGGTATACCCATATTTGTTAGTTGAAGTACTTTAGAATACTAAAGAAAAACAAATTTAAATAATATTATATGAATACTAAAATATATTAATCATCTGATAGCAGTGATTAATATCTCATTAATCACTTGTGATTAATGGATATTATTTTGGCCGAGCACACAGATGTAAAATGGCTAGATTATATAGAAGTCGTAGATAAACAATTTTATTCCATTTTGACGTTTAAAGACTACAATAGTCGAATAATGCTAAAAGGGGGAAGTTGACGTTTATTTATTTTTATTAGTGAAAATGATTTTGTTTAATTCACTAGTGGGATGAAATATTTACCACTCACTCTCTGGAAATAATTTTTTCCAAACAAAATACAGCTGAGGCTCACTTTAAAGTGAGTTATTGGAATTTTATCGAAAATTCTACAGTCATTTCTTTCATCAAAGTAAAAATTACAATAGAGGAGTAATAAGAGTGGCCAACTGCTTGAAAACGCCGAAAATCACTTCTATTCTTTATGAAATAAATCAACTTTCATTCCATAGCTTGAAACTCGATAAGAATATCCTGGAAATATTAGGTGTCACGAAGTCCTGTGAGGATTTCAATAAAAATTTCAGTCCTATGTTTTCACAATATTTTTGCGTAATACTTTGAATTGCTTTTGAACCTTTTACTGTAAAATTTCAGCTCGATCGGTCCAACAAAGTCTGAATCATTGGAAAAATGGATAATTTAGAAAAAAAAATTAATTCAATGGTTCTGATTGTGCGATCCCTTTTGAAACATTCTGTATAACGATCTTCACCCTCAGATGAATTTCACTCGAATCGGATGCTCTTCAACATTTCGATTGAATTTTTTATGATTCTGTTGACACAATGGCCACCACATTTCGTATGGGGCTTCTTATGAAAATCTTACATGCAGCCGCAAAATTTCAATTCGATCGGTTTGGTTCTGTCTGAGATATTGGGGAACAAGAATTTTGAATGACCATATTTTATGGAACACTCTGTACAATTTTGCTAGTTAACGAACTCCAGCCTGAAAATTTCAATTCTCTAGGTCTGGGACAATCCTTTTGAGAGTTATCGTGTTTACAGACGGTCTCAAGAACCGAATTCAATTTTACCAAGATTCGTCATCAGTGAGTCGAACCTTATCGTGCGAGACCATTATCGGCTCGAAATCCGAAAATTACAGACATTTGGGCAAAACGATATAGCACTCGTTTAAGTAGAACGAGCCCTGAAAAAAAAACTATCGATCATACGTCTCCATTTAGGTAATTTAGTGACGTTTTTATAGATTAGATAAATGCTACTGTTATCCGATCCACTTGATATATTTATTCGCAAATTGCTTTGCCAAAATTTAAGTTGACAGATACAGGTCAACTTAGACGGATAGTATAATTATTACAAATCATGCCGTGAACAGCAGGGGATACCAATTTCCCATTCAAATGATACCGGAACAAAAAAAAATTGTAGTGAAAACATGAGACTGTCATCATTAAGATGTCTGATTATTGTTACTCAATTTTTATCTGAGTTATGTAATGGATATCAATTTTATCAATAAGTCCATATTTGGGTATTAATAGAAATTAATCTTTTCTATACAAGGCGTTAATTGTTTTTTTTTTCAATAGTTGCAAAGAAAAACTATGAAAATATGATATCTGTATCTGTACAAGTTCATTGATTATCCAACTATCTCGTTCATTATTTTCTTATAATTTAAAAAAAACATGATGTCAAAATCTTTGGGGTGCTTGCTCGTATTGATAAACATCGATAAGAAATCTCCCTTTTTTTCGGGTGGAGCACCGTTTTTATATAGAAAAATAACATTTTTCTTCAGTAAGTTTCAAAGTAAAACTTAAGACATCCTGTATCTTGGAAAAAATGCATTTCCGCAACTACATTTATGTTGAACTTTTTTTTCATAAAATGATTCTATACATCAATTAAGAAACACCCTGTATTTCGTTGAGTTTGTCAATTAAAAAAGTTATTTTCCGCTTCATCAAAAAATGACGAAAAATTGAAGAAATGATTTAATGTTAGCGCCGGTAGCGACAAAGGAATTATAATCACCATTATTCTATTCAGTCCAATTTTCTAGTTGAAAGCGTAAAACTAGGTACAGTATATTATTACATTTTACATCTGAATAAGTTGATAGCGTCATTGGGACAATTTAAAATGAAAAAAACTTTCATGTTTCCGCCACCTATGAAAGTTATTATTCTTCATATTCCTTCTCACACTTGAAGAAAACCCACTTATTCTTGAGTTCATTCACTTTATTTTATGTAGAACGAGGAGATGAATTACTTATTTTGGTCCAAATGTTATCTAAACACTAAAAAATTCCGTATTGTTTCTGAATATCGTTCCTTAATAATAATAATAATAATGTCTATAAAGCTTTATCAAGAATTGCGAATAAATAAGAAAAAAAAAGATCAAAAGACACTAGCTTAAATAGATAATTGAAAAGTGTTAAAATGATAAAGGTCTTAAATATTTTCTCTTCAATTCACAGAAAAGAAGGAGCATCAGAAATGACGAATAATAATAACAATAATATAGATGATAACAAAGAATATATGCCACTAGATAAGAAAAAGGAATCGAGGGAAGAAGAAAAATGTGGAATTTTGACACAGGTGAGTAAAAAATATGGTGCAGAAAATTGGAGTTTGAAACATTCATTTATAGGGAAATAAACCAGTTTCTGCAATTAATAAAAACCTTTATTCCTGGTTGAGCAGACATTTTCAATTTTTAATTATTTTAATGTATTCAACTTCCTCGAAATTCATTAAATTTATTTTTAATTTTGATGATTATTTCTGGTTATAGGTAGGATTTTTTTTATTGGCGTATTGGTTGTTTATATTACCTAGGTATCTGATTCTATTCAAAAAGGCAATTCAACGAAAATAGCGATTCAACGAAAAAATAATGTTTCCAATGTCTATTTTCGTATAAAAAATAATAATAAAATATTACCTTCTATTAAAAATAACTAATAATCAAAAAAACCCAATTCAATAGAACTTCCTAATAAATAACTTCCTATTGATCAATTATTTTCGATTTAACATTTTATATTCATCAAAAAAATAATCGTTTTTTCGTAGTGTATGGTGACGTGTGCTGTCATGTTAAGTTCAGCAGGTTGCGGCATGCCTGTTGGATATTCAGCCATTCTTTTACCACAATTGGATTTTGAAAATGGTACAATACAAATTGACGAAGAACAAGGGTCTTGGATAGGTAAGTTACCCATATAATTTCGATGCTAAATACGGTCATTTGTACACTCTGTATTTCAGGGTAAAAACAAATCAACTACAGTGAAACTTCCCT
This sequence comes from Propylea japonica, assembly GCA_013421045.1. Taxonomy (NCBI): domain Eukaryota; kingdom Metazoa; phylum Arthropoda; class Insecta; order Coleoptera; family Coccinellidae; genus Propylea; species Propylea japonica. The sequence goes on along the minus strand of CM024245.1, from coordinate 36,515,118 downwards.
ATAACGAATTTCTCTGTATAACGAATTTCGTACAAGACATTGCAGCTTGAATCCAAATTCCATGTTAAAACGCCTCTAAAACGAAGTAAATGATCTCTATAAAACGAAATATTTAAGAACATCACTCTTTGAATGGGTATTGGTAAGAAGGTGTAAGGGTGGGTTTTTTTCGAAATTCTTCCGGACGTACGTAATAAATCCCGACCTTAAGCTAAATCATTAGGGCGGGCAGAGAGATCCTTCTGAAACAGTTTTTAAATACACCCCTGGCTTTTTGCTTTCAATCTAACCATTACGCTACCTAGTGTGAAAGTTGTTCGAAAATGTCTAAAAGGAAGTGCTCAAGTTTGAATGATAAACTCGAATTATGAGTGAAGTCGACCGCGACATTGCCGACTATAGAAACAAATTTTCTGTATAACGAATTTTTTGCGGATTTAGCGCTTCGGTATAGGCAAGTTAATAGAAATGTTTTAATATTGAACATACGTAAACGTAAACAGAATGTTTATTGTTATTTTAGCAACAACCGACATTGCACTATAAACTGCGCTCAGATCTTGACCTATATAACGTTTCGAACGACAGGGCAGTCAGGTATAGTGCCCAAGTAATGGAATCAGTCAACGACCTTTTATGCTTTCTTCATTGAAAAATTGCTGCCATTATCTCTGACTTTGCGCCTTGAGCTCGGTGCGGTATGAAAGAGAATCCTTAAAATATTGAAGCCGTTTGAGGTTTTATTCACAAAATTAACCAGTATCTGTATCCATTAATGGTTAATTGATTTAACATTAAAATTGGAAGGATTTTTCTTTCAAGAAAGAACTAATCATTTGATGGTTCTATTGACAATCTAATAAGTTTCTTTAACGTTATCTTGAGATTTTCCATCGAAATTCTTTCGACAGTGCGCAAAATATTCGTTCTGTTTTTTGAGTGCTCGTTCTACTTAAACGAGTGCTATATCAGGTACACTCGTTCGAAAAAATCGAGTACTGATATAATGAATTTTTATACAAAATTTCAAGAGTATCGCATCATCAGAACCATAGAATTCAATTTTTGTAGTTACAGTAGAACTTCCTATAACGAACGTCTGTATAACGAATTTCGCACAAGACATTGCACCTTGAATCCAAATTCCATGTTAAAAAACACCCTCTAAAACGAAGTAAATTCTCTCTATAACGAAATATTCGAAAAGAACATAACTAAGAAGGTATAAGCTTGGTTGTTTCGAATTTTTTCCGGCCGTACGTAATAAATCGTTACGGCGGGCAGAGATATCCTTCTGAAACAGTACAAAATACACCCTGGCTGTTTTGTTTTAATCTAACCATTACGCTAGTGAAAGTTGTGCGAAAATATCGAAAAGGAAGTGTTTAAGTTTGAATGATAAACTTAAATTTATCAGTGAAGTCGGCCGCGACATTGTCGACAATAGAAACAAATTTTCTGTATAACGCAATTTCTTTATAACGAATTTTTGCGGATTTAGCCCTTTCGTTATAGAGAAGTTCCACTATATTTATTTTTTACCTATTTCATTTTATTGAATAATTTCCAGAATATAATCCGATTGCGCTGAGATTCTGCATTTATAACATATTTGGTATCAATCTCATATCCCATATAAAATTTTGATATAATAGTCTTATAGCTTCACCAATGAACGAGCGCTCAAAAGCCCCTACTCAGGGCTTTTCTAAATTTTTTTTAGTTGTTTTTGTTATCATTCCTTATTATTTTATATATTTTTTTCTTATACCAAAGCTAGCATACACTCAGCAGCCACTCCAATCGGATCAATTCTGAGTGGGATACTCATGGATGCTTATGGTCGCAGGTTTACCCTTCAAATAGCTTCCATTCCTCTGATGATAGGTTGGTTCATTATAGGATTTTCCCCGAATTATCTGTTTCTTCTATTCGGAAGATTCGTAGCAGGATTGTCTACAGGACTTACAGCAGCTACCGACAGGTAAGTGATACCAGAATAAGATAAACAGTATGTGGTCTGTTCAAAAAGAGACAAAGGAGAACTTTGCCGTCCAATTGGACAGTGGTATATCTGAAAGATTTAGGTGCTATGAATGATCTACAGCGAATGTTGTCTTTCTCGAATCGGGTATCACAGACAGCCAAACGCATTCAACTCCAATGATTCAATGCGTCAGGCTGCTCGTGATACCCGATTCGAAAAAAACATTATTATTCGCTGAAGATCATTCATTTCATCGGAAACGTAGAACGTAGATCTTTCGAATATACAGGGTGTCCTGAAAAATGTGGAAAATCTCTCGGATTCAGATAGAACATAAAAAAATAAGATGACAAGTTCCCATAATTTTTTTCCTAGCGGCCCTCCCTACGAAGATACGACCTCCTAATGACGCCACTGGAAATTCATTTTAGTGAAATAAATTTCAATAATCTTACTTTCTTATTATTTTTTTCGAAAACGGTACATTTTCTTTAGCTTAATGTGGTAAACTGAACAAGCTAATTGAAATTTGAGTGCGGTGATTTAAGAGGTCCTTAATACTATTAATCATCAAATTATATCGAGTAGTTGAAATTTATTCTACTAAAATGATTTCCAGTGGCGTCATTCAGGAGGTCGTATCTTCGTAGGGAGGGCCGCTAGGAAAAATTATGGGAACTTGTCATCTTCATTTTTTATGTTCTATCTGAATCCGAGAGATTTCCCACATTTTCCGGGACACTCTGTACACCACTGTTGAACTGGACGGCAAAGTTCTCTGTCTGATGAATTGAATATCAGGTGTTTCTGATGTGAATTTCAATACTGGGATGGTTCATAATAAATATTAATACTTCTTTGCTTCCAGGTACTAGTTGGTGAGATTACCCAACCACATCTTAGAGGTATACTCTGTTCACTGCCTTTTGCAAGTTATTCTTTCGGTATACTGCTAGTATACACTTTTGGATACTTCTTGCCTTGGAGATATGTGGCTGGTAAAGATATTTTTGTCTTAATATTGAACCAAAACCTAATTGAAGTTCCATTGTTGTAGTTATGAGTGCTGTTTGCCGATTTTATCCTTACTTTTGTTCTTTTTCTTACCTGAGAGTCCCATTTGGCTGATTCGACATAACAGATTAGAAGAAGCTAAACAAGCTTTGACTTGGCTGAGGGGCGGTAATGTTAACTTGGTACGTATGACTTTAAAAAGGAGTTATCACCAACACCTCGATCTCAGATATCTATCTATTTTAATCAATATCAAGAGAAATCCTGAGAGTAAATACGATCAAGAAAAGAAGTATGTAATCGTTTTAAACATGCTATTTGGGTTATTTCCATAATTGAGATAGAAATAGCCAATAACATTACAATAAATTTCCCATCTTCCAGAATTTTACATCAACAAAGGACTAATCAGAGAATTTGTTATCGACATTTCCAGTGATTTCCAGAAAAAACAATTATGGAAATAATGAACCCTCAGAAAATCATAGCGATTATTATTTATTATTGATTCAGTAGAAAAAATAGCTGTTTAATCAACTAGGTTATTAAAGACAGCGACTAATGGTCAAGATATTTCGAGACCATTAGTTGCTAGATTAATAACTGAGTTGGCTACAAGATTTTTCGGACGATCTCAATATGAATTGTGTATGAATTCTTGATTGAAATACATTCCCAGTGCTTGTGCGCAACCAATGCAAGCCGTATTTCGAGCTTTTGAGTTACTCAGGAGCACGAAACTCTTCAAAACGAAAAGGCTAATCAAAACCACCTCTTATTTTGAGATCGACGGAAAATTATTGAAATCACCGAAATAAGCTAGCGAATTCAAACGATCAGAACTAGCCGTTGAGTGTGAGGTACAGAGTGATTCACTTATCTTGGTAACCTAAGTTTACTCGAAAAGGGATGGATATTTTTTTATTCTGCTAACGGTATTTGGTACAAGTATATGTTGACTTGAGATATGCGTAAAAGTCGGAGAAAAGATTTAAGACGCCAGGCGTCTCTATCAATTTATTTTTCTCTTAGACAAGATTTTTCCCCAGAATGATACCTTTTTTTGTGTCATTCCAAAGATAATTTAATTCTGAATGTTCTTCTGAATATGTACCATTTTTCTCTATTTCTCACCATCAGCGACCGTTTTATGTTGTTTTAGTCCATTTATTTTTTTCTGTATTGTGAAAGTATGCCTTGATTTAGAGACATAGATATGATTGTGTTTCTTAAAATCAAAGAGACTTTGTAGCAAACTATTTCTCAATCATTATATTCATCAAATACAGTGGAACTTCCCTACAACGCAAAACTATAACGAAAAAATTCGTTATGGAGAAATTTCGTTATACAGAAAATTTGTTTCTATACTCGGCAATGTCGCGGTCGACTTCACTGATAAATTTATGTTTATCATTCAAACTTTGAGCACCTTCCTTTTAGACATTTTCGCACAACTTTCACACTAGCGTAATGGTTAGACTGAAACCAAACAGCCAGGAGTGTATTTGAAACTGTTTCAGAATAATCTCTCTGCTCGCCGTAATGATTAGTTTAAGACCGGGATTTATTAGGTACGTCCAGAAAAATTTCGGAAAAAACCCACCCTTATACAATTTTACCAATACCCAGTCAAAGAGTGATGTTCTTTGAATATTTCGTTATAGAGAGAATTCACTTCGTTTTAGAGAGTGTTTTCAACATGAAATTTGGATTGAAGGTGCAATGTCTTGTTCGAAATTCGTTATACAGAGAAATTCGTAGTAGGGAAGTTCCACTGTATTATATTTTATAACAATAAACATTTTTTAATAACCAAAAGCAAATGCTCTTCAATATCATGATTAATTTTTGATTTCCAGGCAAAAAAGGAAGCAGCACAAATCATAGAAAGAATGGAAGTAGATGAAAAAAGAGAAACGAAGAAAAACGTATGGAAAACCCTACAACAACCAGAAGTCCTCAAACCCTTCATCATAATGAACATGTTCAACTTACTCCAAATCCTATCTGGAACCTACTTAGTAGTTTTTTACGCTGTTGACATCCTAAAACAAATTCATACCATTTCAGTAGATAAGTTCCTTGCAGCTGTTTGGACAGCTATAGCTAGGTTCGTCTTCACAATCATAGCAATTGTTTTGTTGAGTATGGTTGGGAGAAGATCTCTGGCTTTAACCTCTGGGATTGGTACAAGCATAACAGCTTTATTTTTCGCTTGTTTCGAATACCTAAACTGTCAACAGAGCGGTCAATTTGCAGCCTTATCGATACTTATTTATGTTGCTGTCAACACGGTAGGTTTCATGATATTACCTGGAGTACTGATAGGCGAATTATTCCCAGCTAAAATCAGAGGGTTCGCAGGTGGCCTTTCATTCACAATTTTCCATTTCGCGATGTTTCTATCGGCCAAAATTTTCCCACTCATCAAACAAACTATCGGGGTTTCAGGCGTTTTTTGCATTTTTGGGGTATCCTCCATCTTAGCTAGCATATTTTTGTACCTGATGTTACCAGAAACTAAAGGAAGAACCTTAGGGGAGATTGAGGATTACTTCCAAGACAAAAATGTATTTTGGGTCACAAGAAAGAGGAGGAATTGTGAGGAAAGATGACAGAGACTGATTTATTCTAGATTTAGGCACAAAAAGAACTGTATTTTAAGCTTTAAGATTTTTAGGTATTTATTTAGCAATTAAAGTTTTTGCTATAAACTGTATTTCAATAAGAATCCCCACCAAACAGATGCTGAATAATTTTTCATGAAGTTTCATATTATATTGAACATTTTTCAAGAAAATAAAAAAATGTTTCGGTGATGATAGCTCAATGAATACAGCGTCAAACTTGTAACTGCAGGTTAGAAATAGAATTTTTTTGATCAGTTCTTTTATGAATGTTTACAATGATAAATCTTTTTCATCAGCAAGTAGCAAACATAGATATAAGAAAAGAAACAAACGAAATTATGCGTTACAAATGTAATTAATGATTAAAATTAACAACAATAAAATGGATCACTTTTCAATTGCGTCAATATACAGTTTACATATTAATAGGAAGCTAAACAATAATAAATAGCATCGATGTAATATTCTAGACCAAATTTTTTATGTCCCTTATCCTTGATTTGATTTCTGGGCTAGTATCTTCTTGTAGTTCAGGCAGTGCCGTGTTGAACATTTGAACTATTTTCCCAAGTTCTTTACTCCTGTTATTGGCTTTCAGTTTTTTCAGGAGAGAAAGTATAATATTTAACGACTCTTTTCTCAGTCTTGTATATTTGGAGATACCTGAAAAATATTAATAATAATGAAAATCTGTAACAAATTAAATCATCAGATACTAACCTAAAGAATACTCCATGGATATCACAATATTGTCTATAATTTTTCCTAAACTTTCCTCATCTGCCGGAGACAAATCAGCTTCATTCAATATAGTTAAATTTTCAACATAATTATACAGAGCTTCTAGAACACTAACTTGAATTATTCTCGTTATTTTCGGTAAATAATTCACACAGTGTTCCACGAAAAATTCCCTATATTTTTCTTGAGTTTCTTTAGTGGTTGAAATCCAACTTTTTCCCAATGTTTCATAAGATACAGCTCTCAATTGTATTTCATTTTCTCTATTTTTGGATACTTCTTCGGCAGTTAAATCCTCGTCGTCTCTATCCTTGTTGTTGCCATTCTCGATAAGAATATTTTTAACTATTTTATACACCTCATCGAATTCATCGAGTTCAAGTGAGAAAAGAACATCCCCTAAGCATTTTAATGCTTCTCTTTTGTAAGCAATGTCGTCTTTTTTGCATTGCTTGAATACAGATTGTACTATTACAGTTTCTGTCTCTTTTTTTCCCTTTATACATTTTCTGAAAACAGAAATGAATGTTATAAAACAAATTTGAAGTATTCAAGAAAAATCTAAGATCCTTTATATAAAGAATAGGGTTACTTACTTGCAATGAATGCATATACTAGCCAGAGCTTTCAACAGTTTCTCTTTTCCAGTCCAAGTTCTACCGTTAAAACCATTAACTAATATATCAATGAAGGAACTTCGGTCATTGTCATCCAAAGAAGATCCTAATTTGTTTGCGACGGTTGTTATTGCGTTGGCAGCCTGTAGAATATGATTATCAAGTATATTCACTCACTTTCCAAATGTGGTAAACTACAATTTATATTAGGAGTTTCTTCTGTATAATGAAATTCAAAAGCCAAAACATAAAAAAATAACTCATTAGGCCTTTTCGGAACTTACTCAGGGTTACTAACTCGATCCATCGGGTCACGTGACGGATCTACTCAGGTCACGGACCCGAGTTCTGTGTTTACAAACACATCAGGTTTAGGATTTGAAGTGACAGTCGTATCAATAACATAACCAAACAAATTTATGGATTTATTTTTTCAATCCCAGTCTATTCTCGGATTGTCTCTGGCTCTGCTTGCATTGATTGGCTTCTGTTGAATATTTCTTATAATTTCTCGTGTGCCCTTCCATGTAAATATTATTTTTGACTACCTATGTTAGAGAAGTACAGAATATATTTTTCAGTTCCAATTTATTTACTTAATGTCTCTAGCTTTGCTTGGATTTATTGACTTCTGTAAAATCTTTCTTATAATTTCTGGTGCGCCCTCACATTTCCAATGTTATCTTAGAGTACCTATGTTGAAGAGGTAAAGAAGGCTTCAGCTTTTATCCAGAAAATCTCTGCATACAAAGTTTTGAAAAAGTTGTTTCACATTATTTTCTCGACTCAAGGAGCCACTCATTTTACAATGAGCCAAATTCTCTTCTCTTTCCATAATTTTTAGGAATAGAATATATGAAATTACTAAGAAAGGAGTAGAAGACTTATTCCCGCCTTATTCAAATACAAAATTGAACTGCAGTGCGCATGCGGTGGCTCTAGAACCCTACTCTCGAGTAGGGGTTGGATGTTCGGGTTAGGTAAACGAACGCCAAGGTTAGGGATCGAGTTAACCCAATAAGTATCCGAAAACGCCTTAAGTCGCTCGTATTGGGTTTAAATGTCCAATATAATTTTGAGATTATATCAACACCACTAACAACAATAACCACTACATTACGAAAACCGAAAATACGAAACTATCATTAAGAGTATAAACTAAAGACCACCAGTAGAATGTTTGAAATGTTTCTTTAGTAAGCAACTCGTAAAATATTATGGAATCTTACCTGAGCTTTAATAGTCCAAGATGGCGACTCTAGTGCACTTTTTATGACACTAATAATAGTTTTTAGGTATTGCCTCAGTCCAGCCTCTGTTCCTGGTGTATTATCTGACCATATTTCTTCCCAAATTTCTACGGTGCTCTTGGAATCTGGAGTCTTTTCATCGTGCATCGCAAAAAACGTTAAAGGTAACAGGTCTTCTGAATATTTTTTCATTACGTCCGAATTATGAGCGCTTATAGATTGGACAGTGTAAGCCAATGCAGATTTAATTGAGTTATCTGCAACATAATAACCTTTTTGGTCGTTTAAGCTCAAGCTCTTTCAATCTTCGCAAAATTTCAACTAACTAACAATATATATACTACACTCAGAGAGTCTGGTCCATTCTGAACAACTACATCTCATCTGCGAATCTCCCTAGTGATGCAATGATCAAGAAAGTAATCACTGAGAAAAACCTCATGATATTGCTAAGTAAAAGAGATGATTGGAAACGGAAATACACCGACTATAATCTCAAAGAAAATACCGTTAAATGGTATACAGATGGTTCCTCTACAGGAGCAGGCGCTGGGATATACAGGCCAAGCACCAAGTGTGCACTGTCGCTAGGCTCCTGTATGAGCGTCTTTCAAGCGGAAATCTTAGCTATTGAAAGATGTCTAGATATAAATCTAGAAAGAAACTATCGGAAGTGTGATATAACCATAAACTCAGATAGTCAAGGTACTATGAAAGCACTGAGCTCCTACGTCATCGCCTCAAAAATGATCTGGGAGTGCCGCAACAAACTCAACGAGGTAGGCAAGAAAAATAAGGTCTTTTTAATCTGGGTTCCCGGCCACTCGGGAATCAAAGGAAACGAAGAGGCCAATACACTTGCCAAAGAGGGCGCACAAATGTCACTCATGGCCCAGAACCCTTCTGTGATATATCTAAATGTACCTATAAGAAGGAGTTTCTGGAGAAAGCCGAGAGGAAAAAACTCTGGCGGAATCTACCAGGGATGGATCATTCCACTGAGTTCCTTCGGAACTTCGAGACAGCGGGATTCAAAAGATATCTGGATCTTGGTAAGAAGCAATTACACCTCCTCACTGGCTTTCTTACGGGACATTGTCGCCTCAGGAAGCACCTGTTGAGGATGGGATTATCAGACACTGACGAGTGTAGGTTTTGTGGGGAGGAGGAAGAACCCCCCATTCACCTAGTCACGGAATGCCTTGGCATTGCGAGCCTGAGGAAGGAATGCCTTGGACGAAAACTCGTAAGAGTGAGGAACTAGCTCGTTGAAGCCTTCACAGTTATTAGATTTCATTAGATCTCAGGAACTGAAGGCGAGCTATGAATGTTTTGGCCAGAACAGCTCTGTAAGGGGCACAATAGACCTTAAGGTCGCAGTGATCTGTAGCCCCTCTTTAAACTAAACTAACTAAAAACTAAACTACTACACTTATGTTCATCAAATCACTTACTACTGGGAATAATATCACTAAGTTTTGTTTTCATTATTCAAATAAATTGAACCCCTATTAGAGTTCAAATTTGTTCAGATTGACATTTTAAGAAGTAAGTATTTTCCAGGATCTTCTTGTAGAAATAACAACATTGTGCTGGCAAAGTGGAATATGTCAAACTCTCAAATCCTACTGAATTATTCTTTCAAGGGTAAATTTAGAATATTAAGGAATGAATAGGATAAGCAAACAGCTACAAGATGTTCTGAAGATGGTACATACCCTTTGCTTCGAAATACCATGTATCAAAATCACCAAAAACTTTCTCAAGTGAAGAGTCTTTGGCTGTTGACACAACATAACCTATAGTGACAGCATAATTCTTCCTTATAGCAGCGTTTCTATCTTTCAAACCATCGGTCAGTATTTTCAAGAGTTTACCGGCAAACGGTTGCAAGGCCTGACCCAATTGGATTGAAAGCAAGTTATACAGTGTGTACACGCAATACGGGTTCCCAAACCTACAGAATGTTTCATCAAATCGAATATTTTCGGCATAAGTTCTTGGAGAGTTGAAGCATCAACATATTGCAGACTCTGAAAAGGACGAACTTGTATTAACCAATAGACTACAGGCCCGTGTTGAAAAAATTATGGGTCATTTGAACCACCAGGTGACCTATCTAGAACGATATGAGAGCAAAAAATAATAAGATTCAGCACTATGCCGTCACTTGTAAGCTGTCCAACTGAGTTCAGGTGAGAATTTGAAAGTACAGGTAGAGTGGGTACATTTTGGTCACATATTTTTGTACAGCATTCTTACCATCGATAGATCCGTGAAAAATAATAAGAAAACGAGTAGCGCCGTAAAAAAATGTGGAGCCACAAAGTCGAAATTTTTTTAATTTTCCGACAATTACCAGGGTAAATTTGGTCATTTGATTTTGTACGGCATCTGTGTCATACTATTTCAATACTGCTTCTAATCCATTATTCCGCAACGCCGTACAAAAATCATGCGACAAGGGGAAAAAATCTAGGGTTGCAATCAACTCTCTTTCCGTAGTCTAGGGGGTGATTTGACACAACATGAAATAAATTTACTTTGAAAGTATTTTATGCAGACATAGACCTAGTAATTATAGATCTATGTGCAGAGATAATGTTTTTTCATATACCGTAAATTTTCGTGGGTCCAAAGAGGAAAAAAAGAAAAAAACCATTTATTCGTACTAATTTTCATAGTCTTTTCGTGATTCTAGGTTCCTAGTTACAAACTATGTTGAATATGGGTTTGTATTCTATCCATTTATACCAAAATATAGACATATTGTCACTGATAATTCCAAAATACAACGTATTTTTGAGAAGTACTCATGACACTGAAGTTTGCAGTACAAAATCATGCGACAAGGGGGTCTGCTAACTTCAGTGTCATGAGTACTTCTCAAAAATATGTTGTATTTTGGAATTATCAGTGACAATATGTCTATATTTTGGTATAAATGGATAGAATACAAACCCATATTCAACATAGTTTGTAACTAGGAACCTAGAATCACGAAAAGACTATGAAAATTAGTACAAATAAATCGATTTTTTCTTTTTTTCCCCGTTGAACCAACGAAAATGTACGGCATATGAAAAAATATTATCTTTGCATAAAATACTGTCAAAATAAATTTATTTCATGTTGTGGCAAATCACCCCCTGGACTACGGAAAGAGAGGGGATTGCAACCCTAGCTTTTTTCCCCTTGTAGCATGATTTTTGTACGGCGTTGCGGAATAATGGATTAGAAGCAGTATTGAAATAGTATGACACAGATGCCGTACAAAATCAAATGACCAAATTTACCCTGGTAATTGTCGGAAAATTAAAAAAATTTCGACTTTGTGGCTCCACATTTTTTTACGGCGCTACTCGTTTCTTTATTATTTTTCACGGATCTATCGATGGTAAGAATGCTGTACAAAAATATGTGACCAAAATGTACCCACTCTACCTGTACTTTCTAATTCTCACTGCACTCAGTTGGACAGCTTACAAGTGACGGCATAGTGTTGAATCTTATTATTTTATGCTCTCGTATTGTTCTAGATAGGTCACCGGGTGGTTTCAAATGACCCATAATTTTTTCATCACGGGCCTGTAGTCTACAACTACTATCTTAAAATTTTTATGACTCATACCTTCGAAACGGTTTCTGTTGTGAAGTGTGACTTTGCCATAGAAGCTCTTGCGTCGTCAACGATTTCTTGAGTTTGAGATCCACCTAATCTCGTGCTCAGATAAGATAGTTTAGTGGATTCAAGTTCTCCGGTAGCTCTCAACAAAGCAGGTATTATCGTTGGTAAGAAGGGTTTAACTGGGTGCCCGAGATTTCACCAATTGTGATATCGCTGAAGGCTAAAAATTAAAACACAAATTTAAATTTCTAATTCAGGTATTGGGATATACGCGCTACATGTGTGCTCCATGTTCTTAACAATTACTAACTAGATGCTTGTGCGACAAATTAAAGTCTGTAGTCTTATAGTCCATGGGCCATCGCCTGTTTTCATAATAATTACTAACAATCTGAATATTTGTGAGTAGCTTCATTTTGACGAGACGCCCACTTTTTCCCTACGAAAATTCTCGATAGTGAGGGCTAATACAGTATGGAGGCGTCAAAAGTGTTAAATGGCTGAATGTTCAAATTTTATTACTAACAGCTACTCTATAAATTAAATCTTGAAACAATTTTATTACAAATTAAAAACAATAATTGTCCTACAAAAATGATGATTATATCAAAGTGTCCTCCCTCCCAACATATATGAACAACTAGGTCTAAAAGAATTATCACTAAGCGGCTGATTTTTCACTGTTGCTTAGCAAATATTTCTTTTATGAACTGGTCACATTGTCCTACAAATTGAGTGGTACGTTTTTCCATTTACCTCAGAAATTGTACCACAGAACCCACAATTAAAAATTATTACTAACAATTGACAATTTCCGATCGTAGGACTGGAAAACGTACCACTCAATTGTAGGAAAATGTGACCAGTTCATAAAGGAAATATTTGCTAAGCAACAGTGAAAAAATTAGGCGGTTAGTAATAATTTTTTTAGACCTAGTTGTTGATATATGTTGGGAGTGGGGGACACTTTGATAGAATCATCATTTTTTAGGACAATTATTGTTTTCAATTTGGGATAAAATTGTTTCAAGATTTAATTATAAAGTAGCTGTTAGTAATAAAATTTGAACATTCACCCATTTAACACTTTTGACGCCTCCATACTGTATTAGCCCTCACTATCTAGAATTTTCGAAGAGGAAAAAGTTGGCGTAACGTCAGAATGAAGCTACTCACAAATATTCAGATTGTTAGTAATCATTATGAAAAACAGGAGCTGGCCCATGGCTATTACTTGTCTTTCAATAAATAATAAATATGCTATAATCATTAACTTTTCGTCTGATTATAAACTATTTCACTGAAAAATCCTACCTATATTTCGGATTTCAGTGACATTACTGATGATTCCTGTACTTAACAGAGGTGGCAAAATGGCCTCCACCATTTTAACTCCAGCTTTTCCTTGGGACTCGTCGCAGGCATGTATACAAAGCTAAAATTTAAACTTTTATTATGAAACTAAGAACGACGGAATGAATGAAATTACCTTGCTCAAAACTCTGCCAGTATTGGTTGCAGCAATTCTGGTTCTTCGTGGTGATCGTCCATAACTCTAAAAAGTTTCGACCACAGTTCATCCATATATGCCACAGCATCGTGGACAGATTTGTTCCCGGAACTTTTCAGAAGATCCTGAATCGCTAAACAACATGATTGTCTCACCCTGTATTGTCCAGAATTCAAATTTTCCAGGAGATCTTTTAGTATTTCGTGGAAGTATTGCTCAACCTGCAGAAATAGTATTGTGGATATATTTCATTTCATTTCAAATATAAAAAGTATTATACTGTTGTATAATATATTAGTTCATACGTTATTTCTGATTGAAATTTTAAATTTTCGATTCACTCGATGTAACTTCACTTTTTGTCCAAATGTCAAAATCATTATAACCTATAAATATGTATTCTATGACTGCTTGATTGGTCGTAAGAAAAAGGAAAGCCTTTTATTTTTTCTGAACAATTTTTTTGAAAATATTTTGTTGTATAAACCTTGCCCTAGCAATTATGAAAACAACAAAAAAAGAATTATCCAATTTGGTGCAGCCGTTTGAAAGATATTGCATTTTGACGGTAACCATAGATCCTGTTTTATTAATATAGATAGATTCCAGGTTATTTTCCTGTCAAGTTACTACGGTACGTTGTCAATTTTACATAAATATCGTAATAATTACTTATATTCTGCAAAGAGAACCAACTTTCTCAAACTAATTCATTTGAAAAAAAAGAAATTCTTCTAAACATTGATTTCTCACCACTTTCTGTTGCTCCGAAACCAACACTCTCCAAATATTATGCATTGAATTTTGAATGTTTGGGGAGGGATCGTACTGATATCTGTACAGTTTAGGAACAATATCAGGTAGATAGTTCTTCAAATCTTCCCCACATTTCTCTGCGATTGTCGAGAATCCAAATGCCGCTCCTTTCTTGGAATTCCATATTGCGTTATGATTGGCAAGATGCATAAACTGGTAAATCAAGTCAGGTTTATTCAAATCTGAAGCTAACGAGCACAGCTCTTTGTACGTTGTCAAATTGCCCCTAAAATGAAATTAATGAATATTGAAATCCAATAACAATTGATCAAATAAGTACCCTGTGGGTGAGGCTCCCAACTGCCCATTATCAAACAATTTCGTGTCGCTGGTAACTTTTTGAACTTGCCTAGTACCAGCTGTCAATTGTCTTACTAAAGCTGATAGAAGTTCTTCCGATTTATAAGTGTCATAGAAAACGCAGAGACCTTTTGCAGCAACATCCTGAACAATATCTGAAAAAAAAAACATGCATCAATGCAAAAATGTTCATATCCACATCACATCATTCAACTCTTTTTATTGAAGAAACAATGCAAATTTAAAGAATTTCAAATTACTTCAGTAATGACATTTGACAATGACATAAAGTGTCACACAGACATAAATAAGACGAAAAACCCTAGGTTTTTGAGGTTAGGTTAAGTTTTTCCCAAGTAAAATGGAAAAAAGCAATGAAAGAATTAAATAATGATTAATAAAATTGCACATAGACTATTAAAAAACAATAAAGATGTTGAATAGAATATTTACCATTATTTTCTCCCAAGAATCTCAGGAAAGTATTTTGCATCGTCTCTAGTCGGTTAGTGATAGGGTCCCTTTTACCACAATTTTTGACAATAGCCAGAAGCCAAATACAAGAGGCTTGTCTAGAATTAGGATTGGTATTCTCACTGATTGTCAATAATCGACCAAGTAACCAATCCAAGTTCTCATCGGGTAACTTATCATCTTGCGGTGGACAGAATTCAGTCATTTTATCAAACCACTTGTTCCTTGCTTCTGGAGAGTAAACAGTTTGTATGCACATAACTAAAGATTCACCAATTGTTAAATGAACTTCAACATCTTTTGTCTGAAACGAGAAAATAAAGGAGTAAACAGAAATAACAATAACAAAATTCACAGAAGTTTGAAGTAATATAATGATATTACCTCTTTTGCTGTATCCAATAGTCCCTCCAGAACATGTTTAATATGAGGGAATTTTTCTCCGGTACAAAGTAATCCCAAACATCTTGCAGCCTTTTCTTTCAGTTTGGTACTTAATTTTTTGTTGTTGAGAATATTCAATAGATTGCCTAACAAATCTGCCTTGGTAATTGTATCGACAGCAGGCCGTTTAGCATCTGGACTTGCATTAATTTTTCCATCGGCAATAGGCAGGGCAGTGCTACATGCTATAATTCCAATACTGCTGCAAGCAGCACCAGACAAAAGAACATTCGAATTTGTCAAAAAACTGTCTGAAAAAATATGAATACATCAAAAAAGAGAAATCTTTCTGGTTTCTGAATAATAACATCGTTTCCTTCTATAGTCTGTTCACGAAAGTTTGAGCGCATAGTAGGCGTTTGTTTATTTATCTGCAGTTGGCAGTATTTACTGTCATGGCGTAAAATAAAGTCAAAGTTGCCGAATGTACCCGGCCTCGACCGACGAGCTTTCGAGTTATCGGAGAACTCTCTGCAATATTGACAACATTGCTAAAATTTTAATATACACAGTGAATATGCCAAATTATCATGGCCAACCGACGGCTCAAATGAACGTGAACGGACTATAAATTGTTTTTTTCTATTTCATTGAATTTTGTGTAATCGATCAGTAGGTTATTTCAGTAAGTTGCCAACCAGAAATTTGGAAGGGTTGATCTGACGATTGATGATGAATTGTCAAAGCTTCCTGAACAGAAATGTCAATTAAGTTTGACATTCTCAACTGTCAAACCATACACAACCATAAAAACTGTTTGTGCAATTGGTAAACACCCACTACTACCTATAAATAATGTTATAAAAATAAGGTAACTTACTCAATAGACGTATAGCATCAGAAAGAAGATTCTCCAACTTTTCTGCGTTTTTCTTGCGTAATCTCAGCTCGAAACAATTTCCTATAGCCAGCAAAGCGCCATGTTGCACTTCAAGGGTTTTATTAGAAGATTGTTTTATCAAATGTTGTATGCTCTCCACGAAACTTTCATATTCTACATTCATCTGTAGTATTCCATACAAAACGGCTGCATATTCCCTAATTTCTGCCCTTGTTGAACTCAATAATTGATCTCTAATCCAGTTAGAATCATCGGAAAGAACTGTGGAATATTGGGGAAGGCAACCGATTGCTTCCACCAAGCAACTCAAAGCTTCAATTGCTGTAAAATAGAAAAGCAATAAGATTAAAATATGGGAATAGCAACAAAAAATATTCTGGAAGATAGTTTCGTTCTGAATTTGTATAATCTCTAGAAAAATAACATATATTACCTGAAGTTGATATCAGTAACTGTCTGCATAATTTCAAATAATGGAGAAAAGCTCTACTTTCTGCCTTAGTTGGCTCAGCATACACTTTTTTCAAATGTTCTGCTATCAGTGGAGTATTTTCACAGGGATGATTCATTATTTCCCTAACCAGGGGTACTTTAACATCCTGTATTAGACACAGTCTAGCATAAACAAGAACCTGTAAACAAACAATCAAATAATCCAGTAACAAACAATGTGGATGAAAATACCTCTTTGTAAACTTCAACTGGGTAAGGCAGATTATGGTTCCCAGAAGGTTTTCTCGATTTTTCCTGTATCTTATTTTCATTTTCAATATATTTCATGATTTCTGTGAATGATGGTAAAGTGATCTTTTTTTCGTCACTCAATTTAGACAAATTAATGTCTGCCTTTCTTGATTTACCATACAAAGATTTGTAAGCTTCTGATGACACCTCATCCTTCCTTAAAATCATAAATTAATTGAAGCCTTCTCGGATTTGCAACACTCTGTATGATTTTAAGTACACAAAAAAGCAATACTCACATATCTCCACATGCCTGAAGTAGTAGAAGCTTAGAAGGTACATGATTGGGTGGAAAAACGTTAGCCAACACCCTCACAGTAACAAATCGTACGACCACATCTTCCGAAGTACTTCTACTTTTTATCAACGCGAAAATTAGGTTTAACCTGCCATCTTTGTCTGCTTCTTCAGGGAGAAAATCGTACTTACTTGCGATGATAAAGCTCAAGAAACCCTCCCGTATTTGCAATTTCAAATCTTCAGCTGCTTCCTCTAAGTTTCGCATGAAATGTTCGAATAAAGTGAGGTTATGGTAAATCAAAGCTGGGAACTCTTGAGCTAGAAGTCCTATCAGGATGTATGCTTGGCCTTTTTGTGATTCCTCTCCTTCAACGGTATATTTCTGAAGACCTCCAAGGAGGACATTGGCAACTTTCTCCAGGGTTTGTTTATTTCCGCTTGAAATTGAAAATTTCCATTAGTAAAACTTAGTAACAATTAATTACAAGCTGCAGTACTTTTTCTGCACACATTTTCAGTTTATATACGAAAATAATTCAAATTGCGATAAATATATGAAGTTAACCTAATCTAACCTTACTTAACCTAAAACTAAGACAAAAGGCACTCAGACTTACCTTCTAATGATATTGTTGGTAAAATTCAAGGCTAATCCTTTCAATTTTGTATTCGTGTTGTTTCCATATAAAGAATCAAATACTACTTGTATGCACATAGGAAATACTAAACCACCGTCTTTAGCTCGGCACAAATATTGTAACAATTTCAATCGGATCCTTATACTAGCAGGAGACTTCTTCTGGTCCTGTCTTACATTTCCTTGGCTTCCTAAATACATTATGTATATTGGCAGACATACTACAGAGGAGCTCCAATCAACAGCTCTTGAAAGAAAAAGTTTTAAAAGATTATTCCCTTTTTTATTCGAATTTTTTCTTACCCAACTATTTTTCTGACTTCAGTTTCAGCCAAATTTGCTACACTGAATCTGGTATCAGATGATGCAACAATCAAGTGCAATATTATATCCTCATTTTTGAAAATTCCATGAGATAGGAATTTCACTATACCCAGTTTTACCTGAAAGAATAGGAAGTTTGCAATATTCATCATTATTGTATTTACGATAACTAAAATATTTTTACAGTTGTGTAAGTTGTTGAATTTTTTATTTGATGATGAAAACTTTACCTCTTCTAATTCATCAGCTTTCATTGGAGATGTTGCAGTAACTCTTTTGAAAGAATTTTCACTCATAGCTGGAGGAACAACTAAATTTGGAACATTACTTGCTGTTTCTGGATCAGCTTGAGGCCCTAGAGCTCTGAAATTAAAATTTGAAATCAATATTTTCAGATAAATTTGCTTTTTTTAATTCATTACCCATATGGCAATAATAAAACATCTAATAGAAATCCGAGTAAATGTTTGCTCAACTCAGGCTTTTCATCGAGGCCAAAAACAGAAGGCATTTGTTTTGGATCTGTTGGCACCTTTATCTTGCCCAATAAGGGTAATAGCAGAAAGAGTAAACTATCAACATGTGTTTGTGGTTTATCCTTAAGACCGTTTAATACAGCAGGAACAAGTTCAACTTGCTTTTCGATTGGTAAACGGGGAAACCCAGTTTTTATATAAATAATGGAAAAATTCTGGAAATATACAACTATTATTCAAGCACATAGAAAAATTTAGATGTAAAGACTTACTATCACAAATGAAGTCGCTTTAGGATCGTGGTATTGAGTTAAAAGTGCCTCAACTGGTAATTGAACCATAGGCCTGGTTTTTAATCGTTTATTTATGTGAATCAGCAATTCCATTACCTAAAATGATGAACTTCAGAAAAAGGAGTATCAAATAAATTGTGAACTTTACCTTTTTGCGCACTTGTTCATGAGGGGATGATAATTTCAACAAAACTGGGGGTAAAAACTTGCCTAATACATTCTCAAGTTGTTCGTCTGTTTCTGTAGATCCAAGCCTGAGGAAAACACGTTCCAAAAGCGCTGTGGAAAAATTATAAACAATCATTTCTATAATCAAACTGTCCAAATGTAAATATGATGAGAATCAATAGTGTCTATGAGGTAGTACTTGAAATTAAACAAATTGTATAAAAGAATCGATTTATCTTAAAAGGCATTGACGTCCCTTGTCTCATAATCACACAAATATTAAAATTAATACTCACCAAGTTCATCTACACCTGATCCCATTTTTCTTTTAATTAAATACAATTTTTTAATGAATTCTAAATAAAAAGATGACTGTCAACTTGAAAACATGAAGTGAGGTTATGTTCAAGCCACAGAACTTATTCATAAACGTCAGTTAGCGACACAGAACATAAGTAATCCGTTTTTTCTCGACTGTAGTAAGTAAAAAATTTGATGATGACGTCATGGGACTGGGGAAAAGGAAATACTGGTTTATAAACTTATATACAGTTTTATTCAATAATAGACAATAGGAATTATGTAAAAAACATTGGAGTATTTTTAACTCAGAGTAATGAAGTAAACACTTAATTCTTACTCTGAGATCTTAAAAGTTGATCATTTACGGTCTCTGTACAGTGCAGTTCGTTACTGTTCCATAAGTCTCCGTGTAATGAAACGTACAAACAGCAGCATTATTTTCGTAGGACATCTCAGCTACTTTAAACTCCGGATTGACCACCACTTTCATTGTATAAACGCCAGGTTTGATGTCGGATATATCTATCCACTGGCAGTCTACAGTATATTTGTATATGTCTGAGCAATTTACAGATATCCCTTGGTCGCCAAAATTGTCGCACTTGTATCTTGGTTCAACACCAGGAAGGCACTGGTTATCTTCCAGACAAAAGGAAGCCTTATGGCCTTCTGCAACCCTTACTCCCTTGTCATTCAGGATATCAAAGGTTGCGAAAATTTCCATACTGTGGTAGTGCCTGAGAAAGGAATTGATATTACATTTTCTACATCCGCAAATTTAAATATCGATTGAAATATAATCTGGGAGGATTCTGCATTTCTAAAAAACTGTTTAGGTTTTCACGCCCAGTCTCTGAAATAGAAATAATTAAAACATTTTCAATTAAGATGAAGTGCTTCTTCGAAATACTTTGCACTTTTTTGTCAGGAGCAAATTGGTTTTGAAAGAATCGTTGCCTAACAGTAAAACTAAAAATGGAAATAAATGAATAATAATAAATGACTGTTTCCAAAACACAAAATGTGTTTACAATATTCCATTTTAACCAGAACGAAACCAATGAATGATACATAAAAATCAAAAAACTGTGTTTACAATATTCCCTGTATATGTGGAAAATCTGAGAGGAGGAGAGAGATCAAGACTTTCAGAGATAAGAAAACGGGAACATAAGAACAACATCAAAAATAGAGACATTACAAGATCACAAACCGCTGATCATGTATGTTCAAATAGCGGAGATCATAATAATATGATGAACTGGAACAACACAAAGATCCTAATGACGGAACCTGATAATTATTATAAGAGAAAAATTAAGGAATCCACATGTATTTTGTTAGATGAAGTAGATAATATGCCAATTGTTCTGTTGGAATAGATCGTATTTGGATTGAATTATATTGTATGTTCTGTGGATTGAATTATTGAAGAAAAAAATGGCATCAGGAAATTTCAAAATTGAATGGATCAACATCTTTATGTGTCGACAACTTTCAATACCAATCAGACTACAAATAAAAAAAACACTGAAGAAGGTGTCTGATATAGGCACCGAAACGTTACATTATCCTTTTCATTTAGTTTTACTGTTAGGCAACAATTTTTTCAAAACCAATTTACTCCTGACAAGGGCGTAGCCAGGAATTAATTTCGGGGTGGGTTTTGACATTTCGGCAATTGACTTTGTAGGTGCCGGGAATTGTGAGCGTATTTGTTGTTTTCAAGAATTTATAGTAATATGGATAATTTAACTAGATTTTCGGAGATAAGTTGGTTCAAGTGCAAATTGAAAGATTATTTTTGCAACAAAAAATAACTCTGAAACATTTCGTCTACGCCCTTGGCTCCTGACAAATAAGTGCAAAGATTTTCACAGGAGCACTTCGTCTGAATTGAAAATTTTTAATTATTTCTGTTTCAGAGACTGGGAGTTAAAACCTATGAAGTTTTTTAGAAACGCAAATTTAAACATTGATGTGCTCTAATTTTATCCCTTATTTAGTTTGGAAAGTATTCTCCTACTCACATATGACACATATGCCATTCCCAAAGATGTTTAGGTATGAACGGCCTGAAGTCTGCCGTACCCGCATTGAAAATTCTGGCTGTAAACCTCAGTAATCTTCGTGTTTCCAAGTGCCAGCCGTTTGTGTTCTCCCGTTGGATTCTGTAAGCTTCGGATCCCAAGCAATTCTCTTCCATGGCGCATTGGAGGAAGAACATTTGCCTGTCTTCCAAATGAGCTGTTCTCATGATGTCTACGTGGTCTATCACAAGGTCTGGTAGAGTTGAGCTGCATGCTACTGCAGCTACGTCAGCTCCTGGGCACACTCCAATTGAGTCGATGTTGTGAACGCAATGTTTTAAGGAGTTTTCGTTGCCCCTGCATTTGATATCTGCGTAGCTCTGGTTGGTTAGATTTCCACCGAAATAGTCTGTTTGGAAGGCGTTATTGGCGTAACCTGAAAATTTCAATAATTGAGATCTGGCTTGTGTGTTGCCTGTTTCATCAAAAAGTTCTAACTACTTGAAAATTTGTATGAAACCCTTCTTATTAATTTTAATGAGTTTTAAAACATTTTTAGATTACTCGAAGCTTTCCTTGAAATGCTTATTTTTGTTATACTTTTCTTACTTATCTGTAGCGGTTTTAGAACAGCTAATATATTTTTCAGCAAAATATATCTTTTATTAATTAGAACTTATTTATAACTTCCTATATATCTTAAAACGCTGAAATTTCCGGTACAGATAACCAATACCTTGGGTATCGTAAATTTGTAATAAAATATGTTCACAATCACAATCATATAAAGGGTTTTCCAATAAGAGGTGTTATTTTGAATAGCCCGCTATTTCGATAGATGTCACCTTCGAAGCTGTAATTTTTTGACATTCGACAAGTAGAAAGTACGCCATCAATAAAAATGGAACGATATACACGCTTCAAGAACGCATTGATATTATTGATTGATATTTTAGGTCGTCGTGAAGCACTTTTTCGGACGCAATAAAGAAATTGGTGGAAAAATTCGAGCTGTTGGGCCAAGTAAGTGATGTGAAGAATGAAACCCGTGCATGTCGCTCCAGAACAGCCGAGAATATTGCTGCTGTAGCCGAAAAAGTCGAAAATGAGGCTTGAGCAACAGTTACGGTGAATGGATTGCGCTATCGAGAGATGATTAATGATTTTCATAGTATTGATCTGAATAACGTTTACTTTCAACAAGACGTCGCTACGTGCCAAACAAGCAAACAATCCAAGTAGCATTTTTGCGACGACAACCTCATTAAAGCATTGATCTTTTGCGGGAAAAGTTTCCGGACCGTGTTACCTCTCGAAGAGGTGATCACAATTGGACACCGAGATTTTGTGATTTAACACCTTGCGATTTCTTCCTTTGGGGCCACGTGAAAGAGAAGGTCTACGCCAATAGCCCAGCGTCGATTCAAGACCTAAAAGGTGGAATTCGTGAGGCTATCGAGGACATAGGGCAGCCACTCTGCGATTTGGTAATGGAAAATTTCAGGATATGGTCCTGTAAGCGTGGTCGTGGTAGTCATTTGCCTGATGTAATTTTCCACTATTAACGGCATAGCTTCTTCTTTAAAATGAAATAAACATCCGATCATTTATATTGAAATATGGCATTTTTCTTAAAATTTCAAAATTACACCTCTTATTGGAAAACCCTTTATGTAAAAAGTCTTTCGAAATCCGCACCAAATTTGGCATTAATCAGACGACCAAATCATAAATCTGTATTAAGAAAATCGGAATAGAAGTTGATGCAAAATTTTGTTCAAAATTGTACAAAATATGTTTCGAACCTTTCAATATCTATATTACCAAAATTTAGGCTCCGGCATACAACCATAGCTTCTAAAATTGACCATCCATCTCCACAAATTGCTTGCCAATTTCCACCATCAGTTTTAACTTCAACTCTTCCCTCTTGTTTGATTCTTCCCCCGATTATTCTGATTTCCAATGTATCTGGCAACTTCGTCCTAAAATCAGAAATCAGGCAAAATAATTCATAATTCAATGAATAGTTTTAACACAGCATTATAGATTATAGATTTGATCTTCCAAGGAAAATGTGGACTGTTCCTAATCGTATAAGAACATGTCATGGACGTTGCAATAGTATGCTTCTCAAATGGAATTCAGTTGAGAGTCCTCTGGTTGCGAATGCGGAGAATCAAATGAGACAATTGAATATCTGATAAATAATTGTTCGATATATAAATTTCAGGATGGCTTGAGAGCTATAAATGAAGTTATAGAGTCGTTTTTGAATTGGGTTGTTAATTTCAAATCGATTTAATAGTTTCAATCATTTTATTTTTCTGTTTCTTTTTCTGCTTCGATTTTTTTTTGTTTCAGATTCAGAATTTCGAAGGCATCTTGGAGAGGATTATCGTATATTTTGTTGGACTCGATAAAAAAGAAATATTACAATATTCAAATAGTTATCAAAATTTATTCTTTGTAAGAACGGCAAGACAGGGTTTTTTCTACTGAGGTTTTTCCCTGAACTCTGGTATCATACAAAAAATGGTATGGTACCGGGGTACCCCGTTTTGCACTAACCTCAATTAGGGATTTTTATTTTTGTTTTATGTATTGCATTATGTTAGCTCTCAATTTCAAAAGAATATATATAGCATCGATCTTGCAGAAGATTGCTTACATGTTGATTTTCTTCTTCTCAGGCTGCTTCAATAATTGTTCTTCCTCTGCAGGAGGATCAGCACAGATAACGCCAGCAGCTTCTGTGACATCGCAATCATTTGCACCCCATCCATCAAATCTGCAAGATGTTATTTCTGTTTCAGAGCCTCCACAATAAATGTTGTCCATCCAAAATTGCCCTATAACGAATGAATAACACAATTATATTCAGTTCAATATTATTGCTACTATGCTACTAGAACTAGAATTTCACCCTTAAAATAACACAGAAGCTCAAAAAGAAATCGTTTCTTGACCCAGAAGGACCAAAGTACTATATCTTCAAATTTTAGTAAAGATAATAGTTTTTTTTAAATATTAGTTGAAAGCATTATATGTGATGTTTCATACTAACGTTTTGCTGGTCCAAAATGACCATTTCCTGTGTATTTAACTGTTCCATTTTTGAATCCGAGTTGATTGCAAACAACTTTAGCTTCAGCTAAATCCCATTCATCGTCACAGACTGCTCCCCATCTTCCAGAATGTAGAATTTCAACATTTCCTAAAAAACAAAGGAAATATAGGTTTATTTAGGTATAACAATTAATTAATTAAGCATTAAACTGCAGACTACAAAAAAGTCTTGATCTGAGTATCTGCAACTTTGGTCTGTAACTCTGTATTGGAACACCCTGTATATATGGAAATAATTTTAAATTGTGCCTTGGCTTACCCTACACTCCCCACAAGAAAAGAATTTCAGAATATCATCATTTACACCCTCAAAATGATCATCGCGTCAGTGGTGGTTGTATTTATTTAATACAATGAACTATTAACTATCAATATTGTTTAAACAATGCTATTACCTTCATATTCTCCTCTACCACCAACCAATTTTATTGCACCTTCCACTTTCCTCAACCTTTTTAGATGTTTTTTCACCAATAACGCTTTTTGTCCATGTTTTCGTTCTTCCGCAACAATACACACAACGAAAAGATATGAAAGAATATAAAAGCGATCAAAATGCATATTTACAAGCTATAATACTGAATTACGAGTATATCGTGAATCTAAAAGAACAAAATCGCATTTGAAATGTGTGTCATAAATTTAGAGTAAGTACATAGTGACCTTTTGAACTTCTTTATCGTATAAAAGCTCCGAATTGTTTGGAAAAATTATAATTTTGTAACAATATG
Source organism: Propylea japonica (assembly GCA_013421045.1). Classification (NCBI taxonomy): domain Eukaryota; kingdom Metazoa; phylum Arthropoda; class Insecta; order Coleoptera; family Coccinellidae; genus Propylea; species Propylea japonica. The sequence goes on along the minus strand of CM024245.1, from coordinate 36,489,788 downwards.
CGGACTTGTTTGACAAATTGATTATGAAATAATTAATCCTTCGGTTTTATTCAGAAAGCTATACTGTTTTCGGAATTACAAAATGAAGAATAAATAAATTACTGAATTCACTTGGTGTTGCTATAAAAAATTTCTACAACAACTAAGTTGGATAACAAACACATTGATTATGTTCGGAAATCGCAGAGAAATATAAATATAATAATTTCAAATAGATGAGCGCAGGAAATAAATATTTGAAGAAAACTGTTTATTTTATGACATGCTGCGCCATCTTATATTCGTTATATGAAGCTTGAACTGCTAGAGATATACAACATGAAGGAATCTATAATGATATTGTAAGTTTCAGTGAATGCCCAATAGATGACAGCACTATTGACCGAAGTAATTTTTGGCAACACATAATACAGCGTTATCATTACGACATTGTATTGTTGGTTGCCTAATTTTGTTAGACAGCGACATCTAATTTCGTTAGTCCAAATTAATTCCTGAATAAGCCAACTTCCGTAAAGAATTCTATCTAGAAGTTTTCTCAAAAATTCACGAGATGGCAGAAAGATAATATTAGCCAAGATAGACAACACAACATACGTTACAAGAGTGATTTGAGAACGTGAAATATGAGCAAACGAGATTGAGCTGACTTCATTCAAGATCCGTAGATGCTCTCACTCCAATCCTTAATTTTGGAAAGTCTAAATATTTTCTAGTTAAGAATTTTCTGCGTAATACGTCGGAAATTACAACAATCCATGTAGCTAAATAATTAATTTATTTGATAAATTAATCACCGGGCATGTAAATAATCTTCAAATCATAAATAAACAGTAGAAAACTGAAAAACAGTCTTAGGCATAACTATTTCATAGTTATTTCAAATTTAAATTAACAGTCTATAAACACACAATCACACTTAAAGTTCATCATGCTCATCATCGGCCTCAGCCTTCTCCTCTTCTGGAATGCCATCTTCAGGAACTTCATCATCTTCCTCCTCTTCCACTGGTTCTTCCAGCGGAATACCGAGTGTTTTCCTCATCATGCCTTCTATACTTTGCGCGAAATCTGACGTTTCCCTGAGCATATAACCTGATCGCAACGTTGCTGTTCTAAACATCATTTTAGCCATATCGATGGCTGTTTTATCTGCTGGATCATCGTTCACCCTCTTCAACAACTCCTTCATCAACGGATGTCTTGGGTTGATCTCCAAAGTCTTCTTCTGGTTCAAGTAGTAACTTCTTTGTGGATCGTCGGATTTCTGGTGAGCGTTGGAGACAGCTAACCTCTCCATGTTGCCAGTCCATCCAAACATACTGGCTACCAAAGCACAAGGTGAATCGCTAAGTCTTTCCGAAACTGTGGCCTTGGCAATGTCCTCTTTAAGAGCCTCTGAGCTCAACCATTTGGTCAACGGTTCGAATTTAGTCTTGATCTGTTCCAATTGCTCCTTGTTTCCTTCAACTTCAGCCAAACTGAAACCTTCTTTGGCTACGTTCTGGAATTTTTTTCCTTCAAATTCTGGAATAGCTGAGATCGCGTATTCATCCACTGCTTCGATTAAATACAGAACTTCGTAACCTTTACGAAGCAACCTTTCGACGAATGGGGATTTCTCAACTTCCGCTTTGCTGGATCCAGCGACGTAGAATATTTTGTCTTGGTTTGGTTTCATCCTTTTGACGTAGTCGCTAAGGAAAGTGTTCTCTCCGCTGAACGAAGACAGGAATTGTAACAACTTGGCCAATCTGGTTCTGTTGGTAGGATCTTCAATCACTCCTAATTTGATGTTCGTCGAGTATTCCTTCCAGAATTTCTCGTAATCGGCTTCAGGGATCTTTTTCAAAGCGTCTAGTACTTTTCGCACTAACTTCTTCTTGATAACCTTAATCAGCTTGTGCTGTTGGAGATTTTCCCTGGATACATTCAGAGGAAGATCGTCGGAGTCCACAACACCTCTGATGAAATTGAGGTAAGAAGGCATCATGTCATTGAACTCATCGGTGATGAAAACTCTTCTGACGTACAATTTGATGTTATCAGTTTTGGTTCCGTACTTGTTGAAACTTTCTGATGGCTGGACTTTTGGTACGTAAAGAAGAGACTTGAAAGTAACTTCTCCTTCGGCTACAAAGTGAACATGAGCTAGGGACGGGTTGGTATCTTTGGTTAGAGCCTTGTAAAATTCTTCATATTCACTTTCCTCGACTTCTGCGGGTTTCTTGGTCCAGATGGGTTTGCTATCGTTCAATAATTCCCAGTCCCAAACGGTTTTGTCTACTTTCTTGGTTTTTGGTTTTTCTTCCTTGTCTTCTTCAACAGCTGCTTCGTCTTCGCCTTCAACCTTATCTTCTTTAGCTTCTTTTTCTTCTGCAACATCATCGTCAGCTTCTTCGACTTGTTCGGTGTGGCTGGCCCAGAGATAGATAGGGAAATTGATGAATTGGGAGTATTTCTTCACTAAGTTACGGATGGTTTCTTCTTCCAAGAAGTCTTTGGCTTCGGGCTTCAATTGCAAGCTTATTGTGGAACCTGAAAGTAATCAGATGATTTTTTCAGTATAAACAGGGAGAACGGAAAAGAAATTCTGGTTAGTAGTTGAATTTTAGGGTACAGCAGATATTAATCAAATTCTGGTTTCATTGTATTCCTTTTGGGTCTCCTGAATAACATTAATGAAACCGATCTGTCTTAGTTTAGAAAATATGGGATCCCAAAGTTCCAAAAATGTTCAATCTTCACGTCACTTTTTTCACTATAAAGACACAAATTCACTGTACCAATTTAGTCTATAAATCACCTTCGAACATTCAAATAACTATTCGATTAATTTCATTTCAGGTATATTCAATAATTAATGCAGAAACATCGAAATTCTAGAGGCATCACATATCCACAAATTCTAAGGAAAGCCCGTCATTTTTAATGGTAGATTTGGCACCGCCGCAGATTCATTCGCGCGAATATGATACGATGCCTTCCCGAAGTTCTCGCCTTCATTTGATATGTCACTCGCTGAAGGACGAAGCAGTGGTGCCAAACTTACCATGAAGAACTGAAGGCTTTCCTTAGAATTTGTGGAAATGTGGTACCTCTAGAATTTCGATGTTTCTGCATTTATTATTGAATATCCCTGAAGTAAAACTATTCAAATAGTTATTTGAATGTTCGAAAGTGATTTATGGACTAAATTGGAGCAGTGAATTTGTGTTTGTTAGTGAAAAAAGTGACATAAAGTGGAGCATTTTTGGAACTTTGGGGGCACAAATTTTCTAAACTAAGACAGACCGCCACCTGTTGGCTTCACTAATGTTGTTCAGGAAGACTCAATGACACTAAAATCTGGTCAATATCTGCTGGTCACCGAAATTCAAATATTCACCCAAATTTTTATATAGGGTGTTCCTAAATTGAACGTACAAACGAAAAGGGGAGATTCCTTAAGTGAGTTCAAGAAAAAAAAGTCCCTTAAACATGGGGTCGCAAACGTTTCGTTTTCGAGATACAGAGTGTTGAAGTTTGAATTTTTTTCAAGTTTTTTTCTCATAGTATCTAAACTTCACAAGGTATTCAGCTAAAATTTGGCATAGATATTACATTTGATAGTTCTCACCACGTGACATGGCAATTTTGATAGAAGATCTACAGGGTGATATTTTTTCTGGAACACTGCCACCTGTTCTTCTACAGAACTTTTTTTTGGTGAGCAACTGTTAATTTGAAAACATGTAAAAAGAAGCTTTGTTCTTATACTAAACTTTTCGGTCTCTTGTAGTTTTGCCGTATCTACCAACGATTTCGAGAAAAAAATTTTGAAACTTGAACACTCTGTATCTTGAAAACGAAACGTTTGCGACCCCATGTTTATGGGACTTTTTTTTCTTAAACTCACTTAAGGAATCTCCCCTTTTTGTTTTTACGTTCAATTTAGGAACACCCTGTATATGTATATTATTCTTACCTCTCTTCAACGAATCGCCCCTTGGATCCTCAACGATGCTGAAACTGCTAGAATCAGACTCCCAGATGAGTTGTTTATCGTCATTATGTTTGGTAGTTACAATAACTTTGTCAGCTACCAAGAAAGCGGAGTAGAAACCGACACCGAACTGTCCAATCATATCGTTCATATCTTGAGCCGAACTAGCGTCCTGCATCTTGCTAAGGAACTCTGCGGTTCCCGACTTGGCTATCGTACCCAAATTATTGATCAAGTCTTGCTTGGTCATACCGATACCAGTATCGGTAATGTGCAGCATCCCGGCTTCTTTGTCCGCTTTTATCTTGATGTTTAGCTCCGGGTTCGTGTCCAAAACGTTTTTATCGGTGAGAGAGAGCATGCGGATCTTGTCCAGGGCATCCGAAGCGTTAGAGATGAGTTCTCTCAAGAAGATCTCTTTGTTTCTGTAGAGGGAGTTGATGATAAGTTTCATCATCCTGTTGACTTCGGTCTGGAAAGTGAACTTTTCCGATTTTTCCCTGAGTTCTCTAAGCTGGGCCACGTTGAGGCCATCGAGTTTGATTGCTTCTTCTTCTCGTTTGACAGCCTCATCGTCTGTAAAAAAAATTGAAAATAACACTAATCAGTTGGTTTTTGTGTAGTTTTTTTTTGTGTCCTTACGCCACCTTAGACACAGCACTGCTAATTGAATTGGCAGTTTGATTTTTTTTATTCATTGTAAGGACCTATCAGTAAATATTGTGGTTTATATTGATTAAAATGAGAAAAGGCTTGAAATGATATTTTGTTTTAACAATAGGCCCAAAAGAGTTAAGTTTGGGAATTCTAGAGTAACTATTTTTGTTATAATGGAAGTTATGGAGATGATTATTCGAAAATAAACAACTCTCATTAATTATTGATCAAACAAAATGGAGATACCTAAAAAAACAACTGAAGCACCAAAAAAGAAAAGAATACCTTTGAAATTATGTTTTAAACCTAAAGTTTTAATAGGAAATTCCTACATACATATTGGACTACCAACAAAAATAAGTAAATACAGGAAATTTATAGAATATAACAAACCAATGAATAACTTATATTTTAGCACCAGTTGTTGCACCCAAATTTTATAGCACATTTCAAGATGAACCAATAGATGAAAAAAAAATTGAAGAAATACGTAAAAAATTACAAACTACATCTCCAAATGAGAAATTTGAAAAACCGTTAACAGAAAATCAAAGGTGAGTTGAATGCAAACAAAAACTGTAAAAATAACAACTTTCCTTTCTCTCTCTCCTTTCCTTCGGTCAAAATGATTTATAAATAAAGAAAAAATCAACTTTATCACTGAAGACCCTCACTAACTCAAGTTTTTTAGGTATGGCTGGTGTAAAGACATTCTTTCAAATATTTCCCAACAGGAACTAACTGAGATGCATTTGGATTTCCGGATGAAGAAAAATCAGTTTATAATTGAGCATTTAATGAACTACGCGAAAATAAGGGATTAAAAAGGGAAAAACTATGACGTTGCAAACTCACCTGTTCTAGAACCTTCTCTACTTGCTCCCAAGTCTACATCAACTGTACCGGCAGATGCGTCGATAGTTTCATCAGCCCTTACAAATCCTGAACAATAAACGAATAATTCTCATTAGTTTCCAAATTTAATTACATTAGTCATTCAAAAAACTTACCTATAAGAAAAAGTAAACATACTCCTAGCAAAAGGAAATTCCTCATTTTGATAACTTTTCACGCATACAATATTATGTTGAATACTTTAAAAAACGACACAATTAAACTAGGAATAATTTATAATTAAGTGATATTTAATATTTTCGTTTCGTCTCACTGAAATATAATGCCGAACCGGGGAAATATAACTCTTCTTCTCAGGAGATTAATGCCAAATTATCACTTTAAACGTCAATTTCCTCCAATAGAAGCGCTCCACGCTCGATGCCAACAGCGCATATCGTACACGATTTTCACTTACAAATGGCTGAATTTGATTGGATGACATGTGCCGCGAAAATTTGAATTTTCAAGATTTTATGTTTTGAACTTCTTTGTTTATGGTCTTCACGAAATTCTTTCTTTATATTGTTTATGAAGACAAAAATATGTTTTCCAGCCTTATCGAGATTCAGAAATAATAAAAAACTTATGTCTGAGTTTATTTATTGCATAACTCTACCTGTTATATAGGAATATTATTGTAGTTTCTTTGTATAATGATGTAATAAGCTATGAATGATAAACTTATAAGACTTATTTTATATTATCAATAACTTTCATTGAAAAGGCTCTATGTAATTATCATTTATTCTTGTTTTCAGTCGTTTTGTCGATGTGACTTTGTCAGATTTAAGTCAACACATTATTTATTTTTTTAATTTTTTTTTTCATTTTTCACGTGAGATTAGTGAAAAAATATAGTGGAAAATGAACATGGATGAAGATAAATCATCGCCACGTGGAATAAAATACTCCGTATACATTAAAACTCTGACTTATTACAATTTATTAACCTTTGCGTTTTAGCATGAAAATGAAAATAAATTTTGTCTTAAAACACTGCAAGGGAATTGGTACGAGGAACGCTTGAAATATAATTTTCCAAAATTCACGAATAAAACAGAATATAATATACAGTATGTTCCAGAAACGGTTGTTTGTTCAACCGATACTTTATGGGATAATGCAATTGCTGGACAGGTAAAACATACATGAAATTTTCCTCCACTGTTCCCTAAAAAAATAAAACTAAAATAATTATTTTGATGCCTCAAATAGGGTGTTTCTTAGTAATGATTTGCTAATATGGAAGGATTTTTGTTTTGAATAATCAAAAACTCCAATCAATTAAATGAAATGAAAAAATTTATCAAATATCACTTAGTGTAACCCTGAAATTTCTGAATTTAATGTGGAAGTGACTATTTGAATTACAAAATGAGTTATTTTTGAAAATCTTTGAAATTGACTTACCTCAGACATTCCTATATGAATATTTTTTATCATAAGGCTGGTGTAGATCCGATAGTTCATCCGAAAATAGGTTATGAGGATTACCCCAACTATTTTGAGAACTTCACGTCAACTACAGATTTATCTTATAATCATTTTCCAAAGTGGTGCGAGAAAGATATACAAATCAAGAGATACTACAGAGCATTTTCGAACAAGTATGTTCCCATGGAAGAATACTTGGAACCCTTTGTAAGTTACCCATGATTCTTACAAAAAGAAAATTAATCAATTGCGATTTAAACTTTTTTCTTGCCTATTCATTATCGTCAAATCATTTCCAAACCATTAGACCTAATACTATTTATGTTATTAGCATAAGTTATGAACAGAATAGGTCCTCAAACAGGCCCCTGTGGTACCCCTGTTATTTTAGTTCAATAATTCACAAAACATTTTTTGAATAATTTCTAGCACAACCTCACCAATTTTGGTTTAGTGGACCACAAAAAAGAATTATGGTGTAGGACAGAATTAGATCGTAGGAAAGCTTCGAATAGTATATATAAAGATTCTTTTACCGCACCACATAAGGATTGCTATGAATTTCCAAGATGGGGAAGACCTAAGTGAGATTTAATATTAAGTTCAAAAATGAAGGATAATTTAAATTTGAATATTCCAAGGAACTTCTGAACTTTCTTCAACCTAACCCAAAATGTTCTTCACTTTTCAGGGCTCTCTCTAGTTTCATCAACAAAACTACGGAAACACTTGAAGCCTTGAGATTACGAGGTTGGAACCCAGGATTCTTTGTTAGTACACCAACCGATCCCCAATATTTAAACAAGCCTAAAACTTGTAATATATTCACTTGGGAATGCCCTCCAGAACAAAAAGTATGTGTTCCGAAACACCAATGGAAGAATTGTCAGACGCAACAAAATTTAGTTTAGAATTAATAAAATGTCTCGAAAAATATCTAAAAAGAAGAATTTGTGATGAATTATAGAATTCCTTTGATATTGAAAAAATATAATTGAAAAAAATATAAAAATATTAATTGCATTTGAAGTAATAAAATTACTCAAGAGTACAAATTAATTCGTTTAATTCCATAACCAACATATAATTAAATTAAAAATATTCGACAATATACCTATTGACTAGAAAAAAACATCCATGAAAACCATGTTATAAACTGACTTTGGTGAAAAAAAATAGTTAAAAAAATATGTTGATTATAAAATAACACTTAAATCTAAATTGTATTGCCTTAACATATATCACAAACAGGTTCAGAACAACAATTTGAAAAATCCCAAAATGAGATTTTTACCCTATTACGATCATAAAATTAACAAATTAAATAAATAGGTAAGATTGAATTATTCATTTAAGACCAGAACCCTTTGCAATAACCATTCAAAATTTAAAATACAGTCAGAAATTATATACAAATAGAAAAATAAACTGATCGAAGCAATCAAGGATTTCTAACGCTTCAAATAAAATTTCCCTAGTCTAGTTTATTTTTTTCTTAAACAAAAAACACTTATTTGCAGTATTACTTTCACAGATCCAGTCTTATAATATGCATTTTGTTTTAAATTCATTTAAAGCTTTCAAAATTTAAAGAAATGTCGATAATTTTTCAAGGGTAAAGCATGTCAGACAAATGCTTCAGTACTCTGAAATTGTATGATAAACAGTTCAAAAGTTTAAAAAAAATCACAGATGACCTTCACATGACCTTGACATTGAATTACAAGGTCAGTCCCAAGGTCACAAACAATAATTAGCTAAATAACGTATTGGCACAAAATCATTACATGTTCAAAGTGGAACTTCCCGAGTTTTGAGAAATTGGTGAAAATTTAAACAGTGAAGGTTTTGGACGGTTGAGTACCAACCTTGGCGTCGGAACAGGACTGCAGTTATACCAACCATTTCCTGTGGAATAACTCGACTGGTGACTAAATGACGTGTTGGGCGACGCATAACCTAAACTAGTCATTCTAGATGTTGGTGGGGAAGAATTCAACGAAAAGAACGGTTTAGAAGACAAAGACAGCCTGTCGAGATCGCCAGAAAGCGAGTGATGTATCGAAGTTGGCAGTGAGTGGAACTGGTGTCCTTTGAGCACATCGTTAAGTTTCAAATCGGCCTGCGAGCCAAACCCAGAACTTTGCGATTCGGCCACACTTTTATCAGCGGGATCGATTGAACCGTCATCACTTTTCCAGAATCCCCCAGCGACCCATGAATTTTGATCTAAACAGTTCAGTTTTGATGGGGATATAAGTCCTTGTCTACTTCTCGGAGAAGACGATCTACTGCAGAAAGACATGTCGGATTTTTCCATTTTAAACGTGGACTTGCTTAAGTGTAAATCTTCTAGACTAGATCTTATATTAGAGCATAAAAGAGACTCTTTTGGTATCCTGTTGATGGCAGTGAATTTATCAGTCTTAGCGAACATTGCGTCGTTATAAAGTGAGGTAATATCATCTACTTCTTCCTCTGAACACTCGTCGTCTAAACTAGTGTCACAACTTCTTGGCAGTTTCTTCATTTTTTTATTCTTATTGACGTTTGTTTTAAACTCATAGAAAGAGTTGTAGTATATAAGACAGGCACAGGCAATCTGAAAGGAAAACAATACTTCCATTGTATTTTGATTTTCAAATCATTTACCGATTTTCAATTTAACGACAATAAAAATTTAAACACTTACTTGAAATAGGTTCAAGTGCATCTCCTGAGGTCTTGTCCAAGCTACAAGAGTTAAGAAACTCCAACATAGCACTTGATTCACCTTGATACACATCAAAGTTGACTCAATCGTTAATTGGAAAATCTGCATTGTGAAACCAAAGGAACTTAAAAGCTGCATATTCAGTGCAGTTAAATGATGGTGCATTATTAATGAAATAGTTGCCGATATGTCTTGATATAATTCAAGGTATGGCAGTAGATAGTCCGGAAACCATTCTGGTTGTTGGCCGTTCAGAACATCTGCTGTTGTTTTGAATATAACAATGATAGCCAAGATACCTTGAATATTCTTGAATATTTTTAATAAATAAGATCCTTTCTCCATATCTGATTTCTTCATAATACTTTCGTAAATATTTTTTCCTTTTTTTTGTATGTTAAAGACATGCCTTCCAAGAAAATTTGCTTTTTCTCTCAATAACTTATTTTTAACAACGTTCCTACAATTCCTGCATAGTTTGTAAGCTTTTTCCAGCTGTTTCCTAAAATATATTTGTGTAGTACCACATAAAAAGGATATTTTTCATCTTACTTAAAATGTTCTATTTCCTCGTCATAGTTTTCTTCAACCAATGGTGTAAATTTAGCCAGCTGGGTTATTTTCAATTGCTGATTGTGATTACAAGAGACACATAGTCCATTTGATCTTGTCAGTGATTTTACGGGAGATGCTTTGATGAATGTGTGTTGTTCTTCGATTACTTTATTATAACCACCATCATCGGTAAATCCATTGTATTGTGTACATTGAGGGCAGTGGAAAGAGTTCTGATTAGCATAAGGCACCCTGGTCCAACTATTGCAGAACCAACAATTAACCGATATTGGAAAAAAGCTCCTGTAAAAAATTCATCATATCATAAATATGTATTCATTCAATATTTTGAAGAAATCCATTACCATAAATGATGCATACCTGATTTTTATGTAAATTTTAACAGATAATACTGTGAAAATAGATAATAAAGCTAAAACTGATAATAAAAATGATATAATTTCAATCACTTCGTTGTCCATTATCGTAAATTTAATTTCACAACAAAAATAAGAATCCTATGAACACGTTTTGGCGGGATGAATTAATTAACCTAACAATTTTTTTACTGAAAGTTGGTAATGAAAGGTTATTGACCTACCACCATAGCTAAAAATGATTCTTTTTCAGTTTTTCATTTTTGTTGGCCTCCGTTCAAATTGTTCAATGGTAGTTCAGTGTTTAGTAGTTCAAAATACTTGATATTGTTGTTCTGTGGCTGCTGTCATTCTTTAGAAACTTGTCAAAAATTGTTTATTTACTTTTAAAATTTGAATATTTCTATAATTCTCTTGTTTTACTGTTTATTCCATATTCCTATTACTACTTTAGATCAAAATGAGTTTACCTACTGATTTCGGACCAGATTCGGGAGGAAGAATAAAGGTATGTATCAAATCAAATGGTGTAGCAAACCGAAATATTGTGCGAATACTTTTCAGGGAGTATGCATTGTTAAACCAATAGTATATGGAAATATTGCTAGATATTTTGGAAAGAAAAGGGAGGAAGATGGACATACACATCAATGGACTGTTTACGTGAAACCCTATAATAACGAAGACATGTCAATGTATATTAAAAAAGTACATTTCAAACTACATGAGAGTTATGTGAACCCAAACAGAATTGTAGTGAAACCACCTTATGAAATTAGCGAAACTGGATGGGGAGAGTTTGAAATAGTTATCAAGATACATTTTCACGATCCCAATGAAAGACCAGTGAGTTTTATACGAATTAGGATAAAAAAAAATACTATAACGAACATTTTAGGTCACAATGTATCACATTCTGAAATTATTTCATTCAGGAGGAACAAGTGACATAGGAATGGAACTAGGGAAAGGTTTAGTATCAGAAAGTTACGATGAATTGTATTTCAAGATCCCACACAGTTGATGCATCATTTACTTACAAATACAAAACAATTGACATTAGGACGATGGGAGCATAACACAAATTGTGAGTAGATAATGTTTCTTGGGGAAAAGACAATTACATACTCTAATCCTTTGCAGTCGAGGAAAAAAAGAGAAAACCCTGAAGACTATTTTAGACGCAAAACAGAAAGTTAGAATGGAGATTGCTGCATATAAAAATAGATTAAAACTAGCAAGGGAAACTATATCTCAATTCAAAGATGAAATAGCAAAAGTGCAAGATCAGCAATTTTGAAAATACCGAATATATAAGTTGTAAATTAAATTATTTTCGTGAATTTTTTTTATCGTATTTAATATTAAACCGATTGAACTAATTCAATTTTGTTTTTTGGCTAGCATTTAATTAAGGTTTATTGAAAATTTCAGTGACCAAAGTGACTTTTCTGAAATTTCATCAAAAAGAGAAATAAATAGATATTGTTTTATTTTGGATATACAGAACATATAATATTTATAATAAAAATTCTCATCATAATCATCTTAATACTAAAGAAAATTAAAATACAGTTAACCAACAGCTGAAATAATAAGGTCTGCCACTTCTTCTCTAGTTGACTTCACTTTTAATTGCATACTTACACCATCAGCTAAGGCTAGTTTAGCCTTCACCAGAATATCGAAACCTCCCCTAAAAACTCCTGAAAAAATGGTAATTATTTTTTATTCTATCTAACCCAGGTTTGGACAAATACACTACTGGAAAAAATTAAAGGATCAAAAAAAAATTCAAAATTTTTCGGCAATTTTCAACATGCCATAACTTTGAGAGGAATGGTCGTTCAAGGAATTTAAAAAAAGGAAATTGTAGCTCCAAGTGTCTAGTTTTGGGATTAGAACTTCAAAAATTTTAAGTTTCAGTGGTTTTCGAGTAATGATAAAGGATCCATTTGTCTTTGAAATGGATCCTTTTCAAAGACAAATGGATACTTTTCCATTTGAAGACCGATATCTCGGCAAGAAGTGGACGTATTGAGGTCAATAAAAAATTAAATTGAAGCTGAATTAACAAAGTATCCCATCATTATAACGATTATGCAAAAATAAAATTTCCACGCTCGTAGACAAGGAAAAAAAATGGTAAAATTTTGCGAATTTTGTTGTTGCTGATTTTTTTATCATTACTCGAAAACCACTGAAACTTAAAATTTTTGAAGTTCTAATCCCAAAACTAGACACTTGGAGCGCCAATTTCCTTTTTTTAAATTCCTTGAACGACCATTCCTCTCAAAGTTACGGCATGTTGAAAATTGCCGAAAAATTCTGAATTTTTTTTTGATCCTTTAATTTTTTCCAGTAGTGTAGAATTCAAGAAACAGAACAAATTAATTGATGATATGAATTATTTTTGTACCTGCTAAAAGTAGGGTATGAGTAGTTTTTCCTTCCGGTACTTTATCTGATCTCTCCGCGGGCTGTAAGCCCAAAAATTGTACAATATTTTTCACTGCTTCGTCTAAAGTATTCATCGAACTGAGAGAATAGGTATCCTCCATTTCAACGAAGCTCTGATCGGCTTCTTCCCAAGCCGTGTTCCAACTAACTTTATTCACTCTTTGTATCTGGTCACCTAAGGTGATTTCCAGGTCTTCCAACATGTATTCATCATCATAACCTAAAAAATACACATTTATCAAAAAAACTGAAATATGTCGAAAGCTGGGTAAATATTTGAATTTCGGTGACCAGATTTTGGTGTCATTGTATTCATTGAGCCTTCCTGAAGAACATTAGTGAAACCAACAGGTGGCGATCTGTCTTGGTTTAGAAAATGTGGGTCCCCAAAGTTCCAAAAATGTTCCATCTTCACGTCACTTTTTTCACTATAAAAACACAAATTCACTGCTCTAATATAGTCTATAAATAACCTTTGAACATTCACATAATTATTTGAATAATTTAATTTCAGGTATATTCATTAATTAGTGCAGAAACTTCGAAATTCTAGAGCCACCATATATCCACAAATCCTAAGGAAAGTCCGCTGTTTTTAATGGTAGATTTGGCACTGCCGCAGATTCATTCCCGCGAATATGATACGATGCCTTCTCGAAATTCCTGCCATCATTTGGAATGTCACTCGCCCAAGGACGGAGCAGTGGTGCCAAACCTACCATGAAGAACGGCGGGCTTTCCTTAGAATTTGTGGATGTGTGGTACCTCTAGAATTTCGATGTTTCTGCATTAGTTATTGAATATACCTGAAATGAAACTATTTGAATAGTTAAAAGAATGCTCAAAGGTGATTTATAGATCAAATTGGAGAAGTGAATTCGTGTTTTTTTAGTGAAAAAAGCGAAGTGAAGATGGACCATTTTTGGAACTTTGGGGGCCGATATTTTCTAAACTAAGACAGATCGCCACCTGTTGGTTTCACTAATGTTGTTCAGGAAGACTCAATGAATACAATGACACCAAAATCTGATCGATATTTACAAAAATTACCTTCATCGGTGTCTGGTAGCCCAGTGGTCGGATCGCAATCTTTCACAACAAACTTCAGCACGGCCCCAAAAGTACCAATAGAATTGGGCAAATCGTTATCTGGATACTTGAGTATAACATAACAAGTTCCCGTTTCATTATAAGGCAACCTAGGACAAGGTATCTCCCCGACAATGTCATACCCCTCGCTGGGATCTAACCTCACTTTCACATTCTCCAATAGTTGATCGCTTAGCGTGTTCAAGCAGTCAAACTGCAACACCATATGGTTTGTAAAGCAATGCTTGATACATCTTACATAATACTCGGTTTCCGATTCGGTAAGTTCGACAACTTCTGAACTTTTGAATAGGGGGCCAATGGCCTGAATTCCTGGAATTGCGGATAATTTTTCGGTATAGTTTTCTTCTCGAGACACTGGTGCTGGTTTGATCGGCCCTGTGGTATGAAGCATTCCGTCTGTTTTTTGTTTAGTTTCTTTTTCTTCGTGTGCTGGAATAGATGCGATCGGTACTGTTTTTATGTCGAAGGGATCTTGGGCGTTTCCTTGGATGTATTCTTTTAGGCATCGTTCCAATGATGGGATGGAGACCTGAAAATTATATTAGCTTCATACTAGGTAGAATTGTAGATCAGAGCATTCAGTAAATATTTGGATTTTGGGGCCCAGAAGATATTGATCAGATTTTGGGGTCTTATATTCATATTGGCTCCCTGAACAATATTAGTGACACCAACAGGTGGCGGTCTGTCTTAGTTTAGAAGATATGGGACCCTAAAGTTACAAAAATGTTCAAGTCACTTCTCACCTTAAAAACACTGAATTACTGACTTTATTAGGTTCATAAATCACTTTTGAACATTTACTTAAAGATTTAGTACATTTTAATCCAGGTATATTCAAATATTTATACAAATAACCACAAATTCGAGGAAAAACCAACCGTTCTTTCTGGTAAGTTTGGCAATTGCGCAGATTCATTCGCGTGAATAATACGATGCCTAACCATAATTCCCGCCATCATTTCAGATGTCCCTCGCCGAAAGACAGTGCGGTAGTGCCAAACTTACTTAAATTTGTCGTTACGAGATTGCTCAAGAATTTCGATGATTTGGCAATAATTATTGAATATGTATACCAGAAATAAAACGCATCCAACCTTCATGTAAATGTTCAAAGAAGATTTTTAAAGTGACTAGAAGCAGTCATTCAGTATTTTTATAGTGGAAGAAGGTACTTAAGGGAATTTTTGGAGCTTTGGGGTTCCATATCTTCTGAAAAAAGACAGACTGTCACCTGTTGGTGTCACTAATATTTTGTTAAGGAGGCCAATATAAATACGACCCCAAAATCAAAATATTTACTGTAAAATTTAAAACAAATTGAAGTTGAAGCATGGGTCCTAGATATTTCGTCATTAAATGATTTTATCTGAATAAAATTGATGAATCATAACCTAGATAATCAAAATTGTCAAGTTTAGTAAGAATTATGTACCTGGAGAGTGTCTAGCACATAGTTATTATAAAGCCCTTTGTCTTGCTGTCTCAAAATATTACTATAATAAGTAGCCCTGTCCCTAACTTCATCATCAGAATCCATCTGACAGCGAGCCAACAAAACTTGTATATTTTCTAACAAATCGGGACATGTAGCTCCAAATTGTGCCATTGCAGATACCGCTGCAGCTCTAACCGTCGGGTTTTCCAGAATTACCCGATTGTAGATGAATCGAATATACCTAAAAGATTAAATTATTTGATTGAAACAATATTGTGAGATTTTTCAAATTCGTTTACCTTGAAGGTTGTTTAGTTTTAGGCCCTTCTTTACCTAAAAGATGCAAAATCCTCACGGCTAATGAAGTGTGCTCACAATCTTCGATGAACTCGCAAAGATGTGCGAGACCTGTTTCTTTGGCTTCCGGATTGTCCTCGATAATTGTTATTATGGTATCGGCAATCGATGCCTTATATTCTAGACCTCCTTCGTCTCTCAACATTGCAGATAGAAAATTCATCAAAGAGCTGTGTTTTCTGGGGAATTTTAAAGCTAATGCTCTAATTGCTTGTACAACGACAACCTTGAATTCATCGCTTATTTCCGATACAAAAGTGGCAATTTGTTTCATCAATCTTTCAACAGACGATTCAGCTCCTAAAGACGAAATCATTTAATTCTTCAGTGGGGTTCACGAGTTGACAAAACCATACCTGTTTTAAGAAGAGTTGTAATCGCCAACGTGGCTATAGACCTATTCGAATCTGTGATTAAATTTTCCAAATCCATATTGCACGCAGTAACGGCAGCTGGATGAGTTATAGCAACTTGATTCAATGTACGCACTGCTGCGAATCTCACTGTAGGTTTTGGAGAACCACAATTGATCTGAAGAACAGTGATAGCTGGGGCCAATTCTCTACTCGTCGTTCGTTTCAAGTTGACGATAGCATGGGCGGCTTCATAAACAACCATTTCTGACTTATGACGCAAACAAGATTCCAGAAATTCGAAAAGCGGAGAATCACTGCCAGAATCCTCTTCTTCAATCAGTTTTGCAGTGATACGAATCTAGAATATATTTCATAGACACCCTCATTCATTAGATGTACGAAATACTTACCAGCATACAAACTGCATATGGCGATTTTAAACTCATACGAGTCAATTTTGCAACTAGTTTTGTTACTGCAAGTCTGTCTGATTTCCGTATATGGTATAATAATCCCAAAGCATGATATTGGACCATGATACTAAAAAAATCTCAATAACAATATCTATTACTTTGATTAATATTACAGAACGTACTTATCACTATTAACAGCTTCCTGTGCTTCATTAACCCATCTTTTAACCACTTCTGGGGCCAATTTGGTTAAATGTAAGGAACTAACTAGGGCAGCTGAACTAACAGCTGAATTTCTGTCAACAATTGCTTGTTTCATATATCTCTCAATAGCTTGAAGCATTGCACCATCAGTTATACTACAAAGAGCTCTAATAGCTGCTGCTCTATATAAATCTTCTTTGCCTGTCATGTCTTTTGTTAAACTTGAAGTTACAATAATGACATCATCGGCAACAGAACTTAGTTCTTTAATACCTAAGTATACTAAGCGCCTAAGAATTACATCCTTAGACTGAAAAAGTTTAGTCATTGCAAAGAAAACATCAGTTGCTTCCTTAGTACCAAGTTGTTCCCCCTATAATGAACATAATTTAATCAAAAATTTGAATATTTTAGCAGGAAATTTTCTTAAAACAAATCTTATTGGAAATAACAAATAGGTTCGAAATATAAATGCTACTATGTAAATAAATATTTTCAGCAAGGTTCTCTAACCTGATTCAATAAATAGAGCAATTTGGTGAGAATATGGGTACATTTTCGGTTATTTAATGTGGTATCATTAAAGGCTCTTGCTTCTTGCAAGACTGTAGTCTTTTCAACATTTTGGAAAGGATTTCCGCCACCTAAAAATTAAATCATACATGAGCAGATATTCATATGATATTTATCTAATTAATACCATCTTCCTCCTCCTTTTTATCCCTTTTAAAGGACCCCATTTTCAATTAACAAGAAAAATTAGTAATAAATATTTTAAACTGCAATTTACACGTCAACAGAACACGAATTGACAGATGACATGTGTCTATGACAAAAAGCATCGACGTCAATTGTCAAAATATTCTTCTCGCTTTATTTTGAGTTTCTGAATGATATATTTGAGGTATCAGATAATTAGGAGGAATATTGGTGAGTTTTATTTGTATTAATCACATGGGAGCTATTTGATAAATACACAATGAAAATTTTGAAAACAATGACATCTTCAATAAGAACAAACATACACTAATTTCTATGACATTACAGGATCACAGAGCACAAAAATAAAATATAAATAATTATTCATTTCAGGCGTTTTTCATCAAAAAACTAATTATTTAATGGAAGTGAGGCATAATTTCAGCTGGAAATGTTTGTAGTTTACAGCTCAAGGCTAAAATGTTGGAAATATAAGGATAAATAACTAAATTTTTCTATTTGCGCAGGCACGCGAGTGGGATTAAACACTTCAGCGACGGCGCAATCAAAAAATGTCAGTGTCAGTGTCATCGGACTCGTCAGACGAGTGCATCAAATATGTCCAAATTGTTATTACTGGCACAGAAATTTAATTGTTTCTACTTAACAGGTGCATAATTTCACTTTCTAAAATTGAAACCGTCGTAGTAATCTCATTGTTCGACGAGACCTTGTATATTGTGTTAAGTGTTGTTTGTGGCCTTATTGATCTGAGAGTCACCCACCCTAAATCTTGTCAGATGCGAAAAAGCTATTGCAAAAATGTTGTGTTTTTAGGATTAGCATCTCGAGACTGCAAACCATTCATTGTAGAAGGGATTCAAGTTGGTCTAATTCGTCCTGATGTTTTGAAACAATTACTGGACTTTCCTGAGGTATTTACAATTCAGTGAAGCTTCCTAATGAATATGCTAAGTGAAGGTTATTCCATAGGTATTCATTGTAACATCAGGTTATGTGGAGCTCAATCCAGCTTTTAGAAATTATGAAGAAAGAACCATCAAAGTGGATGAAGTTCTGAAGAAGCTACGTACTGAGCAAAAGTTTGTCACTTTAAAGGGATGGAGAAATGAAGTAAGCATTTTGATTACCTTTTAGAATGCTGGTAGAAAACTTGTTCTACTTGTTTAAATGAGGTTATTGATGTTATGCAAATTGTTTTATTTTGTAGTTTCACTTTTTCATGTAGAATACGTTTATTTTGCTATATCATTTGGCCTGTTTCATTTCAAAGGCATTTAAATAGTTTCTGTCATGCAAATATTTATTATCGCTCAAGAGAAATTGTCCTTGTTATTGTTTGTCAACAATATCATTCAAACAAGTTGAAAGTTATTTGAATTGCACATTTTATCTTTCTTTCCATGCTGTAACATTTGAAGAATATGAATTTCCTATGACCTTTCCAAAAAGTTATGTTATGAATTATTCCAAGTGTTACTTAAACCAAATATTCATGGTATTCTGTTCAAAACTCGTAAAAGGTGTGATAAACTTGAAGAGAAATCCTTCGAATTTCATATTTTGGGGGTAGTAGGCACTGCGTAAAAAATTCAAATCTCTGCATCAGAAATTATTATGGAAAATATTGACTGTATACAAAAATCATGGTGATCACAGGATCATATTTTAAGGTTCAAGTAAATATAATTTAGTATTTCACATGAACAAATAA
Organism: Propylea japonica; assembly: GCA_013421045.1. Taxonomy (NCBI): domain Eukaryota; kingdom Metazoa; phylum Arthropoda; class Insecta; order Coleoptera; family Coccinellidae; genus Propylea; species Propylea japonica. The sequence goes on along the minus strand of CM024245.1, from coordinate 36,470,395 downwards.
TGAATATTTTATTTTATCAAATTTTAAGCTGAAAAAGATAATAGATATTTGGAAGGAAGAATAAAAATCAATTCCTTTTCAAAGTTATTGTCCATGTAAATCATAACTAGTTTCATTCAACTGTATCTATTAATCCAGGGAATTTTGAAATATTTGGTTAATAGAATGATTTGCTCTAAATTTGTAGAAGGTCATACAGATCATGTGTTATGAATAGAAGCATTATCTGCTATCAAACTTCCTTTTTTATGACTTATGGAAAAGTTCATGTTCTTTATTAGATTAAGATGATCATATTCCTTAAGTTAAAATGGTGAATATCTAAATTTTCTGACGCCATTCAACCATTTTGGCATACAAGTTTGCTTGTATCCTTGTGTGAAAAAATTCGAAGAAATTATTGCTAACATTTGAGAACATCTTATTTACATCATGACCTTCAAGTGCCTTTACATCTGGAATGTATTAGTGATGAAGGAGATATCATTGCCGTGTGTGGGATATGAAAATTTGCATGTTAGTTATTCTACAACTACATATTGTAGTTCTGAAAAAAGGATCATTAAGAATGTCATTCTCACCGTTGATTTTTGATGAAGTTAATTTGTTAAAGCTGCAATGGGTATTCCAGTGGTATTTAGAACTAATGGACCCTCAGAAAGTCATAACGATTGTCGGGCTTTTTGTTTTGTAGTCAGGTTTTCGAGAAAAAAATATTGAAATCACCGAAATAAGCTAGCAAATTCAAACGATCTGAATTTGCGGCTGAGTGTGACGTACGCGTTAGCATTCATTCCATTTGTTGAATCACAGTTCATACTGATGTCAACTGGACACTCTGTTGTGAATCGCCATCCCCAGTGATTAGGCTTGCTCGTACGTCATCATGGCGCGACGTTTGAAATAACGAGTATAAAAATAAAGAAGTTTCCAATAAGAGGTGTTATTTTGATATTCAAAGAAAAATGCCATTTTTCAATATAAATCATCGGATCATTATTTCATTGTAAAGAAGCTATGCCGTTAATAGTGGAAAATAACATCAGGCAAATGACCACCACGACCACGCTTACATGATCATATCTTTTTAATGAAATTTTTCATAACCAAATCGCAAAGTGGCTGCCCTGTCTCCTCGATAGCCTCACGAATTCCATTTTTGAGGTCTTGAATCGACGTTGGGCTATTGGCGTAGACTTGTCTTTTACGTGGCCCCAATGGAAGAACTCTCAAGGTATTAAATCACAAGATCTCGGTGGCCAATTGTGATCACCTCTTCGAGAGATAATACGGTCCGGAAACTTTTCCCGCAAAAGATCAATAGTCTCGTTGCTTGTGTGGTACGTAGCGCCGTCTTGTTGAAAGTAAACGTTGTCCAGATCAATACTATCCAATTTCGTCCATAAAAAAAAATCCTAATTCCAATGGACGACGAGGAATGGACAAACCTAGGTTTTCTTCAACACTTTCGGCTACAGCATCAATATTTTCGGCTGTTCTTGAGCGACGTGCACGGGTTTTATTCATCACATTACTAACTTGTCCCAACAGCTCGAATTTTTCCACCAATTTCTTTATTGTGGTCCGACAATGTGCTTCACGACGACCCAAAAATTTTTCACCATTTTTATAGTGAATTTCAATAATTTCAATTCGTCCTTGAAGCGTGTATTGTTCCATTTTTATTAATGGCGTAGTTTCTATTGGTCAAATGTCAAAAAAATGACAGCTTCAAACGTGACAACTAGCGAAATATCAGACTATTCAAAATAACAACTCTTATTGGAACACCCGTTAGTATTTTCAATTTTAATTAAAAATTCATTACTTTTTCATCTATTAAGCTATCAGTGAAATATGAATAATAATACAGTGGAACCTCGATATAACAAATCGGAAGGGAACCAGATAAATATTCGTTATATCAAGTAATTCGTAAAACTGAGTTGTGTTATATTGAGGTGAGGTTGGTCAAAATTTGGTATACGGAGGTTTTATTCACCTCGACATTACGTACTCATCTTGTTATAGCGAACTAATTTTGCTCATATAATGAAAACTCATTTTTATCAAATTACTCATTTATTTTATATTTTCTTTTTCAAAACAATAAAGTGAGTAGGTAGGTTTTTTTCTTTTCAAAAATTCGCAGAACAAAATAAAAAGAGGTGAAAAATCAACAAATTGGTATAAAAGCCTAAATCTGATTTTATTCATCTTGATTGGAAAAAAAGTCATAAATCGTAGTTTGTGTCCCACGGTTTCAATCTTCTGATGTTTGAAGGCAAACCAATTCGTCGGAAAACTTATCTTTAGATTTTAAAGTTGTAGCCAATGAACTTGCGGGAATCCCGAACTTATTAGCTATGTCTAATTTTTTTGTGGAAGGATTTTTGTCAACATAATTAATGATGCTTCGCTTTTCTGCGACAGATGAGGAACGCCTTTTACGTTTCTGAGCCATTGGAAAAAAGTGCGGAGCAACACTGATTACTTTCCATCAACTAACTTCATATTTTACGTAATACGTGTCGAAACCTGCTGACCGGCTGAATCACATACATACCTGGTTATTTGTGTGAAAACGTTATATAGAGGTTTTGAGTTGACGAAATTCGTTAAGTAGAGGTTTTCACACTCTTTTTGGTAGTTGAAAATTCGTTATAAAGAGGTTGTTCGTAAAAAGTTTTCGTAATGTAGAGGTATGTTTTAAATTGACTCTTATGGACGATTCAAGGGGATTATGAAAAATTCGTTAAATCGAGGAAGTCGTTATATTGAGGTTCGTTATATTAAGGTTGCTCTGTAATAACAATGAATCGCTTTCAATGAACTAGTTGATTTAATAAATAACAATAATATTTAAGGAACAATTATATTTAATATTATTGTTCGGCAAAAATCAATCCCAATTATTTTAAAACCTCTAATGATTAAATATCCCACAGAATGGAAAAAAATTACACATATATCATCGAAGTCTAAACCAACAGAGCATCTGCTCTAAATCGTTCTGAGCCCATGAGATTTTTAGTACTTATATCTTGATAGAACCCATATCATAATCATGATAAAAAAATAATCATTATAAATGTGCAGAACTACCGAATTTTCTACGAACAATCTCTGCTATTTCGAAAGCTGTGATAACAAATTACTCGCGTTGAAGGCATTGAAATAAACCGTTAGATTCAGCGTTTAAGTGGAAATAATGACGGAAAAGGGAAACAACCAAAACATGCATAGGGGAATCGGTGTACTTGAGGGAATTGCGAATTGACCAACGTGGCTGAAGCGAAATTGGTTCCTTTGTGTTGATCATACTTGATTTAGAGTGTTTTTCGATGTCATCTGTGTTTCTGCGCGCTTACCTTACAGGAAGGAATGTGTAATTTCGAATTGTTCATCTGAAATGGGTATTTTCAGCGATTTTCAGAAAAAAATCATTTTAAAAGTAATGGCCCCTCAGAAATAGTGTATTATACAACGAGCGTATAATGACAGCTATTATTCGCGAGGTGAAGTTTAGGCCACGAACCGTAGGCGAGTGGCCCAAATCACCGAGTGAATAACAGCCATTATACGCGAGTAGCATACAATACTTTATCCACGACTACTGAATATATTTCTTGAAGATTTTAACATTTGGCGACCGCGACAAGACCCTTCTATGACAAGCGTGGATATAGTTGACACATGAGAAATATTGGAGAAATGGTCATTGTAAATTTTGTAAAAAAAATCTTAAATTGATATAATGAAAGTAGATTTGACCCTCGATTGACAAGGTATACCCCATATTTGTTAGTTGGAGTACTTAGAATACTGAAGAAATGCCAATTTAAATGATATTATATCAAAGCTGAATCTATGAAGCATCTGACAGCAGTGATTAATATCTCATTATTTCCTTGTGATCAATGGGTATTATTAAGGCCGAGCACAGAGACGTACAATTATGCTTGCTCGTACGTCAATGTGGCGCGACATTTGAACTTACGACTATAGAACTAAGGCTATTATAGCGTTGGAAGAGTTCTTCGCTACATATTTTTATAATATTATTTCATAAACGGATTGCATATTCCATCTAATTGTGCCCAGTGGACAGCAAACATTAGACGGTTAATAATTCTAACTGTTATTTGTTCAACTAGTCTCTTCCTTTACGAATTAAGCCAAGCATGTCTTGAAGCTGAGATGTATGCATAGCAATAATATACAGGGTAACACGCTTTATTTTAGTGTAATCAAGTCCATTTCATTCTTAGGTTTTGGGTACCCTCTATTCTAATCATTATTCATTTCGTCTTGCAGACACTCTTTCGCGACAAAGTTGACGCCGAATGCCACAGTCAACATTTCATGTGCCTTGGAGCACTTTATTCCAATTTAACGCAGAATTTAATACATATTCTTTGATATATTCTTTTCAAAAGTAAAAAATCGAAGACACACATATAGTCCGTTCACGAAACTTTGAGCTGTCAGTTGGTCATGACAATTTGGCATATTCCACTGTTTAGATTAAGATTTAGGTTATGTTGTTTATTTTCTTGTGAGATTGATACGCAATGTTGTCAATATAACCCAGAGTTCTCTGAGAACTCTCAAGCTCGACTTAAGAGGCCGGGTACATTCGGCAACGTTGACTGTTCATCGTTATGACAGCAATACTGCCAATCTCAGATAAATAAACAAACGCCTACTTTGCGCTCAATAATATGTGAACGGAGTATAAACGCTACTAATCTCTTCAGTTGTTAACAACAAACTATCAGCCGAATTGACTGATAATGCCAACATAACATATAATGAAAATATGTGTACCAACATCAAAAAAATCTTCGATAATAGAATGAACACAACCCACTAAAATTCTAAATTCACCTTTTCTTCTGAACGGACCTCGTATCTATTTATACTTAAAATTTAATTGGAAATTATCGGCATATGTCAGTGGCTCGTGTAGAAAGCTGTACGTTATTATGGTTTTATTAGCATTTCGATAGTTTTATGACCGAGATTGGACTAGAATGAACGAAACGTTTGATATTTTCCATTTAAGTAAGTTCTCACATCGGTATATACCGTTCTTGTAACGAACGCGAATTTTGTTGAATTGTGCAATTTCTGAAAGGAGATCGTGCTACTGAAATGCTGTAAAAACTTGGTGCGTTTTTTGTTATTTTTGTGCCGGTTTATGATCTGGATTTAGTTGTTCTTTGGGAATTAGTTTGTTGGTGAGTAGGCGAGTTATATTGTTTATAGTTTAAAAAAGGGTTACAGTTCACTGCGGCTTCAAGGTCTATTGTGCCCCCTTACAGAGCTGTTCGGACCATATCCTCACAGCTCGCCTTCCAGTTCCAAGGATCTGATGAAATCCAATATCTGTGAAGGCTTTAACGAGGCAAGTTCCTCACTCTTACACGTTTCTCGTCGAAGGCATTCTTTCCTTAGGCTTGCAATGGCAAAGCATTCCGTGACTAGGTGAATGGGGTTTTCTTCCTCCCCCCCACAGAACCTAAAATCGTCAGGGTCAGATAATCACATCTTCAATAGGTTCTTCCTGAGGCGACAGTGTCTTATAAGAAAGCCAGTGAGGAGGTGTAATTGTTTCTTACCAAGATCCAGATATCTTTTGGATCTTGCTGTTTCAAATTTTCGAAGGAACTCAGTGGAATGATTCATCCCTGCCAGAGATTTTCCTCCTCGGCCTTCACCTTCTCCAGAAGATAGTCCTATATTTCTTAAATTTCTGGAAATCACTGGAAATTATTGATTATTCAAAAGTCAACTGACAGCCAATGACTTATATAATCCCTTCACGAAAGTTTGAGCTGTCAGTTGACCATGCAATGTTGTCAATATTGCATAGAGTTCTCTGATAACTCGCAAGCTCGTCGGACGAGGCCGGGTACATTCGGCAACGTTGACTTTATTTTACGTTATGACAGCAAATACTGCCAACTTCAGATAAATGAACAAACACCTACAATGCGCTCCAACTTTCGTGAACGGATTATATATAATATAGCAAAAATAAGAAAAAAAATCTCTCCCTGATTTTATGAGCGAAATAAGTGAGAAAACATTTCTTTCTGCAACGATTGATTAAAATGATACAAAAACTTGTCCTATGAAAAAATATAAAATACCAATATTCACAAAAAAATCACCACTTCAACTTAACAGTCCTAAATCGCGAAAACCAGATAAACAGATTCTAATTCTAATAGCAAAACTAACCTGTCTCAAAATAATTACGAGACACAAGACCAGTAAAGTTCTGCGAATAATTGCAAATATCGCAATGGACAATTATAAATAGAATACTAATTTTATACATAATTCAAATGCCGCCGATCAATTCGAGAATTATTATGCGCTTTATTTAATTTCAAATTCGGTTTCCTGGCTTCTCTAACGAATATTACAATCTTGTTTACGAATGCTGATGTGTCTGAAATATACGAACCGTGTCGATATTAATGAATATGTCATTTGTTTCATACGTGAAAAACTTCCTCGATGAGTCATACAGTGTAATTTATGCGAGCAAATGGAAAACGCAGCTACATTTCGATTCAACTAGTCGAAAACATGCTAAATTCACAGCGTTTGAAATACGATGGTTTTCATGAAGACTTAACTCGAAAACATCATTATATTCTTCAATTTAGGGTAACTTTTTTCAACTACCATAGATTTATTATTATAATACACTACTGGAAAAAATTAAAGGATCAAAAAAAAATTCCAAATTTTTCGGCAATTTTCGACATGCCGTAACTTTGACAGGAATGGTCGTACAAGGACTTTAAAGAAAGGAAATTGTAGCTCCAAGTGTCTAGTTTTTGGATTAGAACTTTTAATTTTAAGTTTCAGTGGTTTTCGAGTAATGATAGAAAAATCAGCAACAGAAAAATTCTCGAAATTTTACCACTTTTTTTTCTTGTCTACGAGCGTGAAAATTTTATTTTTGCATAATCGTTATAATGATAGGATACTTTGTTAATTCAGCTTTAATTTATTTTTTTATTGACCTCAATACGTCCACTTCTCGCCGAGATATCGGTCTTCAAATGGAAAAGGATCCATGTTTTATCCGTTATTGAATTAATAAAAATTTTATTTGTTAGTTTATTTTATTTTTATTTTTTTGAAAATTATGTACTATCTGCAATTAAAATGTGGAAAAAGCTCGAGAAAATTCTTTTTTGCCTTTTTTGAAGATTATGAGCTTCTCAGAGCAAAAAACGTGAACCTTATTTTTTTCAAAAATTCAATCGAGTCAAACAAAAAAACGGCTGGATTGAGTTGACTCTTCGTAAGGATTTTATCAACATATTGAACTGTGAAAGTCACACTTAACATTATTGGTTTCCTCAACATTTTCGATCCAGCGGTAGATTTTCCAAGAAACAACCAAGAGGCCTTTTTTTTGTTAAATTTCTATGAATAAGCAATGGTTGCTTTAATTTTTTCTAGTAGTGTATGTCGGTACTCGGTCTTTTCCTGTCACGGATTCATCTAACTGGGTGTTTCAAATACATAGCTCGGTTTTGTTCAAGAATAAATTGAAACGCATAGTTTGCATTCATTTTCAAAATAGTATATTATTCAACGAGCGTATAATGAGAGCTATTATTCACGAGGGGAAGTTTAGGCTATGAGCCGTAGGTAAGTGGCCGAAATCACCGAGTGAATAACAGCCATTTTACGTGAGTAGCATACTATACTTTATCCACGACTACTGAATATATTTCTTGAAGATTTTAACATTTGGCGACCGCAACAAGACCCTTCTATGACAAGCGTGGAAAAAGTCAAGTTGACTTATGAGAAATTTTTGGGGAACTGGTCATTGTATATTTTGTGTAAAAAGGCTTTAATTGATATAATGAAAGTGATTTGGCCGTCGATTGACAAGGTGTGCCCATATTTGTTAGTTGGAGTACTCTAGAATACTGAAGAAATACCAATTTAAATAATATATCAAAGCTAAATCTATGAAGCATCTGACAGCAGTGAATTATAATCTCATTATTCCCTTGTGATTATTGGGCATTATCAAGGCCAAGCACATATACCAGCAATGGACGGATTTTAAACCTAGTTGTGGATAAACATTTTAATACTCGAACAAAAGATTTTTTCAGCTCAAAGTACGAAGATCACAGACATCATGACAAAATTGTAGCTCCTTGTATTGAATGATCAATGGCTCATTCATTGCATAAATACAATCAAATGAGTCAAAGAGGAAGTCACTTTTAATATCAGTGAATAATAATAGAACTACTTCCTTCCCTATAATTTCAATTTTTCCTTCTGAAAAAACCCAAGCATTACTACGAATTCCTGTATTTTATATATCACAATCACAAATCTAATTTGGACCGCGAAGTAATAAATATAGATAAAGGAGTGCACACAATTTTAGGTGTCCCAATATTCTTTGTCAACGTTGTCAGATTGTGTTATACATATTTATTTTCATATACACGATGATAAAGTACTGAAATTTTATAGTATAACATAAATAATATTAATTGGAATGATTTTCGATTAATATACTTCAAATAATTCACTTTCAAATTGTTCATCAAATCTATACTCTTTTTCTTCAGTATACATCTGAAGAAATTGTAATCATTGTCGTCCAACACATTCATAGTCCGTTCACGAAAGTTTAAGCGCATAGTAGGCGTTTGTTTATTTATCTATAGTTGGCATCGTTTTAAACTGTGATGATTCAACATGTAACCAATAAAATGAATGCTTACGCGTACGTCATACTTAACCACCAAACATTTGAATTCGCTATCTTATTTCGGTGGTTTCAATAATTTATTGAAATATACTTTAAAATGAAAAAATATGAGGAACGCTGCAAAGATTCGTGTCAAGATATTCGACTAATTCGTGTTGTGGACTGACTGATAAGTCGAAAAGTTACAGAAAATTTTGAATAGAAATTGTGTTCCAACCACTTATCGTTGAGAAATCAGTAGACGAACTGTTAAACGCTCCCAATGTTAATTAAGAAGCTAGTTCGAGCCTCTGAAGAGAAAACAGTCGGAATTGAAATCGCCAACGATTGTATGTATTCATTTGCTGATTATTGTTTTAACAGAAACGTCTCACATTTCAACAATGGACTGCGGAAATCGTAATGAATTTTTCCCGGTATCAGATTCCATTCCTGATAGATCATATTGTTGGTTTCTTCCTTCGTTCAGGTGTAAACATTACATCTGTTCAACTATGAACAATTCACATGGTTGTCATTGTTTTATTGCAGTGAAGGCGAAAAACATTTTTTGAAATGTAGCGATATTATCTGATCTAACGGGTTTTTCAATATGGATGACACATTGGACATTTCCAGAGATTTCCAGTAAAATTCTTAAAATAATGGACCCTGAGAAAATCTTAGCGACTATCCGTTTTCTGGCATAACCTACTGAACACAAATCATATAAGGAATGTCGAAAAATAATACGCAGTGTTGCCGTTATAACTACAGTACTGTACAACATTTTTATTCCTCAATATCTCGGACAACACGAAACCAATCGAAATGAAATTATGCAGCCACATGCAAGTTGCTCATAATAAGCCTCATGCAAAATTTTGTGACCATAGTGTGAACACAATCATACAAAATTCAATTGGAATATCGAAAAGAAGAAACTTCATATTTCCATCACAGGATATCTGATTCGAGTGAAATTCCTTTTGTGAATGAAAACTGATATACTGACTTTTCATGCGAAAGTTTGTGGCCATAGTGTTAACAGAACCATGAAAAACTCTATTGGAATATTGAAAATAAGAATCTCTATATTTCCATCCAGGATATCCGATTCGAATGAAATTTATTTTGTGAATGGAAACTGATATACTGAATCTTCGTGAAAAAATTCAAGAGGATCGCATCATCAGAACCAATTTTTTAAAATTTATATTCTTTACATATTTCATTTTCTGAATAATTTCCAGAATATAATTTAGATTGTGCTGAGATTCTGTTCTACATACACAAAAATTCATTGAATTTAATCCAGCCGTTTAGTTGCAGAATAGATTAATAACCTAGATAACGACTACAGCGCCATCTGTCGATCTGATTTGTGATCATAAACATACTGGCATCAGGCAATCCAAAATACATTCATAATTCATGGGTTTAAAATTTGTAAAATATGGCATAAGTAAAAAATTGTTTATAATATGTTAGTTCATACGTTATTTCTGATTAAAATTTTAAATTTTCGAGTCACTCGATGTAACTTCACTTTTTGTCCAAATGTCAAAATCATTATAACCTATAAATATGTATTCTATGACTGCTTGATTGGTCGTGAGGAAAAGAAAAGCCTTTCATTTCTTTCTGAACAATTTTTTTCGAAATATTTTATTGTATAAACCTTGCCCTAGCAATCATGAATACAACAAAAAAGAATTATCCAATTTGGTGCAGCCGTTTGAAAGATATTGCATTTTGACGGTAACCTTAGATCCTGTTTTATTATTATAGATTTTCTATCAATCTCAAATCCCATATAAAATTTCTATTCAATAGTCTTATTGACCCACCAATAAACGAGCGCCCAGAAGCTCCTGCTTAGGGCTTTTCTTAATTTTTTTGAATGATTTTTATGGTATAAATACAATATCATAATCATATATCATGGCTCTCAAACCAACGATACTTACGAACATTATTTCGAGATTCGAATCGTTGTCTATTCATACTTTCTCCTCCATGCATGAATTTCAATCTAAAATTTGCGTTTTCGACAGGGTGTTCGCGGTAGCATGAAAATATGACCGCCCAAATTTCGATAATTTCTTCGTACGTTCGACCGATGGTTACGTTGAATAGTTATTGTTGTGTCGGAGAGTCTCGCTCCAGCGATTTCTGAATTATTCATAGATCCTCAAGGTTCGCGTAACATCGTAAGATTTGATTGGCCAATAAACCGAGTTATTAGATGATGAATTTTCATAATTTAATTGCAACGAAAATCGATGCAATTGATAAATTGTCAGTATGCATAAGGTTTTTGATGTGGTTGTGATGGGAAAAATTCAAGAGATATTTCGGATTAATGTGGACTAAAATAGTGGGTAAATATGCTATAATCCACAAAAAATTTGTTTAAAAAAATTTAAGAAAAGCCTTGAGCATGAGCTTTTGAGCGTTCGTTCTTTGGTATAGCAATAAGACTATTACCTCAAAATACACTCGAATCGGTTATCCTGCCATGGAAATATAAAGATTTTTCTTTTCAATATTCCAAATGAGTTTTCTATGATTCTGTCGAAACTATGGTTACAAAATTTTGCATGAAAATTCAGTATAACAGTCTTCATTCTCAAAAAATAATTTCACTTAAATCGAATAATCTGTTATGGAAATATAAAGATTCTTATTTTCAATATTCCAATTGAATCTTATATGGTTCTGTTAACTTTATGGCCACAAAATTCTGTATGAACATTCAATGTATCAAGTAGGTAAACTTTTAAAACAAACGATTAAAAATCACTTACTCAATTAGTTTTCTGTCTACTGCCTACGCTTTAAGTACGATAGCATGAATATTAATAGCCCATATCCTTTTCTAGGTTATTATATATCACCTACCTAAATTTCATCAAAATCCGTTCAGCCGTTTAGGCAGGATAGAGCAAAACTCCCAGCAAAAACCATAAAAAAATCACTAACTCAATTCAGTTTTCTGCCTACTTCCTACCCCCTAAGTACGATGACGTGATCATTTTGATCTTATATCCGTTTTTAGGTAACCATCTATCACCTTACTAAATTTCATCAAAATCTGTTCAGCCGTTTAGACGTGAAAGAGCTAAAGTCCCAACCAAAACGACTAAAAATCACTAACTCAATTTAGTTATCTGCCTACTGCCTACCCTCTAAAAACGATGGCGTGATTATTTATAGCCTATGACCATTTCTAGGTTATCATCTATCACCATACCAAATTTCATCAAAATCCGTTCAGCCGTTTAGGCGTGAAAGAGTAACAGACAGACAGAAAGAGTTACTTTCGCATTTATAATATTAGTATGGATTGTCAAAAGTCGTGATAGTAGAGTTCCAAGTACCAACATATAATAATGAAATAAGAACAATATAAACGATACAAATATGAGATAATATAGCAATATTTTATTCATATACACTTGGAAAAGTTTAAAATCAATTCCATTCATAATGTAGTGAGGAATCTCTCACAGAAGGCGTGTTCCAAAAACGCAATTTAAGTCATTAATTAACAGATATTAAACTCGTATTGAAATAAGCTCTAACACCTTTTTCGTCTCATCGTTTCACACATGTTACAAGTGAAAGTTATTACTTCTGATGTTATAAAACTTTCTCCCAAAGCATGGAAAATTCAAATCAAATTTCAATACTCCTAAAGTGTTTGTGTATTTCTTAAATGACATCACACTTCCCCATATGACGCTTTCCTTATTTGAACAGAATATTTGGCTTAAGTAGCAACTTGTATTTATAATATCCTCTTGAACGTTCCTTTGAAATGCATGCTGAGTACACATTTCATTTTTTACATTGATCAATTATCACTGTATTTATTCTTGTACATATTATTAAAAGAAATTATATTGTAATCACATACCTGCATTGAAAACAGTAAGTCCATGAGTGTGAATCCAGGGGGTGTCTTCTAACAGGTTCTCTTCTGTTCATTTAAATTGAAAATCTTTATCTTTACTAACATGCCACATTGTCTTAGTTACGTTGATTTTCTATCTCACGGATATGATTGAACCGATCTAGGATTGTTGTTCATTTAGATAATTTCACGAAAATTCAATTTCATTATAATCTTTTACTGTACTTAAAAGTTTTTCACAACCGAAATAATTATTTTTAGGACTCTGTCCAACTTAAATAGTTCACATCTTGTTGCATAAAAGAATAAACATATTATTTACAACATTCATTTACTGAATTTTGTTTTTTACAATCTATTAGTATAGATATGTTCTGGTATACAGTAATGTTGGTTTAATGTATTGCGCCATTCTATTTTAGGACAAAAAGAATAAAATAATCCTCTCAAACACAACCATCCATAACAAAACTTAGTCAACATTCAAGATCCTTTCAAAATTCCTGTTAATTTCTGATGGAAAATAAATCTATTCAATAAATTATTTATTCAGGGATGATTGATATTTAAATGGCACTTAAATTTGTTCTTTTTTTGTAGAATTATATCAATATTCTTTTAAATTTGTAAGTGTAAAATGAACGTGCAATAAATTGTTGCAAACTATTCTTAAATTTGTTTTAACGACAGATATTTCAATTTACTAGTTCATCGAAGTCGTTGATTTGAATTTTAACTTCAAATATTTCTAAAATCTTCTGGAGTATCTTCATTTTTGGATTAATTACAACTTTGAAGAAATATGTTGATACCTTTCTTGTTCCGAAACATTGTATACTAAACAACGAAAAAATGTACACAAATATAAAACTACTGCAGACATGCTTGAAAGTATAACAACAATATTTGAGTATTGATTTTTTACTATATGTTCTACCTGTTATGGGAATAAAAAGGATGAAAGTTTAAAATCCATATCAAACGAAGCCTCTCTACTCAATCATATCCGAAGCTCGAAAATTTTCGTATCGGCATAAGTGGCACAGCTGTCTAATTGGTAAAATTCAGTAATTAAGTATTTAAAAAAATGAGATCGAATGCGTTCCAATACAATTTTTTCATTCGTCTTTGCAGATAAACGTGTTAAAGAGCGCGTGAGATATGACAAGTCATAACTCGTCGTTTACACAGAGGTACAAACCCTACATTTTCGACCAGTACCGACAACCGGAGGGTGGCCAGCAATGGGAACCGGCCCCGGAAAGCATCCCACCCATGGTACCTGCCCGAGGAATAAAAAAAAACTTACAAAGCGATACGTCCCCTCTAACCCGTTGTGAAGACTCCCCCTGGATAAGTCCTGGTGAGATTCCGATTAGTAAAATGGATAACAATCTCATGCATGACACAAATTTACTGTTACGAACTGAAAATAACATGAACATCAAAAATGAAGACATGCACGATAGACATGATGTCAATACCAATTGCCTCATTACCCCGTTGAGACTCAACCCCAAATATAGTCATATGCCATGGTTTCATGGTAAGATCTCGAGAGAGGAAGCTGAACGGGTCTTGCACCCACGAACTGATGGTTTGTTCCTCATAAGAGAATCGACAAACTTCCCCGGAGACTACACTTTATGTGTATGTTTTCAAAACAAAGTAGAACATTATAGGATAAAAACGCAGGATGGAAAACACACAATAGACGATGAAGAATTCTTCGACAACCTCGAGAAGTTGATACAACACTACAAAATGGATGCTGATGGACTCTGTACCCAATTAGTAAAACCTCTACATGTAGACGATCTTTGTATTATACCAGAACAGGAACTAGAAATTTGCGAATCCATAGGAAAAGGAGAGTTCGGTGAGGTTATGTTAGGGAAGTGGAAAAAGAATAAAGTCGCTGTTAAAGTTTTGAAAGATTCCAGTGAGGCCGAAGCTATACTGATGAAATCCTTACATCACGAGAACTTGGTGAACCTCCTAGGTATCGTAAGAAAAAAAGATCTCCTTTATTTAGTTACCGAATTCATGAGCAAAGGAAATTTAGTCGATTACTTGAGGTCCCGGGGAAGACTGCACGTTACCAGAAGAGACCAGATCAACTTCGCTACAGACACCAGTGCTGGAATGGAGTACCTAGAAAAAATGCACGTTGTCCACAGGGATCTGGCAGCAAGAAATGTACTGATCGGAGAGAATGGCATGGCCAAAGTTTCCGATTTCGGTCTTGCAAGAGTCGATTTTTATGCTGGCTCAGAGTCGGCCAAACTCCCAATCAAATGGACTGCCCCGGAAGCCCTTAAGTATAACAAATTCTCGAATAAGTCTGATATGTGGAGCTTCGGCATATTGTTATGGGAAATATACTCTTTCGGCAGGGTTCCTTACCCCAGAATACCCCTAGTCGACGTTGTCAAGCACGTAGAGAAAGGGTATATGATGGAAGCCCCTGAAGGATGTCCCCCAGAAGTGTACGAGATAATGAGGAAAGCTTGGGACTTGAATCCAGATAATAGGCCGAATTTCCATACAGTTAAAGGTCAGTTAACAATATTGAAACAACAAACTATATGAGTTTCGAAGTGCGAAATGTAAATGTGAAAAAAGACACTGAAAATGTGGTGTGATTGATTCTCCTATCTATTAGTCGTATTAAAGTGAAAATGGTATAGTTTAAGGAAACTATCAGGTTAGACTTTCACCTTCGTCCTTAGAACGTTTTTGACAATTGAATATTGCTGATGTTTCTTAAATACCAATCCTCTCTTAGGTGTGTGAATTATATCAAGATGAAAATTATTCACTGAAGAGTTAGATTATACTAAAACTCTACTGAATTATGGTCAACATGTTCAAAATTAGTTAATATACACAAATTTTTAAATCTTATTTGTAAAACATATTTATTGAAAAGAATTTAAATCATGAACTTAACTATTTCAATATTAAACTATCAACTCCCTAATATAATTTACACATCATGTAATTGACAAGTTAAAATGAATACTCAGATATGAAAATTCTATTTTGAAGTACAAATTACACTGTATATTTACAGTAAAATATTTCAAAGATACTCTTGTGGCTTATCTTATGTAATATCTTTATTTTTGGTGATATTAACTTTGTATCGACGAATAAGTACAAACGTAATGTTAAAGTTCACCTGAAAGTCGTATAAAATTATATTTTATGTGTGAGTTATCGGTTATTTACTACTTAAAATTGTATAAAATATATTTATATGTATTGTTTTATTTAATACTTAGTACTAAAAGTTTATTGTCCCTATGAATGTATATTTTTTTGAAGCATCAGCAACCTGGTAAATATTCTTCTTACATGTGTGAGAAATATTCGTCATCTCACATTAAAAAATAGGAAATTACCAACATCATAAATATCGCGAAAGAAGAAATTGTTAAACTAGAATTTAAGACTCTTTCAAACTGTCCATTTCACTTCATTGTATTTGAAAGCTTCTATGCTATATTTCTTCTTGTGAAGAATAAAATTGTTATTTTAACATTTCAAAGAATTTAACACAGATTCTGAAATCATCAATGATGGTTCAAATTATTGTCCGAAAAATGAAAGGAATTGATTTTTCTTCAGCATGTCAAACACATTAAAGTTGTATTCAGTATTTAGTCTATAGATTTATTGATTTTCGGTGTAGAAATTTGGTAGTCGTAAAAATTTTCTTCGAAAGAGTTGCACTTAGAGAGTATTGTTTTAAATGGTGTCGAACATATTTGTGCTATTCAATAGATTATGTAGATTTTTATATTGAACTTCTGTTTCTGGAAACTGAAGAATAAATACGAATTTTTTACAATTTATAATTCAGCAATAGTTCTCTTAGCAGTTTTTCTTGATCGGTGGATATATTTAAGCAATTGTAAAGTTTTTGTTTTGTTATATATTGTGTCTATTGTAAAATGTTTTGTACATTAAATTTTTTTAGGTGAGCATTTTTCGAATAGGTTATTTATGATTTTGACCCACTTTGATTTATTTAACTGTGTGACATTCTTTGCTTTTGTATCTAAGCTGTTGTCCTTATCATTGAAAATAAAATAATATATACCTTGAATTCCTGTATGATGCTTCTTTTATCTTTTTTCTCATTCTTCTTCTTATTTTTGGTTATATCACGCTATTAGAAGTTCAAAAAAGTTTATTTCGTTACACTGAAATCATCAGCTCTATATGTAGCTGGAATTACTGAAAAAAGTACTTTTTAAAGCTTTTTTAGAGTTGCTCAGTTTTAGTAGTTCAAAAATATAGGCAACTGAAAAATCAAAGATAGAATATTATATTTGAATTAGTCAGTATGATTGTCTCAATATTTTATAACGATTTTTGAATGAAACTTCATTTATTTTCGATGTGGGAACATTTGTTCCTCTAAGTACACTTTTTAAGGAAGAATATTTTTGTCATTAGTTAGTTTTTGAGGTTTTTCGAAATTAGGTTTGATTTTTTATTGCAGTGTTATGAAGTCAAGCAAGACTTTAGCTCGCGCAGTTTGTTCAAAATGGATAGGTGTGCCACTTGTTTGTTTGGAATTTTGAATTATGGTGTTGACATCACTGGTTATGTCAGGCACCCCACTTTGGGTATATGCATTTGGTTTCAGAGAAGGGCAGCAAACAAACAAACTTGGCCAGGTAAGGAATTGTTCCATCATTCTGTTATTAACTACCAGGATATATTTAATTTTGTTTTTTTATTATTATGCTCAACATTATTTTGGTAAGCTGTCTTCAGGAATCCTATTCGCACATTTGTTCATTTGAAAATATTATCTTTAGAAAAACTCTTAACGATTGATCATTAGCTTACTTTCAAATGAAGTAGAGGAATCGATGTTATGTTACTGAGAAATTTATCCAAGCTCATGCTTCACGGATAATCGGAGTTTTTTAAAAAAAATTGCCATTAGAGAGAAAAAAAGCTACGTTTTGATATTGCACTATTTTTTTATTGAATTAAATGAAAGAAACATGATATTTTCACATGTTTTAAATATAAATAAAATGTACTTATGTACAAGTTTAGAAATAAAAATCATTGTTTTTCAAACATCTCCGTCAATGTAAGCTGTTTTTTGGACAATTTTTTTTCTGAAAGTGATTCGGATAATCGGCGATTCGGATAGTCGGAGTTCGGATAATTGGAGTTCTACTGTAAAGACAAATTTTTGATTTAAATACTTTTGTTTTTACCTTTTTCTGAAGAATTAAATTATTTTTGTCATACAAGAAAAGTTTGAACTTTTCAACTTACTTTTGAAAGACATTAGGGTCAGAACACATCGATATTTCTATCTAAATAAGTATAAATACTCATTTAATTATTTTAGTGATACTTCGAGAGTAAGGTGAGTATATAGATGGGTATTAAACAGGCAATCTGAACCAATATTGTGGAGGATGGCACATATAATACCCTTAAACGATTTGTAACTGAAATGCGCACTTAAAACACAGAGTATTATCCCTATTCACAACGTAAACAATCCGATGTGCCAACCACCGCCATATTGCTTTTTCATCTTGACAGATCTTTGGATTGCCTGATTTGATTTGTTCGTTCACAGGTTATTGGGATAATATGGTAGGAGGTGGACTATCAGTAGGCCATGGAATCCTGGAGACTGCTCTAAAAGAATCACAGGAGGAAGCTTCTGTACCTAGAGAATTAATGGCTAATTTAGTTAGTGCTGGTTCAGTTTCGTGAGTTCAAAATCACTCGTAATGTTGATTAAATACTGATTGGTACTGTCGTTTTCACAGGTTTTTTTATGAATCTGTACGAGGCCTATTCCCAAATACAGTATTCGTTTTTGAAATTGAGTTGCCATTGGATTTCAAGCCTGTCAATTCTGACGGTGAAGTAGAGGAATTCGAGCTTCTGCCAGCTGCCGAAGTTATAGATAGGATCTGTTCGGATAAGTTTAAGACGACTAGCGCACCAGTAGTTCTTGATTTTTTGATCAGACATGGCATAATCAACGTAGAAAATGGTAAGAATTCCATCCTAAATAAAGAAAACTTAACTCTTTCTCGGGTCATAAAGATTTTTAACTAATAAGTGGTACCAGAGGTCTTTGCTGATAACATAATACTATAATGAAATATACCCATAAAATAGAGAAATCCTTTTTCTTATAGAAAAAGAGTTGCTGCGAATCATAGAGCTGCTTCATGTCCCGCTTCAATCCTTGTACAAGGTTGGTACACCTGGCAAACTAGTTCTAGGACCGAAGGAAAATGGGGAGAATGGACCTGTTGAGTAAATAAAATAAATAAATCCTGATTTAATACTAGATTAAAATCTTTAGTTGAGAAAAATCGGAAGCCTTACGTACTTACGTATAATTTATTTATTTATTTAGAGGTAGGTAGCAAATTGATGAAAATGTAATTTTTCAAGAGCTTAGCGTTTATTACTTTTGATACCGTTAGTTAGCTCTTATAGATTTTATAACTTATCAGAAGATGTAAAAGTTTTTGATTACCATATACTTGTAATAATATGACCGTTTTATATGTATTTACTCTAATGTACTATACAAGGCATTGATAAATTGCATCGAAAAATGAGATTATTATAAACAAATATACAATGTTACTGTAGACCGAAAGAGTATTCTCATTTTCATGACACAGATTTAAGCTAATAATTGTAAAGGTCTGATCTAATTCTAGGCCAAAACTATTACAAATTTTGGAACAAAATTAGTTTTTTGTAAATGGGGTGTTATTCTGAAAGAAACATTTCATTTTAACAGAACTCGTAATTAAAAAAATATCCATGAAAGTTATTCATTAGGTATGGCCTAAATTGGCATTTATTATTAATTAATTAAATCGAATTATTTAAACATCACTTTGAAGTTTATTTTCACAACCTTTTGAAGCACAGTTGTAAAAAATAATTTAAAGACCTACTAAAATAATTGAAGGCCAAATATTTCTTTCAAAGCAGGAGCAAAGTTAGAAAAAGATTTGAGGAACTAATTTGCTCCCTGAAGAACTGAATTACAATCTAATAAGAAAGGATTTGTGGATGAAAATAAATTTGAAAACAATAGATTCGTTGTATTCGAGAATTCTGTTAACAACATTAATTGTTCTGTGGAAAATTCAACCACCTAATACTCAATAAAAACAATAATTTAAAAACAATTTTTTATAATACTACTTTTCTCTCTTGTTCAACTCTTCCCTTAACTTTTTTAGTGCCTCTGGATTTCATCTGGCCTATCGTATATTGAGTTTTCTGGCTCTTCGGCATCCTTTAGGATACCCTCTTTATTTGTCATGTCTGGGGCAGAGGTTCGTATCCTAAAACATATTTGCTATTATCATCATGAGTTTTTGTTTGGCCATGATTGATGTACCTAGCCATAATCTTCTTGTAAATGTATATTCCTACCAAAGGTATTGGAGTCATCATCGACACGGCAACTGGGCATACTGAAAAATGAAAAAGAAGATTTAATTCGAAAATTTCACTTCATATAAAGTGATTATATTATTCAGGGCTAATTTATTCTTTAGACCGAAAAACTAGCAATACTTTTGAATGTTGAAATATATTTCTACTGTTTACTAATCAAAATAAATACATTTTATTGTACCTCCAACAAGCAACTATCGAAATACTAACTCAAAATGTAATTTATTCTTAATTTCGAATTTTTTTGGAATATTGAATTGAAAACTTTCTAGTTCTGGTCAATATACCTGTTGTTAAATCAGCAGCTGGTTGTGTAAGAGAAAACCTCAGTAAAAAAATAGCTATTCCAGTATTTTGTATTCCAGTTTCTATTGCTATCGCCAGACAATCTGGGCTTGGTTGTCTCAGTATTTTTGATAATGTGTATGCTATCAAAAAACCTGCATATGGTAATGCCATTCCTGCAACAATAATCTAAAAAATTTGATCAAATAGATTTTGTTATAATCAATAGCACAATGAGTTCCAAAATAAATAGAGCTTTTCTTCAGGAGGTGATTGTGCATGAAAAATAATGACTTAATGCTATTAAACTTTTGTCCACAAATGCCAGATCAAAAAATAAGCTCTATTTCCTTTGGAACAAACAAGACATTCAGAGGAGTACTCACTTTCCAAGAAAATATTTTGAACAAGTACAAATTGGTAACAGTAGCAAATACTATGATGAATACCAGCAGTAATGACGACAAACCCTTCAAGATTCTTGCCAAGAAAGATGCCACATTTTTAAGGTATCTGGTCAGCAAGTATCCAATTCCTAAGGGTATTATCAACCCAAAAGCAGAAGAGGCAACATGTATGTATGGTACACCCAAGTTAGCTTGGTTAAATATCACATGACCTAGACTGAAAATCCATAAGGGCATCATCAAGAGGGCTACAAAATTACCCAGG
Source organism: Propylea japonica (assembly GCA_013421045.1). Classification (NCBI taxonomy): domain Eukaryota; kingdom Metazoa; phylum Arthropoda; class Insecta; order Coleoptera; family Coccinellidae; genus Propylea; species Propylea japonica. The sequence goes on along the minus strand of CM024245.1, from coordinate 36,449,276 downwards.
CTGGTTACTGTTATAGATAGGTCCACATTGCCATCAAGAACTAAGGTCCAAATGTTAGAGGCACCACCTGAAGGCGCGACTCCTGTGAAAAACATCCCTAGTTGCATCTCTGGACTTTCTGGGAACAGAATCCTGCCGAGCCCAAAACTCAACTGAAATGTGGAATGCAAAGATGATATCAGATAAGTGAAAGCATTTTTATTCTAGTTGTTGTATACTGGGTGTCTCTCAGAGTCAGAAATGAACAAATAGTCCGTTCACGAAAGTTTGAGCACATAGTAGGCGTTTGTTTATTTATCTGAAGTTGGCAGTATTTGCTCTCATAACGTAAAATAAAGTCAACGTTGCCGAATGTACCCGGCCTCGTCCGACGAGCTTGCGAGTTACCAGAGAACTCTATGCAACATTTACAACATTGCGTATCAATCTGACAAGAAAATGAACAACATAACCTAGAATTTTAATATACACAGTGGAATGCCAAATTTCCATGGCCAACCGACGGCTCAACCTTTCGTGAACGGACTATAAATGGCACCTAAATTTATCCTTTTTTTGTAGAATTATATGAACGGACTACAGAAATGCCCCTACGCCTGAATAGTACTGAATTATAATCAACCAAGCATTAGAGTGAGATGGAAAGCATTTCACTGCCGCACTGGGGTGAAGTAAACAATTGATTAGATCTGCATTTCTCCAATTCCCGAATATAATACATTTTCGTAATTTTGTCCTAGCTATAATTACAGGAATATCCTTAAGCAACAATAAACTGTCACCAAATCATTGAAATAATTCAGTTTATGAACGTCGGACCAAAATGAAAATATAAAGACATCGCATCAAGAAACTAAACACTATCAGGCAATGTTGCCAAACTGACAGAATTATCTGTAACAGACGCAAGACGTTAGTATCAGAGTAGGGGAGCGGTAAATCAATTATCCCAATACGGAATAAAATACGGCACGATTTCGCAACGCCGGAAGTTTGTTCGCGCTTATAAACAGATTCTACTTGGTTGCATAACAAATGCGTGAAGGCAACTCTAGGTTTACTTTTTACTCTGAGATGAAAACACTCAGACCGGTCAATTTTTGACAATGGGGCATGATCTGGGATACAAAGCTTGTTTTTAATAGCAACCCTCTTGAGAGGGTTGCAGTGCCGTCAGGAATTTGAATAGAGAAAGTGAGTAGTTTTGTAGCACAAATGTATGCATGGATTCAAATTTGTATAAGCCTGCAGTTTGTGTTCTATTAATATTCACAAAGTTACAGGCTTTTTTTATGGAATATGGTACTGATAAAACCAAATGAAACATTCATTTTATAGAAAACAAACTGCAGGTTCATAAAAACTTGAAATAATTCTTCATTTGTGCTACAAAACTGTCCACTTCCCCTATTCAAATTCCTGATGGTGGACACTTTTAAATGAGGCACCCTGTCTGTGGAATTGACAATTGACATTTTCACCTACGAAATTCAAAACACATGTTTCATCTTCGCTATGCAAATTTCACCCTTGTAGGGAATGCATTTTAAGGAAGCCTCAAAGAAGTTATCAATTTTTTGTTTTAACGTTTCTGAAATCACTATTTTCTTTTGATTTGTGCTAGCAATGGTTAAATTAGTTGTTTCAGTATAAATACATCGTTTCAAATCAGTAGAAATGTGGAGGGAAAGTAAGAAATAATCATGAAAAATATATGTTGACTCACCAAGGGCATGAAAAGAAATTGGCTGCATAGCCCTATAACAGGTCCTACAGGTCTTCTCAAATTACGTTTCAATTCGCCCCAATTCAAGAAGCATCCAAAATTTATATAAATAATGCTAACTAATGTAGCCACCGAGGCTGTGAAAATTGTATCTATCAAACGTTTTTTCCTTATAACAATAACATCCATTCCTCCAGTTATCGTTTTGTTGCGACTGGCGTCTTTGCAAGAAACTGATGTTTTTCCTATAAGGACAAACTTGTAATTGGATGAAACAGAATATGGGAAGATTTTTTTTACCTAAAAATACTCCAGAGATATTGAGAGAAGCATTCAATGGAAGATCGTTGTAATTGAAATAAATTTCTTGATTTATATTGGCTATATTGTCATCGTTTGATTTTAACTGTAAGGTGTATTTTCCATCGTCCAGATCTGTTTGATCTGAAAAAAAATGTACAGTTAATAAAAAGTGGGTAATTTCTGGGTTAAAATTTGAGCTACTTGTCATGTATTTCGAATGTGAAAATACTTTATATCATTTCATAATGTGTTATTATGAACGAGGACTTCGAATCTGATGCGATATACTGCTGGGCACTCTGAAATGACGTGCATAGCTGTCTTGTTATCGCCGAGACGTTCTTATTCCGTCAAGGGTTTTAATTTTTGTTTTATCCAGACCTACCTCTAGGTCTGGTAATTTTTCCTTCGTATTTTCTTGTGTTTTAAGCCCCTCACTTACCTTTTAGAATGGTGTATGGTACACTGATCGTCTCATCCATGTGTACAATGACAGAATCATTCTTGAATTTGATAGACAAAGCGTTTATCACAACACCATTGATCAGAATAATCGCTAATATTAGCAGTAATATTTGACTTAGGGCATTGAACGGACACATCTGAAAAATAAAGAACAATTTTTAGTTCCAGTCTTCAATTGAGACTGCTACTTTTTCTAATACAAGGCCCGAATTATTCTGTTTCTTTTCTTCACCATAAAATATATTTTTTTCAAATTCGAATCCGTGTTTTATAGTTTCGCCCAGTGTATAGTTTATACCTACATATACATTTTTTATATACAGTGGAACTTCCCTATAACGAACGTCTGTATAACGAATTTCGTAAAAGACATTGCACCTTGAATCCAAATTCCATGTTGAAAACGAAGTAAATTCTCTCTATAACGAAATATTCAAAGAACATCACTCTTTGAATGGGTATTGGTAAGAAGGTATAAGGGTGGGTTTTTTCCAAAATTTTTCCGGACGTACGCAATAAATCCCGACCTTAACTAAATCATAACGGCGGCAGAGAGATCCTTCTGAAACAGTTTTAAATCAACCCCTGGCTGTTTGGTTTCAATCTAACCATTACGCTAGTGTGAAAAGTTGTGCGAAAATGTCTAAAAGCAGTGATTAAGTTTGAATGATAAACTTAAATTATTAGTAAAGTCGACCGCGACATTGCCGACTATAGAAAGAAATTTTCTGTAAAAAAAATTTCTTTATAACGATTTTTTATGCGGATTTTGCGCTTCGTTATAGGAAGTTCCACTGTATTATATATAGATAGTTATATATTTTTTCGAATTGTTGACCACTGAGTATAGAAGAAAATTTGTAGCAATGAAAAATTTTAACTTTCGACGAAAAACACAAAATTCAGTAAGATAGTATTTTCGTCCAGGATATGTAGATATCGTCAGAAAATCCCATAAATTCTTATCTAATATCCAAGATAAATATTGTGATTTGTATTCTATTCTCGGTTGGGAAAACAGGAAGCGGTTTAGACGGTATGCACGATTCTGCGATGGAAAAACGTCATCAGTTTCTATTCGAATTAGTACGATAGTAAAATTTCATCACTTATTATTCCAAATTTGACCCACGTTCTTCATCAGGCATATAACCCAAATTTTCCTATGGAAACAGCTTGCTATACTTCTGATATCGATTGAAATATAATCTGGGAGGATTCTGCATTTCTAAAAACTTTATAGGTTTTCACTACCAGTCTCTGAACAAAAGTAATTAAAAAATTGTTAATTAAGATGAAGTGCTCCTACGTGTTTTTTCATTTGCAAATGAAAAAACACACAATTCTGAAGATTTTACAAGTTTGTCTGAAGAAGGTGTCTGATATAGACACCGAAACGTTACATTAACCTTTTCATTTATTTCCTTTTTTTAGTTTTCCTTTATAGCAACAATTTTTTCAAAACCAATTTGCCCTTGACAAATATGTGCGAAAATTTTCGCAGGAGCACTACTTCTTAATTAAAATTTTTTCAATTATTTCTAGCTGTTTCAGAGACTGGGAGTGAAAACCTATAAAGTTTTTTAGAAATGCTATACTTTTGCCCAAATGTTTCGAATTTTGGACCCGCAGTGATGAATAATCCAAGGTCAAAAAAATTCTGGGTGTTAAATTTGAAATATGTTGAATTACTTCATTTTATGGGATCTGTAGTTTCGTAAATTCTCAATGATGATGATTCCAGAACCATTTTGTGGGTTTTGACTATAAAAGAAAGATCTACGTATTTAGAATGATAGGAACTTATTTTCGAGGTACCAATTTCTATTTACGAGGAACCATTTTATTTTATTTTCATGTAATCGTTAAAGAATTCAATCCATCTGGATTGTCTCCAAGCTGGCTATTAATAGTTTCAAGTGGAGGACTGTCGATCTAGATACTGACCTTACGCAAAGAATAATTATGTCAATGTAACCATTGATGAGAAAAATATGAGGCTGGTTTTGACGAACACTTTATTTCATTAATATCAAATGTGATTGAATTTAATTTGATGAAGGCATTCAATTCAGGAAAAACGATTAGTTGTAAGAAAGGCCAACTTAATTAATTAAGAAAAATGCTTTTCTTTGTCTAAGGAGAAAATGTTATCATTTTTTATGCTGAAATTTTTTGGGAAACACTTCTATAATGGAGTATAGATTTCATCAAACTTTAAGGGACTTTCTTTCTAGTAAATTGAAATAATACCTTCGTGTCCTCTAGAAGAAAACAAACTCAATTTATTTCGAATTATTAATCGAAATGAGGATGAGGAATGGAAAATATTGTACCTCATTTTAATGAATATTAGTCACGACAGAATATAATGGATCAGAAAACGATTCACCTCGCTATTGTTTAATTATATACAGTAAGTATTTTAGTCACAAAGAGCTATTCTGATAATTATTCACATCCAATGCGTAATTATACAAAACCGAAGGAAAATAATGAATAATTTCAAAAGCATATTCATAATTTCCGTGGAGTTATTAATTTTTCCAGAAATATAATTATAAATCTGCCGAAATTTTTAATTTGGGTGACGGTTCAGTTAATTCAAAGTCTCTGTGACAATGTTCTAGGACGTTTAAATCGTTGACAGAGTAGTTCTATTGTAAACAACATAATACTAGTCAAAAGCCATCTCACGCTTGTTTATATTGGAAAAACGATTTTTCAAATAAGTTTCGTTCCTTTGGAAGTAATTGCGTTTAAGGTCTTAACAGGGCCGGACTGCGCAGGCGGGATACCGGGGAATTCCCCGGTGGGCCCCCTTATTAGTCTGTGGGGGCCCTTGTCATAAACGGTGCTACTTAATAATGAAACATATTATAGATTTATTTCGTTATTTCGGTTGATGGCTATACTAAAAAGGTGTTAGTTAAATTTTTTCATTTTCATAACCACATCTATTGATTATTGATATGTTTCACCTATTATCTGTAGTTTACACTACAGTCTGATTCTTCTCGATGTCTGGGGTGCCTAAGCTGCTGTTATTTAATATTTAAAAAAATGAACATGCATTCGTCTGCATATTCTAATATATAGGTATGTTGTTTATAAGTTCATATTAACGTAATCATGTACGCAGGTCAAATGTGAGACGGTATTTTCTAAGTTAAAATTAATAAAATCCAGAATTCGATCCACCGTTGCTCAGGAAACGCTGGGAGCACTAGTATTAATTAATGTGGAAAGTGATATTACTGATAATATCGACAACGATGCAATAATAAATATTTTAAGCATGAACCATGTTTTAAAAACATGCTCTAGCAAAAGAGATGTTTCCCGACTGATTTTTTGAGTGACTATGTTTTCGTTTTGTTTTATTTAGACTGATAATTTCTGTTTGGTTATATTATATTTAATATTGAATTATACAATTCAACTTTGTTATATTTTATGCATGAACCATGTTTTTTAAAACATGTTCTAGCCAAAGAATGTGTCCCGACTGATATTTTGAGAGTGTCTATGTTTTTGTTTTGTTTTATTTAGAGTGATTATTTTTGTTTGATTATATTTAGTATTGAAGTATTTTATTCAAATGTATTGTATTTTAGTACTTTTGTCAAACGCTAGAGTTGCCAGTCATCCGATCCCGGGATTTTTCCAAAATTTAATGTTGAATTTTGGGTTATAGATTATTCTGAAATTGACGAAAACCAATTCCTAGTCTCCAATGTTCGAACTCGACTATGGAACGCACATCTTAGCAAGATTGCTTTTCTACTTCTTTTTTCGGGTTCACCTTAAACTACGTGCCTCTGTCAGAATCCGAACCAGTACTCTGGTTCTGAGCCTCTGGGGCCCGAACAAATTTTCCCGGTGGGCCCTTCCATACCAGTCCGGCCCTGGGTCTTAAAGCAAATCTCACGTTTCAATCCTTTTTAGGGCAGTATAAGATCGTTATTTTGAAGCATAAGATATAAGTTTAGATAATTCCTTATTTAAATACCGGATGTTAAAGTAGATGATAGCTATCCAGCAGATATCACTGAAATAAACACTGAATTCGAATCATTTCAGATTTTTTAGTGGAGAAACTATTCCCCCTTTTCATGAAGTTTATGGTATTCCGAATGAAAAAGCCGAAAGAATCTTGATGTAATTGATACAGATACAATTATTGAGCGATATCTGCTATAGATGGTTATAAGTTAATATGTCAGCAAGTGTTGAAATAAGCCGTGAAAGTGTTAAAAAATTCAGAAAAGCCACTTTGTTCTTCTACTTCCAACTTTTCTACTTTATAACTCTTGAAAATAAATGAACATTTCTATTATACGATTAATGTTGATGAGACCTATGAAATTCTATTCAGTGTTTTTTTACAGGTTTATAGGTCAACTTTTGGAAAAAAGGCAAACCATTTTCGATTTTATTTCAAAATCTTCATTAGGGCTCTGAAATTGAATAACGGGAATACAAAAAACTTAGATGTTTGTGTCTGACTGTGTATCACCCATAGTACAGTATTAAATCATTGCCAGAGACAGAGACTTCGTCATTAAATTTAAATTGTTAAGTAGGTAATGCATATAGTCAGTTGAGTACAGAGATCATTCTAGAACTTAATGAATATTTGCTAAAAATAATGCTGAATACCTTTCGTCATGTGGTAAACACACTATAGTAAACAGTTGTACTCCAAAAACGTCAAATGTGTCACAGATTGTCAATAAGATTATTCGTACACTTTCTGGTGTGACTTTAACAGGGAGGAAAGACGAAAGAGTAACACGTATTGAGTACTTGCCGAGATGCACATCAACACTAACTCTATAAACTCACGGACACGAGACTGAATACGAATATGAATGACCTAGAGCGTGGTGTTTGAGTTGAAACTTTCGTTTTTAATCTTTTACGTCCGATTATATTGTGAAATGAATGGAAAATGTGACACACTAGGTGAAAGGGAACATGCCGTGTTCGACTTCATATTGACTGTGGAACTAAGCGCTTGTTTTTGGTGGAAGATTGCGAATGACCCTGAATTTGGAGACGTTAATGGCCTTAAGAGATAAGATGGTCAATTGGACCGAGTATTTATCGGGTTCAAGGCTTTGACTGAAGGAAAAAAACGAATTAATTTTACTCAAAAAATTTCTTCAAGAAAAACTACCCAATGCCGGTCTCACCTTTCTGGTCTTATCATCTTAAGGCACAAAAAATCATTCTAAAGGAGTCAATTCTATTATTCGAATAATTTTTGATCTACAATAGGCTTTCAATGCGAAATAGAACAAATCGAAACGGAAAGAATAAGTAAATTTTTAGAATTACTTACTAGTTTTCCAGGAATATCATTACAAATGGACCAAATGATATTATGCAATATGCATACAAGCTCGACAATCTTTTTCATGCTTGTTCTTATTCGGAAAACAATCATTCGAATTTGAATACCACGAAAGTTATTGGTTTTTATCAATTCATTCATTGATTCAACTTTCTTGTGTGAGTCTTGAGAACATAGCCCAATAAATTAAAGTTAAGAAGTTAATCCTTTCGAAAGTTATTGTATTTAATATCGCCAAGGGCGATGTACGGGGGGGGGGGGGAGGGGGTTGGGGGATTGTAATTAGCCCCCCATGAATATCGAAAACCTAAAGAAAAGTTACGCAACGTGGTGCACATATTTTCATTTGTTTGATTTTTTATACTAATATTACTTTACAACTATTTTTCTTATTATAGATTCCTCCTAAATATTTTGATTACATTTTTTTAAGTTTTGAACCTGATTTATCGATCTTGAATCATTACTACCCCCCCCCCCCCCCAATGAAAAAAAGCTATATCCGCCCTTGAATATCGCCTCGCCGTCCTACCAGGAGTCAGTACGATCAAAGAAACAACTCCGAAACTTTAAATTTAAAGTTGGGAATGTGGAATTTTCAAATGATTTAAATTAAAGCAGGGTATTCAATTTGAATTATCAATTTTTCACAATTAATCATTGCAAAAGATTTGGCTCTAGGTCAGTATTTTTTTCGAGTTTCCATCGTTGGAAAGTTTTTCATCTGGAAATAGTAAACTGAAATCATTGTTTACAAACAATTTATCATGAATAATCGATGAACTTGACCTTAAATGGGAATAGGTCAATGAGCTTAATTCGAATATTCAATACATAAAAATGCGGTTTCATTTCAACTTCCATAGTTGTTAGTTTACTTATCGGTTAACTATTTTTTCGACTATGAAACCTTTGGATACAACAAAAATGATTATGATAAATGGTTAAATTGATAACGATCATCATTAGAAGTTATGAGGCCAAAAACAAATTGAATCAAAGAATAACTACATATTAATTAATTATAGTTAGTGTAGATGACGATTTACAATAGAGAGTAGTTTGTTGCCATATTTGTAAATTTTGATTCTACATTCAGGCAATGAAATGAATGCTAACGCGAATGTCACACTCAACCAGCAATGCTGATCGTTAGTATTGTATGTAGCTTATTATTGGTATATTGTTGTCAATTTTTCTTCCCGCAAACCTGACATTTTCTGCAGGTCCATCATTAGGGGAAAGATTTTTTCTGTGAATCACTGGAAATGCAAATTTAATCAACAAGTGCGCAAAAACAAGATTTCATATGATTGCAAAATACAGTGGAACTTCCTTATAACGATCGTCTGTATAACGAATTTCGTACAAGATATTGGACCTTGAATTCAAATTCCATGTTAAAAACACTCTCTAAAACGAAGCAAATTCTCTCTATAACGAAATATTCAAGAACATCAGTCTTTGAATGGATACTGGTAAGAAGGTATAAAGGTAGGATTTTTCCGAAAATTTTCCGGACGTAAGTAATAAATCCCGACCTCAAACTAAATCATTACGGCGGGCAGAGAGATCCTTCTAAAAGAGTTTTAAATACACCCTTGGCTGTTTGGTTTCAAACTAACCATTACACTAGTGTGAGAGTTGTGCGAAAATGTCTAAAAGGAAGTGCTTAAGTTTGAATGATAAACTTAAATTTATAAGTGAAGTCGACCGCGACCTTGCCGACTATAGAAACAGATTTTCTATATAACGAAATTATTTTACAACGAATTTTTTGCGGATTTAGCGCTTTCGTTATAGGGAAGTTCCACTGTATTTCTGTCAATTTCACTCACGTTCTAAACATTCCAATTTTTGCGGTATTCCACATTCAATTCAATTCCAATACTAAACAAGTGGGAAAAGGACTAAAAGCTGAAGATGATGTTTACAACGGTGCGAACTGGCCACTCTGTTGCGAATCGTCATCCCCACCAATTATGATTACTCGTACGTCATCATAGCGCGACATTTGAACTTACGAGTTTAGAAATCGAATTTTCAATATTCAATTAAAATTTAAATTGAAAGGGAATATATATTCAACACTACTCTCTGTATATCACTGTAACTGTCAATTTAATCAACAAGCGCAAAAACAAGATTGCATAAAATTGCAAAATATGTATTTCTGTTAATTTTACTCACCTTCCAAACATTCAAATTTTCGCTGTATTCAAAGTATTTCCGATTTCATTTCACTTATATTCCAATATCAATTCTCAATTCAATACAATTTCAACACCAACACGTGGGAAAGGTCCTAAAATGTACAGATGATGATTCTCTGTTACTTCCTTCCTCTAAACCGCGGGGTTCATTAAAGAAGAGTTCGCAGGACCTCCAAAGTGACGTCAGAATTCAATTTGTAGAAGTAGGACAGCCAGGCGGTCACGTGCACAGGCGTTCTGGTCCATTTGGAGGAATAGGGGTACATTTAGATTTTACCCCGATTGAATAGGGGAGGGTATGATCGAACCCGCTTGTTGCTTTATACAGATTGATAATTATTTTTTATTGGTTTGGTATTGGTGTTTATTGGAGTTTATTTATACAGGTAGTGGTGTGAATGAATCGACACGCTTATACAGAGTGTGATGGTTATACTCTGAGTCTTTCTGAATTGAAAGTCACGATATATCATAAATATAATTTTCATTTAGGAGGTCGTATCTTCGTAGGGAGGGCCGCTAGGCAAAAAATTGTGGGAACTTGTCATCTTCATTTTTTATGTTCTATCTGAATCCGAGAGATTTCCCACATTTTCCGGGACATCCTATATATTGATACATTCTCATACTCTCAACCGTATATTCGATATTTTCGAGTTGACGAGCACACAGTTTCACGAACGTGAGCAAAAAACCATTGAAAATTCATATCGGAGTATTCAAAAGATAAATCCCTATATTACCAGAAAAAAATATCGTATTTAGTGAAATTGATTTTATGGTGAAGATTCTAAATCTGAATGTTCATGCAAAATTTCAAAAAGATTGCATAATCTGAACCATAGAACTGAAATTTCTTTCTCATTATCTATTTTTTTGAATAATTGAGAATTGATCAATTAGATCGAGCTGAAATTTTGCAGTAAAATTTCAAATCAACGCAAAACAGTACGCAAAAATTTGTGGCAATTGAGTTAAGGTATAAATCCATAGAATTGTCTATTTTATTATAAAAAAAAATAATATTTCCATGAAAAAGCTTTCGATTGTGAAATCAGAACCATAAAAATTCGATTTTTTTAGTTATCGATTCTATACATATTTCATTTTCCAGTAATTTCCAGAATATAATTCCGATCGTGCTGAAACTTTGCATTCATGTATTTAGTATCAATCTCGGGTCCTATACAAAATTTTGATGTAATAGCCTTATTCACCAATGAACGAGCGCTCAAAGCATTTATCTACTCAGGACTTCTCTTAAATTTGTATATGTCAATCATTTCATACAAAGTAATTTCGAATCAAACCACAATTTTCAAAATAAAACATAAAAATCGAATTTATTAACAACATATTCACACTATTTACAATTATCACAGCCAATTTTTCACTAGGAATCACTTCTTGTCGTTTGTTAAAATCCTCACCAGGGCCTCCAAACCTTCTCCTCAATTTTCATAGGATAATCTTCACTCTGCCTATCGTTCATTTTGGTTTCTTGCATTTCCGTCGTCGGCAAAACAAACAGCAATTCCCCATTTCTCAATTTTGTTGGTATCAAAGTCACTCCAAGTTTGATGTTATCACTAGAGCTGTCAGCGGCTGTTCTTACAACGAATTCCTGTTGCTTTGGTTTATTTTCGTCTTGAATCATGGTTACTTTCTGATGTAGGTGCTGCAAGTATCTAACTGTCATTTCGAGGATGTCTGCTTTTTCTAATTTTGCTGTTCTTGACCCGTTTTTCTTGCATGTACCCTCTCTGAGCAGTGTTTTTGAGTCCAGGAGAATTTGTTTGAGGGTTTCTAGACTGTCGTTTATTCTTGCTCTCCGTTTTTTCTCCATTAGAGGTTTCCTTATCTGAAAAAATATGTAAATTTAGATCAAAATTCAACAAAGAATTAATTGTAATAAAATTGCTTTGCATTTTGTTGATATTCAGTTTAAAATTACCTGCGCATCCGCCAATTTGGAATCGCATGTATAGTCCGTTCACGAAAGTTTGAGCGCATAGTAGGCGTTTGTTCATTTATCTGAAGTTGGCAGTATTTGCTGTCATACTGTAAAATAAAGTCAACTTTGCCGAATGTACCAGGTCTCGTCCGACGAGCTTGCGAGGTTGTCAGAGAACTCTATGCAATATTGACAACATTGCGTATCAATCTGACAAGAAAATAAACAACATAACCTAAAATTTTAATATACACAGTGGAATATGCCAAATTTTCATGGCCAATCGACGGCTCAACCTCTCGTGAACGGATTATAGGTACAAACATTGTTTAAGGAGAACTTAAACAATGGTAGAAATTATGTTAATTAATTGATACAAAGTATGATTCATTAAGCAGTAAAAAATCTGAATTATTATTTTGAAATATAGCGATTTAAGAATATGTATTGCTACAGAATTCGTGGTTTGAATTGATTAAAATCCAATAATGGGCAATGAAAAATATTTCATGGGAACTTACGTCGTAAACTTGAGATACAGGGTGGAAAGTTTTCTAGAACATCACTGTTTTTGAACGCTCGTTCTACTTAAACTAGTTCTATATAGTTTTTCCCAAATTAATTTCGAAACGAAATGGTCTCAAAAGTTAAGGTTCGATACAGTGATGTCCAATCTGTGGTCAAATTCAATTCTGGCTGTAGAGCCGTCCGTCTGTAAACACGATAACTCACGAAAGGATTGTCCTAGAGAATTGAAATTTTCAGAGTATGTTAGGTTCCAAAATGCCGTGATTGCGTTCTTTAACCAGCAAAACTGCATAGGGTGTTCCATAAAATAGGGTTATTCAAACTTTTTGAACCTCGATATCTCACACAGAATAAAAAAGATCGAAATGAAATTTTGTGGCAACATGCAAGAAACTCATAAAAGTCTCATACGAAATTTTGTAGACATTAACAGAACTATAGAAAATTCAATCAGAATATTGAAAGGAAAAATCCCTTTATTTCCACAGAAAAATATCTGATTCGTGTGAAAATTATTTTGAGGGTGAAGATTGTTATACTGAATGTTCATGTAAAATTTCGAGAGGATCCTATAATGAGAACCATAGAGTGAAATTTTTTTCTTGATTATCCATTTTTTCGAATAATTCAGAATTTGTCTATTCGACCGAGCTGAAATTTTGCAGTAAAATGTTCAATAACAAAGCGATACGCAAGCATTCATAGAAAAGTCAGTCGTGATATCGAAAAAAAATATATAAATAGCCCAAATTATATCTCAAGAAAAAACCGAAATTTTCCACGTCAATTTTCCAAAAATTTTCCGCTTACCTTTCTGCTTTCCGAAACAATGGAAGCCGTATGGGTGATTACACTTTTCATCTCCAAAATCTATTTTTCAATACCCAATCAATAACACTTGAACTGATCGAACTCCGATACTTTTTCGAAAACCGTTCTGGTCGCGTTTCAAAGTTTGAATGTCAGTTTTTGGGTATTGAACGTCTTCTTATGGCCATCTACCCCTCCACTGCTACCACCGCTATACCGTGGATACCTGTTGATCTTTTCTTGTGGATCATCTACAGATTGTCAATTGTTATGACACCGATTGCCCAGGGGCGTAGTAATCCTGGGGTAGGAAGGAAAGACGTTGCTCTATTTCATATTCTGCTACACGAAGAGGAAAACATTAGGAAAGCCCTAAAATTATTCAGAAAATTTAAAAATTGATACGTAAAATTATATGAAGGTTTTAGTTCTGATATCACAATCTTTTAAAAAATTTGCATAATCATTCACTTCTCCGATTTACATCCATAAACACGATTTCGTTTTAATCGAGGTTTTTCATGGAAATATCGAAATATTTTTTTCAATATTATGAAGAACTTTTTTTGTATAAACGCAACTCCCAAAATTTTTGCGTACTGCTTTGAATAGGTACTGAACATTTTACTGTGTTACTTTTAATTTCAGCTCGGTCGTACTGGCAAACTCTGAAGCAGTGGATAATTCAGAGTCTAAATGTTCAATATTAATATTCTATGGTTCTGATTTTACGACCTTCCTGAAATTCTGCATGAACATTCTGTATATCAATCTTCAAACTCAAAATAAATTTAAATCGAATCGGATATTTTGTTGTGGAAATATACGGATTTTTCTTTTCGATATTCCGATTGAATTTTTTATTGTTTTGTTTATATTATGGTCACAAAATTTATAAATTTCACCTCGCGAATAATAGCTATCATTATACGCTCGTTGCATAATATACAATTAATGAGTATCTTGTATGTGACCACAAAATTTCATTTCCATCAGTTGTGTTCCGTCTGAGATATCAAGGAACAAAAATTTTTAATGGCCACATTTTATGGAAAACCTTAAGTATATGATTTTGCTGCAAATACAATCAAGCATCTGGTGCAAACTAAGGATCAATCGTGAACAGAATAGAATGTAGCATTAACGAATAGAAAAATAATAGTTATTTAATCAACTAGGTTTAGGTTTATTAAAGAGAGCGACTAGGTAATGGTCAGGATATTTTAACACGTTCGCTCCGCTCACGCGGTAATAGTTTGAGACCATTAGTCGCTCGGTTAATTACCGAGTTGATTACAAGATTTTTCCGACGTTCTCAATATGAATTCTGTATGAATTCTTGATTGAAATACATTGTGTTTGCAAAAGACTTAGATTTGACATAATAACATTTCTATGTATCTATGTTCCAGTAGAGTTTCGACATTTCTTGTAGTGCTTCTGAATACTTTCTGAACGGTTGCCATGAGAATTGCACATCAAAATAGCATAACGTCGGCTTAATATGCAAATCACATAAGTCCACTTTTGGGCAAATTTGAAAATTTGAGTTATGTCAAGGAGTTTCGTGGGCACCTTTGCATAAATTCACACAAATCCAAAAAAATCTTCTAGCTGACGAAACCCGCAACAACGTTATCTAAGAATATAAAAAAAATCACTTAAGCACATCCACAAATTTACAGTTTTTTTTCCTCTCCTGTAAATTTTGGGCTTTGGTACTTATGTGATTTGCA
The DNA here is from genome assembly GCA_013421045.1 of Propylea japonica. NCBI lineage: Eukaryota > Metazoa > Arthropoda > Insecta > Coleoptera > Coccinellidae > Propylea > Propylea japonica. The sequence goes on along the minus strand of CM024245.1, from coordinate 36,434,182 downwards.
TATTAAGGCGACGATAAGTTGAACATTGAAATGAGTCATTAATGTTCAATTTCGTACACATTAAAATCACCTTTTATTATTATTTTTCTCGCTTATATCTCTAAACCGGCTCAGTTTTGGTACCATGTTTATATGAAACTTCTTACTCACTTTGAGGTTAAGAATAAGCTCCCAAAGACCCAAAATATTAAACAGTTTGTTGTGAGGACCTCAAGGAATATTTTTCATTTTCGGAAACATCTTAAGACCTACAAACACATCCTCTTAGCATATTTTGACAACTTTCGCCATCTTAAATCTCAAGGTGACCAGGTGGGTGAGAAAATCCCGCACCCTTTCACACCTTCGGATGCAGATTACAAGGGCTCCCGTCGAGGGATGATACCCCTAATCTGCCTCTGTGTGAAAAAGATATTCAACGAGGATGAATATCCATTGATACTAGGAATTTCACTATACGTGTTACAGCTCTTTTTTTGGACGGTACGTGTGATTTCTGAAGACCGATCACACCTGATGTGTCGGCATTTTTTGTGACATTTATCTTCGCTTCAGTTCACCACTGTAGGTGAGGATTAGAATTTTGTACAATTGCGAATTGTTAGGGGTTGGTCGCTCATTTTAGGCAGAAAGACTCTCGTTTCTTAGTGTCATTTTCAATGACACAAAATCGGAGTTTGATTTTGTTTTGAATACGAGGTACTGATGCCTGATGTTCTAGGTATTTAGGAATTCTTTTCAATTGATGTTGGTGCGAGAAGAAACTGTAAAAAGAACATGGTGAAGCTTTACACAACTACATATTTTTTTCCACAATGAATAAAATCTTTAAATATCGTTCCATAAAACAGTACATATTTTGTTATTTTTCCGTCGATCAAGTATTCATCAACTTTCAGAATATTCAGATCAAACACAAAGTTCTGTGATGTTCATATACAACAATAATAAAAAAACATTTTATTCAACACAGGACATCTAAGATGAATCCCCAATCTCTAAGATTCCAGGGTGGATTGAAACATCAAGAATTGAATTTAACGAATAAAAAATCATAAAGTTATCAAAATTCTCTTCCTCTCAAAGATTTTCAAAGAAATTTCAACCCCAATAATACAGACTGAATAGCATCCCCAATGAACTGAATGCGAATTGTAAAATCTCAATATAAACCAATTTTGACTTCATCTTGTACCTTCAAAAGTCCTTTATTCCCATATTTCCATTATCAGCAACAAAGAAATCTCTCAAACGTCAACATATACACTATATATAGAATGCAGCATTGCCATTTTTTCCACTTCACCTCCACTTATCAAGAATGAGCGACCTCTAAAGGAGACTATTAATTTTTCTAAAGGACCATATTTTAAAGCAATTTGACCATATTAAAGGCAATTGGTTCGGAATCTAAAGGACCAAGTTTCGAAGGAAACATCTGGCGAAGACCATATATCATTTTGGCTAAACGACGAAAAATCTTTTACTAATTGTTCATGGCCAAACCAGGCCTTTTGTCCATTCATGGGACCGTCTTTTCTGAAGCCATCTACCGTCTTCAATGAGCTGTGCTGCTGCCCTTTTTGTCATTTGCTCACGCAACCGTGAACTATGTGACTCTACATGCTAGAAGAAGTGTGGTAGGAGGACACAGGCGACTCGTCGAAGAAGGTTCGTAAAATATGTAAAAGGCTTTAAGATCCATCGAAAACTTAAGGCAATTTCGTATTTAAGCATAGCTATCAAACAAATATTCTTTTTCGCAAATCATTAGGAAACTTTGACGTTCCTGACAAAGTTTCTTGAAGAAAAATTCAAGATTTACTGTGAAGGTATGTCATTTCCTTACTGTAAAAATATTTTTTACCGGGTAGGAAAAGCCTATCATTAATGGGTGGCTGTGAAGATGGTCAAAATAATGGGAACTGAAGAAATTTCTATTCTTGGGACTCCTCTAGAGGTGTTCTATTGCCAGAGAAATCAAAAGAAGAAAAGTACCAAAATGCATATAAACAAAATAGAAACACTTGCATCTGTAAGGAAATACCTATTTGCTTACCGTTGCATTAAGGAAGTCTTGTCTTTTTGAGCGCTCTTACTTCTTAAATGAGTGCTATACAGGGTCTTTCACGAGGAACCTCACCCATATTTATACGGGAAACTACTGAACGTATTTTCATGAAATTCAGCACTTATAAGTATTTCACGATGCTGATGAAACCTAAAATATTTTCAAGGCATGAGCACCTCCGGTTTTTCCGGAAATGACGTCAACTTCCGTTTTTCAAATTAGAACACCATTTTTTCATTGCAGAAATAGATTCCTTAGAAAATTTCAAGTTATTTTGATGTAAAATTTTTCAGTTTCGGTTGGAAAATTCTCTCTGAGCGGGAAAATTCGAAAAAAAATCGAAAATAGAGCTTCGCTGAAACAAGAATAACTTCGAGGTTTTTGGATGGAAAATTTTCATTTTTGGGATTTTTTAAGATGTAAGACTGATGTATCCACTTTAAAAATCGAAATCGCGATTCATGATACGTTCCTGAAAATTTCATCGTTTTGGCGTGAAGGGAAAAGAAATAGCTGAAAATTCAAGACGAAAAACAGTTTTTTGTGAATAACTCAGGAAATATCCATTTTTTGGGCAAGGTGTGATGCATACACTCCATTATTTTTTAACGTAGATTCAATATCTGCCATAAAAAAATGGGGTTCTAATTTGAAAAAATTAATTTTCACGATTTGTCATCCCTAACTTTGAAAGCGATTTTTTCACCCCCTGTATCATGAATCGCGATTTCGATTTTTGAAGTGGATACATCAATCTTACATCTTGAAAATCCAAAATGAAAATTTTCCATCCAAAACCTCGAAGTTATTCTTGTTTCAGCGGAGCTCTATTTTCGATTTTTTTTTCGAATTTTCCCGCTCAGAGAGAATTTTCCAACCAAAACTGAAAAATGTTACATCAAAATAACTTGAAATTTCTAAGGAATCTATTTCTGCAATGAAAAAATGGTGTTCAAATTTGAAAAACGGAAGTTGACGTCATTTCCGGAAAAACCGGAGGTGCTCATGCCTTGAAAATATTTTAGATTTCATCAGCATTTTGAAATACTTATAAGTGCTGAATTTGATGAAAATACGTTCAGTAGTTTCCCGTATAAATATGGGTGAGGTCCCTCGTGAAAGACCCTGTATAGTTTTACGCAAATGTCTGTAATTCTCGAATTTTAGGTGCGTCCTTAAAAACGATAACTCTCGAAAGGATTGTCCTAGAGACTTGAAATTTTCAGGTTAGGTTCGGTTCGTAAATACCGCATTTAGGTAGAATTCATAAGTATTTTTATTTTTTTCCATATGAAAGAGAACTACTTGTGAACACTTGTGGGAAAATAATTCCTTCATTATTCCCCGAAAAAAATCAAGCTCTGCTACGACTTAAGTCCCTGGGAACATCAACCGAAAAGAAAATGTAAGTGGAAGATTCACTTGTTTTCATCTCGTATTACAGGGCGATCCACCTACTTCCTGTGCTTTCAAGAAATGTTCGTTGGTCTCGAAATCTTAAAGAAGAAGACTAGACATGTATGGAATTGACGCGCTCCAATGCATCAGGTATCAGTTTGCCTCTTAGGCATAACGATTTTTTTCTTTTTTTTATGGGTGGAATTCCATCAAAGAATCAAGGATAGTCGGATATTTTTTTATTTGTGTGTCAGTATTCAAAAAAGGGGATGCGAGAAATGGTAGATGAATAGATTGAACGTTATTTGAATATTGAGAATCGGTAATGGGAGGATATTATATGTATAGACGTTATATCCTTCTGATTTTTCGAGGAAGTGTTACTAAGATGTCCTGGGGTTGATTTGATCCCAATGTTGAAATTGATATTTTGATGTTCACGTGCATTTCTTGATATATTATTTGGGTTATTTCCATCATATTCACTTTTTCTGTCCAACGTTTTAAGTTATCAGCATCCCAGACGTCATCAGGAAAACACATTTCAACTCACAGAAAAGCAACTTCCGTCACTCTTTATGGGTCGATTACACTGAGATACTTTACAAGCTGCTACTGAGCGAATTTAGAAGCGAGTGAATTAGCTTGTGAGATTATGATGATTCCTACACACAAAACTGTCTACTCGCTGAGTAGCCAACAATCTAGCGATCCACGTGAGGTTTATGTTTGTATCGTTGTTAAGTCTCTAAGATAAAATGTTAAATAGGTTTTCAAATTTAAGAACCAGGAATCACCGAGTAGATGAGAACTCACAGATTGTTTAGTACCAACTGTGATTACACACGGCTTGTTCACATACCAACAAGTCAAAACGCCAGCGATTCAGCGTGTAAAGTAGCCCAGCTTTCAACTTTAGTCGCAGCTTTTTTACAATCAGATTTTTGGCTTGTGAACACGATTACACAGACCGAATTTACACTCAGCTACTAAATTCGCTCAATAGCAGCTTTTAATGTAATCGACCCATTAGGGATAATTCTTTTAGGTTTATTCTTTCCTCAGTTGTACAGCATATCCTTTTCTATTCTTGGTTTTCTCCTCCAGATTTGATTTTGGCATGTTATAGACATATACATATAAACATAACGAGAACTGAAAATAAGGTTTTTCTGAACGAAGTAACCATTTCCCGGACGCTTTTTCTTTGGGAAAGCTGCATTTCGTGGTCTAGTACAGTACTTCCCGGAAGAGGCTGAGAAGTATGGTTTTCAAAAATGCAGTTGATCATTACTAAAACAACTTAATAACGGCTGACAGTTCATATGAAATTAGTTGATAAAATTTTGCGTGTGTAAAAAGCAGCAACGATAGTGTTATTCTACATGGTTTGCCGAAAAAACATTGTAGATCATAAGTTTTTTTGGACTCGCAGACTTCCAGGACTAGCCTATGGCTCGTCCTAGAATTTTGTCTATTCGTCTAAAAATAGTTATTTATTATACAAGGGAAAAAAGTATGAGATTTTAGCTCGAGGTTATATTGTTGACAAAAAGCCGAGAGCTAAAATCTAATATTTTTCCCGTGTATAATACACTATTTTTTTCTGTGACAGGAAGAACGACCATTTAATAGTGCAAGACACATAACCTCCACCACGAAATTACTCTTTTCCCCGGGAAAAAAGACTTTTTTCCCGGCTACATAGAGAATCATTTTTTTGACAGGGAAAAAAGTAATTTCGTAAAAAGTCATATTTTATGACCTGTCAAGAAATATAAAATGTCACATTTTTTTCCCGTCACAGAAAAAACCCTATTTTTCGGACTTGTTGCGTAAATTACTGAATATTGAGGATGAGTGCAAAAATGGTTGTGCCTTCTTCGATTATCAATACAGGTTGATTTCCATGAGTCTTCTAATGAATCTCCTCTTTTCCTATATTTGTGTACTGCGGTTTCTTCATTACATGCTTTTATGATGAAGGAATCATGGTAGAATGAACTGCAAGATAAACAAGTGCGCCAAAGAAATTACAGAATCTAGTCAAGTGGAAATAAGCACGACTGACTGGGTGGTATCATTTGGTATCATGTTGTATAAGGATTATACAATGGTAGTACTCTGCAGTTAGTACTATTCATTGATGCTATACAGGATGTCTCATTTGAAACTGTTCACCCTGAATAGGAATCAGAAATTTGAATATGGAAAGCGGGTTGCTTTGAAGCACACATGTATGCAAGGTTTCTAAACTGCAAGTTCATAGAAATTTGAATCCATTTGAATCATTTTTGCTAGAAAACTACCCACCTTCCCTATTCAAATTGCTGATGGGGTTTAAATAATATCAAGGGTGTTGCTAGTAGAAGAAGAAAAAGTAGAAAGAGTGTTTCCACAAATTCTGATTCGTTGTTGATTTTTTGAGGGTGTACACTTCCAAACTTTCTCATTTACTGGACACCTTGAACTACACCCTAAGCAACAATCACCAAACCACAAAAGACCTTATATTCTAAACCATTAATATACCATACCTAACAAAAAACACCACAGACCCATAAAGTAAAAGCACCAATTTCCTGTACATTCTCATTTATTTTCCTACTGCGGACGCTATAAAATATCAGATGGACATCATTAGGGTGTATCAAATAACAATAACATACCTTTTAACCATTGACAATTCCTCTTTAAGTGTCTCTACACCGCCCTTCCGGTCAGTTGTAACGTAAACCTATTCTATCAGATTTCAACGATTCCCATCGTTCATTACCTATTTTTAACACTTACTTTTTCGGAAGGAGTAAGGAGTAGTAGATAAGGGAGCAGGCCCGCCGTAAGCGGGCGTGCAAGGCGTGCCCGGCACAAGGGCGGCACGTCCAGGGAGACAAACAACGTGGTAAGCGGGGGGGATGGAGAAAAAAAGGGGGGCGGTGGTCCAAGTCCAACTGTCATAGACACATAAAAATTTCGCCATATGCGATCGAAACTTTGCCAACTGCTTTGAAATTTCTCCAACTCCGTTCAACATTGGGGGCGGCAAGGTCTCCCCATCCCTCTTAGAGAGACTTTTTCTCTGAAGGATCGGGAGGACAGGCGGCCAACGTCGATAATTCCCGTATATTCACGGAATTCAGTGAATTCACTGCAGTGTTTCTTTCAGGAATATTTCCGGAACGGACACTGCCGCCCCCCAAAGTTCCACCGGGGGGGGGCTCCTGTCCCCCGGCCAAAAACTGAGAGCGCCTAGATTCAGTAATAGCGTAAAACTTCAAAAAGATGATGCTACTAATGAATCAAACATTGACGGTATTGATTTGTTTAATGAACTTATTGCACTAAAATCGCATTTTGCAGAACACCAATCGAAGGATCCACAATCACTGTAACAATATATTTTTGGCAATGACTTAATTTCTACATTTCCGAATATAACAATAGCACTCAGAATACTACTCCCCCTCCCGAATTGCTCTCTGGATACGCCCTTGATGTAGCGCCCAACTGGGGGCGGCATAACATTATTTGCACGCGGGCGCTCAGACAGCTAGCGGCGGGCCTGTAAGGGAGAGCGTGTCAGATTGGAAGAGTGTGATGGGACGTGACTTCATTGGTTGAAGAACTTGAAGAAGAATAAGAGGATATCGTCCTTTGTGGTTTTCGGTAAAAAGTTGTCCGGTGAGATGAGAGGAAACGGTTTAGCATCTCATTTGGTAACAATAAGGCTGTTATTTGAATGAGAAGTGAATTTATCAGAGGTGAAGTTAACCAGATGATTTATTTAACATTCTGGGAAATCTTTAGATTAGATCATAGACAAAGTTTTTTAGATATTTATGATATATAAAACAAAGAAATTCTTAGCTAGGGTTAGTGTAAAACAGGAAACCTTACTATTCTACGTATGCTAGGAGAGCTCAAGGATAAACTTCATCAGAAAAAACACTGTCTCCTCGTTTTTACAAAAATTTTTAAGAAATGGTAGACTCAATATACTTAATTCTTTGGCCAGCTTCTATAAAATCATAAGAAGAAAAAAGGAGACGTGGTAAATTGAAGGAAGCAGGAAGTTAACCGTCTGTTGATATCAAAAATATCAGGGCTCCAATAATAAAATGCAGCCAAAAAAGATCGAATGAATTTTTGACAACTGGAAATATCGAAAATAGATCAAAGTCATCGATTTTCGTGTATAAAAATTGTCAGACATGAGAAACATTTTCAATGGGTCGATTACATTGATATACTTTGAAAGCTGGGCTACTTTACACGCTAAGTCGCTGGCGTTTTGGCTTGTTGGCATGTAAACAAGCCGTGTGTAATCACAGTTGCTACTAAACATCTGTGAGTTCTCATCTACTCGGTGTTTCCTGGTTCTTTAATTCGAAAACTTATTTGACATTTATCTTAGATCTTTGACAACGATATAAACATAAACCTCACGTGGGTCGCTAGATTGTTGGCTACTCAACGAGTAGACAGTGTGTAATTCTGCGTGAGAATATTCTAAAACAATCGCACCAGCTAAAACTGCTCAATCAATCACGAATTTCAGTTGACCTAAATCCCACTGAAAAGAACGGAAATCGAAGTGCAATATAGTGCAAGTTCCAACAACACAGGTAGCATCGTATCAAATATCAACCCCTTACCCCAATTACCTGTTCGGGCCCTGTCCTACATTCATATTGACGTTATTAGAAATTGACAATAAACGGAGCTTATCTTTACGATCGAATCGATAAATTCCAGCGAAAATTTCAATGCGAATGAGGTCTGGTTAAATGGGCGGCGATCCCTTTGAGAAGGGGTCACACGAGACCTTACCCCATTATTCTCAGGTGGTTGAAATCCGAATAGTCTTGTTGTAATCGATTGTGAATGAAGGTATTGGTGCGGAAAATGTCAGAAGGGTTCCTTAGATGACGAATTTTTTTGTTATCCATCGAATCGACGATAAATCTAAACTCACCGGTAAAAAACTTGGCTACCTAAAATTTTTCTGTTTGTTTGTTTGTTGTTCAAGAACTCGTTATTTTTCATCGGTTTTAATTTTTTTACGCCAAACTGTAGATAAATTGATTAGTATTGTAACTAACTTCAGAAAAATTCTCAAGAAATCTTGATAGCATCTGAAGGGTTTTGACTGAAGTTATTTTGGTATTCAAAGAAAAATGCCATTTCTCAATATAAATGATCGGGTGACTATTTCATTTTAAAAAAGAAGCTATGCCGTTAATAGTGGAAAATAACATCAGGCAAATGACCACCACGACCACGCCTACAGGACCATATCCATTTAATGAAAATTTCCATTAGCAAATCGCAAAGTGACTGCCCTATGTCCTCGATAGCCACACGAATTCCATCTTTGAAGTCTTAAATCGACGCTGGGCTATTGGCGTAGACCTTCTCTTTCACGTGGCCCCAAATGAAGAAGTCGAAAGGTGTTAAATCACAAGATCTCGATGGCCAATTATGATCACCTCTTCAAGAGATAACACGGTCCGGAAACTTTTCCCGCAATGGTTTCGTTGCTTGTGTGGCACGAAGAGCCGTCTTGTTGAAAGTAAACGTTGTCCAGATCAATACTTTCCAATTCCGGCCATAAAAGATCATTAATCATCTCTCGATAGCGCAATCCATTCACCGTAACTGTTGCTTCAACACTTTCGGCTACAACAGCAATATTCCCGGCTGTTCTTGAGCGACATGCACTGGTTTTATTCTTCATATCACTAACTTGTCCCAAGAGCTCGAATTTTTCCACCAATTTCTTTATTACGGTCCGACAAGGTGCTTCACGACGACCCAAAAATGTTCGAGTTTTTCGAACCGTCTCTGCCAAATTATTTTGATCATTTTAATGCGTTCTTGAAGCGTGTATCGCCATTTTTATTAATGGCGTAGTTTCTACTTGTCAAATGTCAAAAAATTACAGCTTCAAACGTGACATCTATCGAAATAGCGGGCTATTCAAAATAACACCTCTTATTGAAAAACCCTTTTATATGGGGTAGTATATTTCAGTTCGTATTTCACCTTTATAGCTTTATTTCCTTTGAAGATATACATATTCAAATGAAACCCAGGGGCCTATTGCACCAAACACTTTGCAACTTTTCACTTTGCACTTTTCACTTTTCAAATGAATTAAGTTGCACGAAACGCATTCATAAATGAAAAATACATTGTAAAAAGACAAGTGCATAGTGAAAATTACTCCGCAGACATTAAATTTTGGGAGAAATGTTGTGCAACATAACTAATTTTCACTTTTGAAATTTGTCAGAATGCAAAGTGCGAAGTGAAAAGTTGCAAAGTATTTTGGTGCAATAGGCCCCTGGTATTTAATGAAGACCTCAAGAACTGCACTTACTGATTTATCATTCACGTCTCTAATTTTTCATGTAAAGATTGGTATATTGTTTTAAAATGAAAATGAAGAACATCCTGATGTGTCCATACTCAATTTTCTACAAAAACTTTCAATTTCGCCGAGTGTTTGAAAATTGGACTACAAAACATATTTTTTTAAGATGAAGAAAAAATAACAAAAAAAAACCCCATTGACAACATCTTGAATAATCATCCCAGTCCGCCTGAAGAAGGTTCTGTGAGCCTATAAATTGAAGATTGTATTCATTTCGATGATTACTATTTTCAATTTATCCATGTTTTTTTTACTCTGCGCAGATAACCTATTAACCATTGGGAAAGTGTTTCTGGAGTTTGTTTTGATACTAAAGAATTCATTTTCAATTTAGCGTAGAAACAGTTGAAATCGAAAGTTCTTGGTCAACAAACTTTAGGTCGCCTTCGACTCTTCCTAAAATTTTGTCTAATATGTAGTTCAAAAAACCCTATTTTCCGGACTTTTTACGTAAGTTACTACACCATTTTCAAGTGTAATTCAGTAAGCGTCAATTGAATTTCAGAAGAGTCAATTCAATTTCAGAAATCGTTTATTGTATTTCAGAAAACATTTAATGTAATTCAAAAAAATCAACTGAATTTCAGAAATCATCTATTGCAATTCAGATTAAATCATATGTATTTCAGAAACCGTCATTTGTGATCCAGAAAGTGGAAATATCATTTCAAATACATAGATGTGAACAAGTGTGACATGTAGATATCAGGTGACTCAAAAAAAGTTAAATTAAGAAAAATTTAATTGCGAATGACCATTTCCAAAATACAATTGAAGATTTCCGAAATTGAATTGACTGATCTGAATTAAAAGTGATGTTTTCTGAAATGCAATTGATGATTTCTGAACTGCAATTGATGATGTTTTCTGAAATACATTTGACGGTTTCTGAAATACACTTGGAAATAGTATAGTTCTTTTATTTTGGTTGTATCCTTTGCCTTTTTCAATGGGTTTCATTCTAATATAATTTTCATTTCCTGAAATTTTAAATCTGGTCTATTAAATCAGTTTGAACTCTTACTTCGTCACTAAGTACTATTCTCAACTTCTTCCAAATTTCTCCCTCACTCACCCTCTCGTGTCGACGTACTTTTCTACCCTTCGCAGAAATCGAACACCACCAATATTTTTACGATCAACTTGACGAACAAAAAATGAATGCCTTCAGTCGAGAACAAAAGAACAGCAAGGTTCGACCACCTGACGTCGAATAAAGGCTGACTTCATGAATCGAATCTTATTTGTTGTAGTAAAGTAATTCAGTTCGTAGTATATTCCAAGTCCATCATGCTTTCTACGGGTGCTTGAGGGGTGGGCCCGTAGAAGAATCCATGAATGGGCCACTCGAACTGAAAAGGCGAAAATGGCGATCGTAAGGAGAGTACGATGATCTTTGTTACCGATTTTTCGGGGTCCTCAAACGCAGGCAGGAAGTGGCTTATTATTGACTGTTTGAAATAGTCCGAGTTATTCTGGGATAACAATGATACTGAGAGTACTCATGGAATGGTAGATATCCATCATTCTTGGGAATTTGAATGGGAGTACAGTTAAAGCGTGTACGCTGGGTTTGAATGCTTTTGAATTCGGGTTGAGGTAGGCATTTTGCATGGTTGTTCATTCATGAAGTGGTACTTCAGTTGGTCATTTCGATTTTCGGAGTTTTGGAGGACCAGTTTGAAGTGGTGGTAGGTAAATGTTTGTAATATTGTCATGTGGAAAAACATTTTCATCCAGTACCATTTTATAATCATTTTTTCTTCTTAAACAATGATTACACCTATTGATCACAAGTGAATAATTAGTTATTATTCACTGCTGTTAGATGCTTAATGAATTTTGCTCAAATATTATATTCTTTAAATTGATATTGCTTTATTATTCTAAAGTACTCTAACTAACAAATATGGGTATACCTTGTCAATCGAGGACCAAATTTGCTTTTATTACATCAATTAGGGTAAAACCTGGATAGATGCCCCATTTTCAAAATCCCTAACTTCCGAAACAGGCATCAAAAAATAATTTCATAAGTAGCTGCCGTAGTCACCCTGGACCTTAGTTTTGTAAGGGTTATTGTAAGTAAAGTGAAGCCGTTTTTCGCTAGTGTGTGCGATCATCTCTAGAGCGAACTTCACAAACATGCCAAAGTTTTAGAGGTAGGTGTTTGCCGCTATATAACTTTTGGAGTGGTAATAAATTCAGTATTCTTTTTATTACGTCAATACAGTGTTTCATTGAGTGTACATCTAAGACAAATATTTTTGTTTTCTTCTTAATTTATCAGAAAAATTCATGCGCATCTATCCCTATCGAAAAGGATAGTTGCCCTGATTTTAGAGGTATAGGTGCCCCTTAGGACTAAACTAAAACCTTATCTTCTTAACAGGTTTTCTATTCATTGTATTATTTTGATTTTAAACTTGATTCCTGATCATTTTTGTTGAGACTTATTATTTCATTAATTTTATCATGAATGTGTGGAATATTGCTTTATGTTAATATGAAGATTTCAACTTTTCGTTTAATATATGCTATCGAAATTCAATTAAAAATGTACAATTGTTGTTAATTCGATCGTTGCGAATATAAAGTTGCTGTTCTTAGCATAGAAAATTTCATTGTATTTAATTGGGTTTTTGGTTCACACATTATGAAGGGCATCTATCCCTCTCAGTATTTTCATGGTGGGGCAACTATCCATACTTGTAGGCAACTATCCTCAAAAAAAGGGTTCTACCAAAATCAAATTTTTGTGAAATTTGGGATTGCTATATCAGAGAAAAGTCTGAATATTTCAAATCAAATAATGGGGCAAATTCAAAAGTGGGGCATCTATCCGGGTTTTCCCCTAAAGCAATTTATCTCATGAAATATAAAATGACTTCTTCAGAAATTTCTCATGTGTCAACTCGACTTTTTCTTTACTTGTGATAGAAAAGTCTTGTTACGCGGTCGCCAAATGTTAAAATTTTCAAGAATTATATTCAGTAGTCTTGGATAAACTACCTATAGCATGCTACTCCCGTATAATGGCTGTTATTCGCTCTGTGATTTAAACTTCACCTCGTGAATTATAGTCATCATTATACGCTCATTGTATAATATACTAATTTCATTCATTATTATTCTTATAGCAATACGGAAATATAGAATGGCACCGAATATATAAATAATTGAAATCAATATTCGTTTGACATTTTTATTTCTACACAATTATCACCGAACATTTTTTATAAATTTTTTCATTTACACTCAGTATTCAATTTGGCATCACCAATTTCGATAACCGTTGTTTCAGCACCGATATTTTTCAGGAACCTCTGAAAAGCCTGCGAGTTGCTAACCAATCTGGGAGAATAATTCGTATCTTCTGAAAACAACTCGAACTCTTCTTCAGCGAGGGTTGAAGAACCAGACAAGCAACCTTCTCCTGTAAATTCATCCCTCTTTCTTTTCAAATTCTCCAGAATTTTGATCTTCTCTTTCAGAGCACTCCTCAAAAGTTTCAACTAAAAGGAGTCGAGAGTATCACTTAATTGCAATTACTAACTTTAACTTTATAGGTTTTCACTTCCAGTCTCTGAAAAAGAAATAATTAAAAAAAATTAATTAAGATGGAGTGCTCTTGCGAAAATCCTTGTACTTATTTGCCAGGAGCAAATTGGTTTTGAAAAAATTGTTGCCTAACAGTAAAACTAAAAAGGAAATAAGTGAAAAGGATGTAACGTTTCGGTGTCCATGTCAGACACCTTCTTCAGACAAACTCGAAAAAACTTCAGAATTGTGTTTTTCATTTGCAGTCTCATTGACATTGAAAGTTGGACAACTTTCAATATCAAGTTTGTCTGAAGAAGGTGTCTGATATAGACACCGAAATGTTACATTATCATTTTCATTTATTCTCTTTTTTAGTTTTACTGTTAGGCAACAATTTTTTCAAGACCAATTTGCTCCTGACAATTAAGTGCAAAGATTTTCGCAGGAGCACTTCATCTTAATTAAATTTCTGTTTCAGAGACTGGGAGTGAAAACCTATAAAGTTTTTCAGAAATGCAGAATCCTTCCAGATTATATTTCAATCGTTATCTAATTGCAATTAGTTTATTATAAAATGTTTTCCTAACAATTAACCAAAATTTTCGAACCGTGTCGTAATATTTTGTCAATTCAAGCAATTACCTTCATTTCGTCATAAGATTTATTAGATGTTTGGTCTTCCCTGGGAGTTCTTACTTTTGGAATACTTGAAACAAGTTTTTCTGCTTCTTCTGGGGATTTATTGTCAGTCTGAAACATAGATGAGATTGATCAAATTAATCAATTAGTCATCAATATCTTTCTAGTTGTAATGTAAGGAATGTTTTTTCAACTGGATGAGACGTTTTGATGCGATGTTGCCTATGGTTTCACAGAGGAGAATGTCAAACTTTTCTAATGGTTCTGTTCAGTAAAGTTTAGCCAAAAATCTCACTGTTTTGGTGTCCTGTTCAGCATTTTTGTCAGATCTGGCAATATCTGTTCTGGTACCGAATTCTTTGAGGCTCTGCTCTAACTGGAGAATTTTCTTTTGAATTTTTCTCAAATCTATTTCCGTTTGCGAAATAACATACGGCAAATATCCGCTTTCCTGTTAACAGAAATAGTTATTTATAATACAAGGGAAAAAAATTATTTTTCTCTCAAATGAGATAGTTGTTCGTCATTTTCTGTATGGGGACTGAAAAAATTGAGTCATACGTTGTTCAAACCTCTACGCAGGCTCATTTGACTACAATCAAAAGGCGGCAGATCTTCGTTTGATTTTTCAATGTTGATGTTTTCGACCACATTTTCATCCTTTTCCGCTTTTTCTATTTCCGGGGTTGTGATTCTCTCAAGGGTCGCATTTCTTTCATGTATAATTCTATTCGTTTCTTTCAACTGCATAATTGTTATTCGTTCTTGCATACTTTCGTATTCATCTCTGAGCACCCGGAGCTTTTCTTGAAGTATTTCTTTGTCTCTGGTGACCTGAAAGAGAGGCGAAGTTTCTAGATGAAGTTTTGAAAATATACAGAAACTCTGAATTCTTTATTAAGATCTTTTTTGTTTGCTATTGCTTCTATGCTCCAAATTATTAAAATCCCTTACAGAAATTGTAGTAATTTGATCGAAAGGGTTATTGTATTTTTTGAAAATTTTATCGTCCTTCCATTTTGAGAAGAGTTGACAAGTTAGTGTTCTGAAGAATAAAGGTTGACACCGCATCAAGAACTTCTGCAGATGCTACTGAAACCCACTGTATGAAAAGAAATAAATTAGTGGAACTTCCCTATAACGAAAGCGCTAAATCCGCAAAAAAATTCGTTATAAAGAAATTTCGTTAAACAGAAAATTTGTTTCTATAGTCGGCAATGTCGCTATCGACTTCACTGATAATTTAAGTCTATCATTCAAACTTAAGCTAACTTAAACTTCCTTTTAGACATTTTCGCACAACTTTCACACTAGCTTGATGGTTAGATTGAAACCAAACAGTCAGGGGTGTATTAAAACTGTTTCAGAAGGATCTATCTGCCCGCCGTAATGATTTAGTGTAAGGTCGGGATTTATTACGTACGTCCGGAAAAATTTCGGAAAGAAGCCACCCTTATACCTTCTTACCAATACCCTTCAAAGAGTGATGTTCTTCGAATATTTCGTTATAGAGAGAATTTACTTCCATTAAGAGGGTGTTTTTAACATGTAATTTTAATTCAAGGTGCAATGTCTTGTATGAAATTCGTTATACAGAGCAATTCGTTATACAGACGTTCGTTATAGAGAAGTTCCACTGTATTTAGGGAATTACATTCCTTCCTGGCTAGTGTGTTCTTCACTTCTTTTGATGATAGCAGCTATTTATCTAACAGAAAACTTACGAATTGTAAAAAACAAAGCTATCCAACTTCGTGAGAAAAAACTATATCGAATGACAGAGCTTATATTCCAACAAAACAACTCAAGTGGTACATACTTGTTGCAGTTGCCTCTTCAGATCATCCACCTGCACATTAGTTTCTTCCAACCTAGCAAGCGCCATCTTCTTAGTCTTCAGATGCCGGGTCAGCTCTTTGGTAGCGTTATCCAAACGTTTCTGCACCTGTTTCTTCTCTTCCATAATCTTCACAATCTCCGTTTTAGCGAAGTTGTTCTCCTTCAGAAGCACGCTGGACCTCTTGGTCAGCTCGCGTCTTTCCTTGGCCAAAGCTTCCAGCTTCCTGGTCATCACAGCGTGTTCTTTCATGGAGTTGGACTGGAGGATCAGCACCTCCTCTCTCAGCTTGCAGCATTCGGCTCTGAGCTCCTGGTCGTGTCTGAGCGCCGTGGTGGTGTGGAAGATGGTCTGGCATATTTGGTTGGCGCTCTGCTTCAGTTCGGTATTTGAACTTGAGGTTTTCTTGAGCAGTTCCCCCATTTTTAGAGGTAGTGGATAGTTGGTAGAGTCACCGATTGGGACTGGTTCGACATGTGCAGATTTGAGGAGTTCTGATGTTTGTGCTACTTCAGATCTGTAAGCAAACGATCGAGGTTTGATAGAAAGGAAAATAGGTTGATGTAATTAACGCAAAATGTGAGTATTTGGTATGTTGGACAAAACTTGAAAATAGGCTTGTATAGAATGACGATACTCACTTTTTAATGTTCTTGAAGAAGATTGAAGTTACAAATTTGGCGATCGAGCAGAAAACAATAGAAACGACGAATAACCCAATGTTTAAAACGATCATGACGGGTCCCATATCTGAGCCTAGTGTTTCTGAAGATGTAGCTTCCAGGACCAAAGATGGGGTGGATTTCTTTTTTTCAACAATGGCTGTTTTTGTCGATGCAAAAATGGGTGCGGTTCTAGATTTATGAAAAGAGATATTAGAATTTTGTTATAATTTACAGAGAGTTTCATGAACATTACGGGCACATTCCATTCAGGACACCTATTTATCCTTGATAAGGTATTTTGAGCGAAAGATTCACGATTAAACTTATGGAGGTCACAAAAATTTCTAAGTACCCATTATTGTTACCATTTGGGAGATATTACTTGTAATCATTTGAATCGGGGTGCTTTTCACGATATCTCATTTTGTGAGAAAACTTTTTGTTTTATCTTATTATGTGGTTAAATTTGCGGAGATTGCAAAAATACTTGAGGTATTAGTACTTATTCATCAAACCCTATATGTACCTATAATTTGTGCACATACCATTGAAGTGATGTAGAGCATTCAGTTCTATTTCTTCAAGTTCTTGATATTCTTTTTTGATTTCGATCTTTCTGCCCAAGTATAAATTTGAATCCATTTCTCGAGAGCTTCTGGACGTTACTAATAATTTAGACTGAAAATCTTCGACACCATGATGGCGAGGAAGTGAAGTGAAGGAAAAATTTCCCTCACTAAAATTCATTTAAAAATTCTGACATATTATGTCAATTAAACAACAGCCAACTACGACAATTTTTTTTTTGGATTAATTGAATTGAATTGGGTAGTAAAGGTAATCTAGCTTTTGAAATTCGACATGAAAAGCTTAGGAAGAAATTAATTTTTAAATTTTTCATATCGATCTTGTTCAGTATATTTTCAAAAATATTAGCAATTATTGCTTCTCTTGTGATTGACTTATGGAGATGTATTATAGTTCTGCATTAGGAACATACATTTTTTTATAAATACTTGTGAATTCTACACAAGTTGCAACCTTTTCAACTTGAACAAGCTGTATATTAATGGAATGGCTCCTTGAGAACCTTTCAAAAAATCACAACATATATGAACCACTCATTTGTAGAAAGGTGTTGATAATCATCATCCTCACATGTGAAATAAGTATTTTATGAATAATCATTTTTGTACTGACCTGGGATGAACGATTCTAAGATTTTGTGACGACGAAGGACATCTGTTGTGAATAAAGTGACCCAAAATAAGATTCCCAAAAGCAGGAGTGGTTTCCAATAGACGTACATTTTCAACTGCTTATTCAATTTGGATTATTTTCCGAAGATTATGCGCTTCACGAAAAGACGAACAATGTTAACATATTGAAATTGACCGATTTACTGATGTCATTTTGCTTCTGACAGGAATTTCTTTGAAAGGACACTTACGCACTGGATTAGACATTTTACTTTTGGAGCATCCACCATTTAGCACATCATCTGAAACAATTTTTTTTCTCAAAATATAGTAGTCAACCAATTATACAAGACTTCAGTTGATCTGTTGTATTGTGTGTTGTCTGCAACAGGAGATTTTTGCTGCCATCTATTATAGTTTGACCGAAACTCATTTTAGTGGCAATTAGGGTTCTGTATTTTTTACAGTTATCTGGGATAGTGCATTGAAGTAGTTTGGGCAAGCACTCATAGATGTCACTATTTCTTATTTCATACAAACTATACAGGCTGTTCCATGAACAACTTCATGATAGAAGTATCAATCTATTAATAAATATCTTCGGGTCGGAAGTTCTTCAGGTCTTCGTTCGAAATACTTCGTTTCCAAGATTTAGAGCCAATAAATCTTTATACATTAGAAAACTGAAGATTGATATTCCGAATCTGTTTATATTTTTGATGCAGCATCCGGTATAAATTTGATCTTCCTTTTCAGGATAGATTGGGTTCAATAATTTCAGAAGTTCCTGCAATTCCCTAAACAATAAAACTACCAAATGGGTATATAAAATCTCGAAATATATTTCATAAAATACTGTATAAATAAAAACTGCTAAAATTAATTTGTACATAAATATTTCTCAACACTAATTACACATTAACGAGCTCAGCACCAGCTCCCTGTCATTTCTATTCCATTTTCCACAATTCTCTGATTTTGTCCCAAATTCCATTTCAAAGAACCACTATTGTGCATTCCATAGTCGCCATTTTTCTCGCTCAATCTCATATGAGCAGAAACATCTCCTTTATACGTCCGTTTCAAGGATTTTCTTGATTCCCGATTCGATGGTTCGTTAGGCCCTGTTTCCACTGATTGCAAGCTCTGTGCTTTGTGTAAAGACAGCCTTAATGGTTTTTTAGGAGGCATAGGTCTTTTCTGCTGTTCTGTGTAACAACTCATCGATTTCTTGTTGTTATCTAGAGGTTCTGAGGTGTAATCTATAGATTTGTTACAAGAGGACAGTTTTCCGTTCATTTTGGTTGAGTTGCAGTCGCTGTCGAAATCTAAAGACTTCATACTTTGGGAGTTTTGGATTCTTTGTCTGTGATTATAGTCACTTTCGTTACTATTGAGTTCTTCAGTGCTTTTACAGTCTGTATATTTTGGACCAATGTGAATCTCTGAACGGAAGTCCAACACAGAAGTGGATTTTCGGGAATTGTAATGTTTCAAGATGTCCCCGTTGTATTTCTCCGAAGCCATCAGACATTTTTGCCTGTGTTTTTCATACGAACTTCTTCTGGTCAATTCATGGACTATCTTGTTAGCTTTGTGGTAACTTTGGTCCATTATGTTATTTGCATTTTGCACAGGTTCCCTCTCAGCATGCTTGTGGCCATTCTCCAAGTTCTTCTTGTTGTATCTGGAGATTTGTTCTATCGCAGAGTTCGTTTCTGAGCTGTAATCTTTTTCCCTGTAATGGTGATGGTGATGCGAATGTTTTCTGTAGGTTATTTTGTCGTTTGGTTGGTCTAAAGTCTGCACAGAACCTGAAATTCCGCTTCTACTTTTGTGCTTGTGTCTATGGCTCTTGTGACAGCTGTGACTTTCTGACGTTTGGTGCCCTGAAGTTGAGTGGTGCGAATTCGAGACGTTGGAAAGGCTGCTTTTCGATCTGACAGGAAGGGAGGTGTGGTTGTCTCTGTTTGTTTCCAAGCCAGGTATGTTTGCTACTAATGCGGTTACTTGGGGGCCTTTCTGGAATACTTGGATGTCCTTGGAGCTGCTGCTTCCACTAGGAGAGGACGGTCCTGATTGGTGGGATATGTTGATGTTGGTGATGTTTTGGTTGCTCTTCACGGTGGAGATGATTGGGCTTTGTGTGACTATTCGTATGTCGGAGTCTGAATTCTTTCTGCTCAATAGTTCGGATACCTGAAATTCAAAAACATAAATTAATCTACAGAATATCTTTTTTTCATTTTTCTGCCCAAATGTCTAATTTCGAATTTTGAGCCGAAAATGGTCTCACTGATGACGAATCCGTCGTCAAAATCAATCCTGTTCGTAGGTCTCTCCGTCTGTAAACACGATAATTCTCGAAATGATTGTCCTAGAGACTTGAAATTTTAGGATAATTTAATGTTTAGTGCGTTAACCAGCAGAATCTTACTGGGTGTTCCATAAAATATGCTATTGTTAGTTTCTCTATATCTTAGACAGAACAAAACCAATTGAATTGACATTTTGCAGCCACATGCTAAATACTCATAGCATTGGAAGCTTAATACTGGAATTTGTGGCCATAGTTATAATAAAATTATAGAAAATTCAATCGAAATATTAAAAAGGAATATTAAGTTTTTTCTCAGGATTTAGCTGAGATTCTATTCTGTTAAATTGTCAGAAATGAAACAGAGCAGGATGAACACATTCGCCACAAAATTAAAAAAAAATTCAGCTCTCCAAAAGAAGAACACAAGAACTTCATTGAAATTTAACGATGAGAGATGATCATAGAATTAACTCAAAGAGCCGGGAGTGTAAAGGGTTCGATAATCATCTTTCACCACAAAGAATCCACCCCAACAATCAATCTTAACACCTGAATCTATCCTTCGGTCCCCAGTAAAAAAATAAATAACAAAATCCTACCTGCTCTTCCAAGTACGATATCCTGTGCGTCAGCCTTAGATTGTCGGATCTAAGGCCATCTTTGGCTTTCTGGGCTTCTTCAGCCCTCTCCTTTACAGCGTCTAGCTCTGTCCTTAGAACGGTTACCTCTTTTTTGTAGTCGATGGACGCCTTCGCCGAGGATACGCCGTTCTCCATTTTCCTGAGGACGACCATTTGAGCAGGATCTGGAGCCGCTGCAAGAAGACGAGCCAGATCGTCTCTTGTTTTCGTCAGGACTATTTTTCCGTTCACTTCGATGATCCTGGAAATTATGGGATAATGGTTTGTATTCAGGAAAGTGTAGACAATAACAGGTAGGTATTTTTTAAGTTGTTTTTTTTCGACATAGATCTCTTTGCCAAAAATCGTTTCTTAAGGTATTCAATACAGCGTGACAAAATAGTAACGTAACTCGTCAAAAAAAATCCTCGCACCCGTCGATTTATAATTCCAAGTTTGTCAAATGTTTTTTATTATTATTCCGAAATTGAATTCGATATTTAGGATGAAATACCATCAATTAATTCTATGGGAGATGATTACCCTTCTATGAGGTCCTGTAGCGGTCTTAAAAGAGCAGGAGATTCGAAAAATCATCACTAGGAATGCCAGACCTGGTTTAAAACACTCTCCTGGCCCAAGAGCAAGAATTAAGTATTTTGTATCTGAATATTGAAGGTATTTATTCGAATAGTTTCAATTTTGTAAAAACGGCGAGACAGGGTATTTTCTACTGGGGTTTCCCTAAGCTCTGGTATCATACGCAGACAACTATGGTACCCCGTTTTCCACCAACCTCAGCTAGGGACTTTTTTGTTTCATGTATTGTATTTTGTTAGCTCTCATCTCAAAAGAATAAATAAATAATTCCAAAGGTAATTTTGAATATGCTTTTCTGAATTTTATATTTTTTACCCTTTTCTCGTAGGTGAATATATGGATCTTGCATAGTTCGACATGAATTTTCAATGCATTTTCCCAATTCTCTCACATTATTGGCCTCAACTTGACGTTGTTTCTAGCCTTTTCAATGTGAAATAATTCACTTTTTAAATTGTTGTTGAAATTATTCCCAAAATTAGCGGAAAAGCAGCTTCAAATCATCAGACTCACTCATCGTTGATATTTTATATGAAAATCTACGTTATCATTGAGTCCCGTGATTGCATATCGGCGGAAAATTTGTATTCACACGTATTTTTAATATTTCACAAAACATATTCTATAAAATTCGAAGTGAATCGATGGTATGAACTCCTACCAAGTGAAAAAAAAAATTCATTAATGAAAAAATAATGGGAATTCCTATCGGTATGTTGAGACAAACTTGGAATCACTACGATTGAGGATGAATTTAATTAGTACAGTCACTCATTATGGTATCGTAGGTTTATTATGCGGACTCTTTGAAGAGAATGCTGGGAATTGGAATTCTAGAATTGTTCAGAAGTACTGGTTTCTGGTTTCGTTTTATTTATTGGAGTGTGTGACGCTATAAGGAGGAAACTTGGTGATTTAAAATGATTTCTGGTTCCCGAAAGAAAACCCAGGGTTTTCTCCAACTTCTTCGCTTACGAAAAAAGTTATATTTTCTGCATAGTAATGGCACTTCTGGTCATACCATCTGTCTGAAGTCAACCCTTTTCGAGAAAAATCCACTTCTTTCGGCCACCGGAATGTGGGTACATCGGACGCTTTTTTGTGAAACTTGCATTTTCGGCTTAGTCCCGGACTTGGCCAGGAACAACCACGTCGTTTTTGGTCAAAACCGTAGCAACGAAATAACGGCTGATAGTTCATATGAAAGGAGTTATCGTTATTTTTCATGTTTTTTATTCGCAATTCACAATACAATATGAATATTGCACTTCTGGTGTTGACGAAAAAATATTGTATGCAATACGCCCGATAATAGAATGCCTACGATGGCTCATACTGGAATTTTGTGTACTTTCCCAAAAACCCTATTTTCAGACTTAAATTACTATTTTCGCCGATCTCAAAATGGAAGGTGATTTTAATGTGTATGAAATTGATCATCAATGATCCATTTGAATGCTCAATTTTTGCTATTTTAATGTGCAATCCTCATGGCAACCGTTCACAAAGTAATCAGAAGCACTACGAGAAATGTCAAAACTCTACTGGAGCATAGATAAATAGAAATTTTATCATGTCTAATGTAAGTCTTGTACAAAATGAGAATGTATTTCAATCAAAAATTCATACACAATTCATATTGAGATTGTCGGAAAAATCTTGTAATCAAGTCGGTTATTAATCGAGCGACTAATGGACTCGAACTATAAACGCATTCGCTCCGCTCACACGTTAAAATATCTTGACCATTAGTCGCTGTCTTTATTAACCTATTATGTTGAAAAAAATGATAATTTCTTTGAATAATTCAGTAGGTTTTCCAACATCAAGGCTGATTTTTCCTGAAAACGGTCTACTTTAAAACGTAGGAGCAAGGGAAGTTTTGTTCAGAAAACAGTCTATTCGTGAAACCAACGATTTTTGCTCTAAAAACATTGTGTTTTCTGTGATAGCCAATATGCACAATTGATGTGTTACAAAACTGACCATTAAGGTTTTGAATCACAAAGAATCCACAATTGTGCTGTCAGTTAATGCACTGTGCTATCCTCAGCTCAATTTCTAATGCCTGCACAATTTACCTATTCCCAGAACTATTTTCTCTTCATTTACATGCACTCGCCTGTACGTCGTCAATCAATCTCTTTTCTCTTCGAAAGAGGAAGAGCTGAAAGCCTGTTGTTAAAATTTCATTACAATTACGATTACTACACAATGCGCTATCCTAATCTCGAATAAAAAAAACTATTATCCTCCGGTGAAATATTTTGAAACTGTGTGAACTAGGATGATCCTGAAGATTTATACTGGTAAATCGTCGGTGTAATCAAAATATTGTTAACAACTCGCCAATTACGAGGTAAAACGACGTTTCGTAATTTCGCGTTCATCATCAGAACAATGGTCGTGTAAATTAATTGGATAGTGTTTAAGATATGTGGAGATAACGGTTTTGTAAGAGAACTATTGTGATGTGCAGTTTTCAGTATACGTTCACCTGATATTTGGTAATTGATTGAATGGAATGAAAATCATCACACTAAACACTACACACTCTAAAGTGGAATTATTTTGTGAATCAAAACTGATATACTGAATGTTCATGCAGAATTTTCAGAGGATCGCATCATCAGAACCATAGAATTGAGTTTTTGTAATTATTTATTTTTTACATATTTAATTCTTTCAATAATTTACAGAATATAATTCCGATTGTGCTGAGATTCTGCATTTATATATTTGATATCAATCTCAAATCCCACATAAAATTTTGAGGCAATAGTTTTATTGCTCCACCAAGAACCAGCGCTCAAAAGGTCCTGCTCAGGATCTGGATGGCCAAAAATTCAATATTTTCGAAGATTTTCAATATGGCTACTGGAAGCTAAGAGTAAACAAACGGATGTCATTCCTGAATTTGGAAGTGATTTTTTGTTCTATTTTTATATTTTCACTATTTTCGATTTGAATATACCTTAGTATTGTTCCTTGTTGAGAGATCAATGGTGGAAATAGCAGATCGTCAAGAAACCAAAATTATTGTATAGTAACTCCCAGCAGCCATCTTGAAAGAAGACGATCAGTTTTTTGTTGGACCATAGAATAAAGAGTAAGGTATTCTTTATTCAAGTGTTTGGGCTCTTCTATGCGGCTGAATACCAGAAGCGTCATAAAAGACCAATTCCCGATATTACCCAAAGAAACCGTATACAAATGAAAGAATAGTTTTACGAGGCAGCAAAAAAGTCCTTACCGGCAAAATAACATTCATAAGAAGCACATATCGTTTCGCTCTTCATTTCATTATCCTTCAGTCGCAGTAAGCACTAAAATCGGGAGGTTTAGAACGATTCGAACATAAACTCGTTTAAAATACGTCGGGTTCACTTGTTTCGTAACGTAAAAGACAATAACCGGAAATTGTTCAGAGGTTATTGTGGTCTTCCATCCGTGTATCCTGCAGTTATGAATTCAACGGCGGAACAAGAAACAACGTTTTTATAAACTGAAAAACCCTAGAAGGTGCAGACTGACGCATTATCATGATGAAAAAAATTCAACTAGCGGATAGTGATCCAGTCAGGAGAATTCTGAAATCTTCAACAGGTGTCCAATTTAATTATCGCTCGGTATAATTGGGTTTGTAACAGGTAGACACATCTGGTGTTATATCTGAAGAAATTTTTGGAGTTTCAGTAACTCTGACCGAAGTGGACTGAGTGAAACAATCGAATGGTAATGTCAGTTTGCCGCAGGTTTTTAGCGCTCGTTTTCGTTTTCGGATAGTTACTCGGGTTAATTTGATCCCTAACCTCCGCGTTCGTTCACCTAACCCGAACATACAACCCGTTCTCGGAAAGTACGGTGCTATTAACTCGAACACTGACTCAGGTTGATCTATAGTAACCCTACACAAGAGCAGGGTCGTGGAGTCACCGCATGCGCACTGCAATTCAATTTCGCATTTGAAAAAGGCGGGAATGAGTCCTCCACACTTTTCATAGTAATTTTCTATATTCTATTCCTAAAAATGATGGAAGAGAAGATAATTTGGCTCAATTAAAAATGTGTGGTTCTATGACCTGAGAAAAAAATGTGACATAACTTCGTAAGCAGATCTTTCTGCGTTAAAGCTAAAGCCTTCTTTACTTCTTCGACATAGGTACTCAAAGATAACATTGAATATGCGAGGGCACACCATAAATTATAAGAAAGATTTTACAGAAGCCAATAAATCCAAGCAAAGCTAAAGAAAATCATTAAATAAACTGGAATTGAAAAAGTAAATTTTTTACTTCTTTAACATAGGTACTCAAAAATAACATTATACATGCCAGGGCAAACCAGAAATTATAGGAAATATTTTATAGAAGCCAATAAATGCAAGCAAAGCTAGAGACAATCTGAAAATAAACGTACTGAAAAAATAAATCCATAAAATATTTGGCTATGTTATTTATACGACTGTCACTTCAAATTCTAAACTTAGAACCCGGGTCCGTGATCCGAGTCACGTGACCCAATGGATCGAGTTAGTAAAATTTTTCAGGGTAGGCTCGATTCCTAAATATCGTAGTTAAGTTCGTTAACCAGCAAAATCGTAGAGGGTGTTCCATAAAATATGGCAATTCAAAATGGTGTTCCTAACATTAGACGGTTCAAAACTGATGGGAATTAAATTTTGCTGCCACAAACAATGGTGTCAACAGAACCATAGAGAATTTACTAGGAACATTGAAAAGACAAATCCTCAAATTTCCATAACAAAATATGCGATTCGAAACAAATTTATTTTGAGGGCGAAGATTTTCATAATGCCTCGTAAGCAGTTCCACTATCACCCAAAGCTCAGCGCGTGACAGCTTCAGTAGTTTTCAGGTATAGGAGGTAGGTGAAATCATCACGAATGGTCTGATTGAGTTCAGGATTATTTAATTTTATCTGTGAATTTACATTAGTTCATCTCATTCTCACAGACCAGATCAACTGTTATCAAAATACCGTCATTTCAATTACACAGGAATTTACTATTCTGTCCTGCATCCTTTTTTTATTCTTCAAGGACCAATCAACTGCAAGCTGTAACAGCCGTGCAACCAAACAATGAACTCAATGCTGCGAATGCCGAGATCCTTTTTGGTCTACCCAATAAGCTCATATGTTCTCGCTGACTTCCTCAACAACTCAATTCTAAGCTGGTTTATCTTCCTTTATTCTCGAAAACAAATGGCGCCGACGCTTGTTTCAAGTGTAATGTGTATTGCATTATTCACCATTGTTCGTTGGTTTAACTGAAACTGGCTGCCTTATTTGCTGATATAACTGTAGTGATTTGTGGAAAATTACTGTTTATCTTCGCCGAGCTCTTGGAAGAGGTAAAAATAAAGCGAATGACCCGAAATGCTTGCTGAAGTTTATTACCTTTCTTTTTTACGAGATCGCTGCAGTTACGATATATTGCATTCTTATAGATCAATTGGAATTTGTGATCTTCTCTTCGAAATTAAAATTAGTAGGAACGCATGAAAAAATTTTCGTTTTTTAAAACACAATATGAAAAGTGCACAGGGTTCAAATCTCGCGACTTGGGCGGCCAGATACCGCGCGTTATAAAACAACGATGATATGTATTGCATAAAATATATACAGATTTGGAAATTTGCATCTGAAACATATGATATACAATACATCAGACAGAGAATTCTTCTGTCTAGTTGCACAGATAAATAGTCGAGATAATCACGTGCTGTAACTGAATGAATTCCATTGACTTATTGCAATAACCTATCTTGTCTCTCTCTTATCGCAGTATGGTAGGGAACCTGCAGTACACGTTAGAATTATTTAATTTGTCAGGCTGCCCAAAATACTCCATTCAAGTATTTGCTGTTGCCTACCATACTAAATGAATTATGCTCCTCCCAACGATAAGAGAGAGAGACACGACAACGGAATTCAGTGTGTTACAGCACGTGATTGTCCCGACTATTCATCTGTACAACTGGACGGAAGAATTCTCTGTCTGAAGCATTGTATATCGTATGTTTCAGATGTGAATTTCCAACCTGTATATACTCGCAATGCAGACAAACAGATCAACCTAGTAAATAAAACTTGACTCACCTATCATCTTTGAACAGCCCTGTGTCCTCCAAAGCCCAATCTATCCATAGCCCACCTTGCTCCTTTTCACCTGCTCCGAACTTTGGACTCTTTGGATCGAAATCAACCTCTACACCGACCAGCACAATGTTGCTCTTTCTGTGTACACAGCTGCAAAAAGTAGAAAAAGATTAAAATTACCAACCTAATTCGTTCAAGAATTTCTTGAGTACCTGAATAAAGTATTCAATGCGTTATTCGTTTTATTGGATTCGTCCAGACATAACTGAAGAGTTCTTGTCTCTTCTAAAAGGGTGAGAAGGTTCAGTTCTTCGCGGCCGAGTTGGTATTCTAGTTCGGCCTGTTGTATTCGGACGTCAATATTGCTGGAATTAAGGGATTCATTAGAACAATACTGAATCATTTTTGAAGAGAAAATTTTCATTCTTCAAAAGCATTTCTTCTGAGCAACAGAAAAAATTGAACATGAAGCATGAGATGATAAAGGCTGATTGGATTGCCTAACATTGTCTATTATTATTGAAACTGGGGTCGTTATGACTAGGTAGTTTTAGTTTTAGCTGAAAGAGGGGTGACAGTTCACTGCGACCTTACGGTCTATTATGCCCCTTTACAGAGCTGTTCTGTCCAAAACCTTCACAGCTCGCCTTTGAGTTCCCGAGATCTAATGAAATCTAATAACTGTGAAGGCTTCAACGAGGCTAGTTCCTCACTTTTACAAGTTTCTCGTCCAAGGCATTCCTTCCACAGGCTCGCAATGCCAAGGCATTCCGTGACTAGGTGAATGAGAGTTTCTCTCCTTTCCCCACAAAACCTACACTCTTCAGTGTCCGACAATCTCATCCTCAACAGGTGCTTCCTGAGGCGACAATGACCTGTAAGGAAGCCAGTGAGGAGGTGTGATTGCTTCTTACCACAAGATCCAGATATCTTTTGGATACCGCTGTCTCGAAGTTCCGAAGGAACTCAGTAGAATGACCCATCCCTGGAAGATTCCGCCAGAGTTTTTCCCTCTCGGCTTTTTCCTTCTCCAGAAACTCCTTCTTATAGGTACATTTAGATATACCACAGAAAGGTTCTGGCCAATGAGTGACATTTGTGCGCCCTCCCCTCTTTGGCGAGTGTATTGAGCTCTTCGTTTCCTTTGATTCCGGAGTGGCCGGAAACCCAGATTAAAAAGGCTTTATTTTTCTTGCCTATCTCGTTGAGTTTGTTCCGGCACTCCCAGATCATTTTAGAGTTGATGACGTAGGAGCTCAGTGCTCTAATAGCAGCTTGACTATCTGAGTGTATGGCTATATCGCAATTCCGATAGTATCTTTCTAGATTTATACCTAGATATCTTTCAATAACTAAGATTTCCGCTTGAAAGTCGCTCATATAGGAGCCTAGCGACAGTGCACACTTGGTGCTTATGACTAGGTAGAAACATGTAGAAACCAAAGAAGAACGTAGGTAAATGACGTTGATAAAACCAACAATCTCCTTAGGAACCTCGGCCTATACCTCTTCGGTGTAAAGGAACGGTTTCCCCATATGACAGCTCTGGACGCTCGAAAAACTATGTGTTCAGCTTTTTCTGTTTCTGTTCCACAGATCCTAGGGCATTTAGCGATGAGTTAGTGATATTTCAATACTTACTCTGTGATGTCTAGCCTCTCCAAAGCCATCTTGAGATTCTTAATAGCCAATCTTTTGTTATCTACATCTGTCTTCAATCTATTCAGTCTCTCTTCGGCCTGTTTCTTCTCCACATCTGTCAATTCTCTACTGCCAATGGAGTTCGTTGAGCCACCATTCTTGATGTTCAGTAACCTCACTCCAGGTATCGTCAACTGCCCTTTTAGAGTTTGTATGATGTTCTCCTTGTCTCTGAGGGCGTTACGTAAGTTCTCCAGTTCTTTGGTGGCTATTTCTTTAGGTATGGAACGTATGGAAGAACCTAGGCTGAAACCGCCTATACTGCCGTTTTTCTTTCTTCTAGGGGTGCTGGAGAGGGATACTTCTATACTGGCCATCTGCAAAAGAAGGTTTAAATAAGTTTTTTGTAAGAACTGTCGATATTCTGACGCAGAGGTTTATTTATAATACTTAGTTTCCTCCTCTTTTTTTTCACCTTTTTTGATGTTTAGGTATGAGGTCAAATCAGCTCCAAACAACACCTAAAGAGTTTATTAGGATTGAAATTTTTAGATTAGATCCCAGAGTTCCGAATAACTAAAGGAAAATTGCATAAAGGTGTTTGAGTAGATTTAATTATGTTCCTCAGTTTCAGGTATTTGAAGTATTGAGCAGAAATAGTTCAGAATCTGACATACAAATAGTCACACCAACGCCCAATCATCTCGACCGTGAAGAGCAACCAAAACATCACGAACATCAACATATCCCATCAATCAGGACCATCTTCCCCTAGTGGAAGTAGCAGCTCCAAGGACATCCAAGTATTATAGAAAGGCCCCCAAGTAACCGCATTAGTCGCAAATATACCTGGCTTGGAAACAAACAGAGGCAACCACACTTCCCTTCCTGTCAGATCGAAAAGCAGCCTTTCCAACGTTTCGAATTCGCATCATCAACTTCAGGGCACCAAACTTCAGAAAGTCATAGCTGTCACAAGAGCTTCAGACACAAGCACAAAAGTAGAAGCGGAATTTCAGGTTCAGTGCAGACTTTAGACCAACCAAACGACAAAATAACTTACAGAAAACATTCACATCACCATCACCATTACATGAAAAAAGATTACAGCTCAGAAACGAACTCTGCGATAGAACGAATCACCAGATACAACAAAAAGAACTTGGAGAATGGTCACAAGCATACTGAAAGGGAACCTGTTGAAAATGCGAATAACATAATGGACTAAAGTTACCACAAAGCTAACAAGATAGTCCATGAATTGACCAGAAGAAGTGATGTTAGCTCGTATGAAAAACACAGGCAAAAATGTCTGATGGCTTCGGAAAAATACAACGGGGACATCTTGAAACATTACAATTCCCGAAAATCCACTTCTGTGTTGGACTGCCGTTCAGAGATACACATTGGTCCAAAATATACAGACTGTAAAAGCACTGAAGAACTCAATGGTAACGAAAGTGACTATAATCACAGACAGAGAATCCAAACTCCCAAAGTATGAAGTCTTTAGACTTTAGAAAACTGTCTTCCTGCAACAAATCTATAGATTACACCTCAGAATCTCTAGATAACAACAAGAAATAATGAGTTGTTACACAGAACAGCAGAAAAGACCTATGCCTTCTAAAAAACCTCTAAGGCTGTCTTTACACAAAGCGCAGAGCTTGCAATCAGTGGAAACAGGGCCTAACGAACCATCGAACCGAGAATCAAGAAAATCCTTGAAACAGACTTATAAAGGAGATGTTTCTGCTCATACCAGATTGAGTGAGAAAAATGGCGACTATGGAATGCATAACAGTGGTTCGAATTTGGGACAAAATCAGAGAATGGTGGAGAATGGTATAGAAATGACAGGGAGCTAGTGCTGAGCTCTTTTTTGTGTAATTAGTGTCACAGACATGTCCAACATTTTTTGTGCGAACAAACCTTATATCTTTTGATCTGGGAATAGTCTGTAGAGTATTACAGCAGTATTGATAATTATTAATGAATATTCTCAAATTTAAATGAGTCTTTTCATAGGACACACAGCTCCTGAAACTGCATCTCACTGCAAGGCTGTTTCCCATCTCTTCCACAGGCAATGACCAATCACCATGGGAACGTTGAATCATTACACGCTTAAGTTCTCGTACATCCATTGTTTATGCCATCAGATGGGACAAGTATGGGTTTTTTGAATAATTGTAAACGAAGGTACGCTATTAGAAACAACCATGCAATCTCGAATAATAAATTATATGCATATGAAAGATAGTATGGATAGCCGCCACCCTAACAGCGATGGCTCTTCCTACCATTAGCGTAGGGACTCGAATATAAATACACTGACCGGCAAAATAATCGATCCACTCAACAAAAAAATCGATGAAGTTTGTTGATTCATATGCTATTCCAAGTCCGATTTGATTGAATTTATTCTAATTGTTTATGTTTGTCCTTAATCAGTCATCAGTTCTGAATTTCAAGAACTCTAGGCGTACGTCATTTTATACTGGGTGAAACAAAATCTGTTTTTCTACCCTAACTATAGGACCACCTCTGGTGTGTTTCAATTTTTTCACCGTGAGATTTCTTATTTCATCATCTAGACACATCTTCTCCTGACTATTTAATACTTCATTTATAACAATAGCTCGATTTTGGTTAAAGATACAGGGTTTTCAGTAAAACATTGAATTTCGTTAAGGCTACAACAGTACTTCAACAAATTCAACCTAAAATTCTGACCTAATGAAAACAACTAAAACTAAGTCAAAAATATAACGTTTTTTCCACCCAGACGCAGATAACAGGTGCAATTCATCTCGGAAGTCCTCATTAAGGTTTTGAATCAATTAGAGCATCACTGAGCTGTTGCAAATTTTCAGGAGTTGGTCGTGAGATCGAATTTTCTTCCCAGGAGCATTCAAACATGCCCCATTGGGTTCAAATCTGGTCTTCGAGCAGGCCAGTTGAATTCTCGGAAATCAACCTATTTTTTCATTCCGTTTTCAGTTTATTTTCATTGCATTCGGATTTACTTAAATCTGTGAAAGTACTTTCATAGCCATAGCGAAATTATGGAATTCAATATTGCCCTGAAAACCCTGTATATTTAACAGAAATTGAGCTATAATATATATAAATCAAGAATTAAATTGTCAAGAGAAGATGTGTCTCGATGATGAAATAAGAAATCACTCGGTGAAACAACTGGAACGCACCAGGGATGGTTCTAAAGTTAGGACGAAAAAACAGATTTTGTTTCACCCTGTATAAAATGACCTACGCCTAGTTTTTTGAAATTCAGAAATGGTGGTTAATTTCGAATGAACCTACCTACAATTGAAAAAAAAAGTTCAATCAAATCGGACCTGAAACAACATATTTATGAATCAACAAACTTCATCGATTTTTTGAGTGGATCGATTTTTTGTCGGTGAGTGTATTTCAATATCATCAATTCTCTCGCTCTTTAGTTTATCCCATTAATTTTATCTTAAGATATGTGGAAGTTGGACTGAACCATTAGGTGAATTAATTAATGATCATATTATTGCGTGATATATTGTAGGCGCTATGGATTTTGTTCATGGTCGACCACATTGTCTCAGGAATTTTTTGTGTATATAATTATGAGATTAGAGAGGTCTAAATTTGATTTAATGGAATGTAAATAGGAAGAATTGTTCGTATTCGCGTAGATCATTCTGATTAATCAGCTTTAATTCGACCTTTTAATGACATTAGTACCAAATTAATAATTATAATACACTCATGGTCAAAATCTATGCTCTGGAAATGAGATGAATGTTTTCCTTCATATCAAGTGCTATATATTCGATATAAAAGGTTTGTTTGTTATTCTTAGCTTTATGCAGGATGAGACAAAATAGAAAAAGGAAAAAAATTTTTACACACAACTTCCCGGGAGAAATTGAGTCGCTCCAGTCTGCCTGGTTCTATGCAAACCCTTTCTCGTTGACTATCACTTTGTAAACCGATCCGTAATTTGCTCAGAAAAAGTACGTTGCGCCATTTGGGTAACAGTAAGTTAAGAGTAGCTGAGCTACTCTTGAAAGTTTTCTTGCCTTAAATTTATTTTATCAATAAAGTAATTATGACATGAAACATTTGGACAATCGACATGCAAAAGAATCGGGAATGTTCAATATGGATAAATAATATTTCGAGCTGGATTGCAAGATGAATAATATAAGTAAGATTCCACAATAGAATAACAAACTCTGATCGAATTGGTATGATAATAATTCAATGACCAACAACGAGAGATTTAGAGGTATCATCCCACTGAAACCATACATTTATAAATGTCAACCCTCAGATTTTGTGAAAACTCTCAGAGTTTTGACGACCAGGAGACATGGGATAGTACAGAGTTGGCATCATTGAAATGAACGTGGTATCAGATCCACCCTATTACTACCACTTTAACGTCAAATTTGACAATCGTTGAATTTTCTGGAGAAATTCTGATTCTTGCGTCTTTTTCTAGTTAAATTGTGTTTTTTTCTGCTTAATAATAGATATACAATAAAATAGTATCTTGTGCTTTAAGGCTTTCTTCAAGCAGAGAAGAGACAGATAAGAAGAAAATTAGAGGAAACACATATTATCACAGGTAGGGATGTCTTGGTAATCTGATTTCTTTTTATATGTGTATATTATCGCCTGAAGAAAAATTATTTATTTGATACTCGATTGTCCTTATTTGAACAGGTTCCTGAAGACCCAACACGTCGTATTTTTTGGATGAAATTTGTAAACAGAAACAACTGGCAACTTAATTCAACCCTGAACTTTCCGCCATATTGGTCCCCGATTTAGCCCCGCCCAGTGGTTCTAGTTTTCCTTACTCAATTGTATGTCATAGCGTCTCTTCTCTATCATATCTCGATGGTTTCAACGGTGGACACTTTAGAATAAGACACCTTGTATAATGAAAGTCGGACAATTTCAACGAACATTTGGTACGATCATCGATACATTCCAACACTTTTTCTGATCAATCCAGATCAATATATCCTGGCCGCCATCCACCTACGCCAATGAAAAAAGGACGCAATGTAGCATCTATAACCGCGAGCGATGTGTGGGAGGGTTCACAGAGATCCAGTCGTCTTTCAATAAAAATCTATACCTTTTATATTACGGGCACCATAATGGTGTAACATTATATCCTTCTATGTACACAGATTGGAGACGTCCAGGCGATAAATTTTCGTTTTTGAAAAAATACCTTAGGGGTATTATACTGAGAGACCTTATTGTTCGAGTCTGCCATGGTCCATCCTCTTAGATTAATGGCTCAAATGTAAGATAAACGTTCTTGGAATCTTCTTCGTGGTGTTCTCGAAACTTTGGGGATTATTTGTCAATTTAAACTTGCGAAATTGGTGGTTTACATTGTCAGTTTTCATTGTAGAAATAAATGGTTTGGAAAAATTGGATGAGATGAAGCGAAGAAGCTACATACATATACCTGAATGGGCTCCTCTTAGATAATAATAATAAATTTCTCAAGTGCATTCCCAGAAAAAATATTTTTGAAGATAATGTACCCTCAGAAAATCATAGTGATTATACGTTTTTTATTGTCTGGTTGAATTGAAATCATCTAAATAACCTAGCGAAATCGAACGTTGAGAAATTTCTTTTGACTGTGACGTACGCGTTAGCATTGTTAGCAAGCAGTCTTTTCATTGATTGATGGGATCAAAGTGAATATTTGTTTGTTCTTCAATGAATACTGTGATGGTGACATATTATTTCGGAAATTATTTTCTTCTTAATCTGAGGCAAGTACCTACGTTCACTTAGAGCAAAATTTATCAAAAAAATCTCATTTTCACATAGATGTTATGGTTATTTCATAAACTTAAATGTTAATAAGAGAAAATCATGTATATTCTAGTGCAAAAAACTCATTATAACAGTTCCTCAAAAATTATCCATATCGTCCTTTGTTTCTGTGTTATGAATGACTGTTTTAACGTTATTGAAGTGAAGTATTTTTGGCTCATTTAGACAATTCTGCAGCTTTTGATTCTTACTATAATTTGCTGCCCAAGTTATATTGTGTTTTTCCAAACCAATTTGCTCTTGACAAATTAGTGCAAAGATTCTCACAGGAGCCCTTCATCTTAATTAAATTTTTTGATTATTTCTGTTTCAGAGACTGGGATTGAAAACCTATAAAGTTTTTCAGAAATGCAGAATACCCCAGATTAAATTTCATACGATAATATATTTCATAAACCTACCTTTGCTTCAAGTGTTTCCAATTGTGCCATTCTAGGTTGTATCACACCAGGCTGAAGTGTACTCTGAAAATAAATAGATGTTAAAATTAATCGATATTTCATGAAGAAAAAAAATTCTATTTTGTAGGGAAACCTTGTATTGACAGATTTAGGTGGGTTTCTCGAAGTTCAGTAAGCAAATAAAAAAAATTGATTTCAATCAAAGCAGACTGTTCATTTTGAAAAAGAAATGAAATCCACAATGACGACAATTATTGAAAATAGCGCAGAATTGCAAGCAGATATAGCTATTTATAATGCAACCAAATAAGTCAGATCATAAAGATTCTCACGATTCGAAATCAATTAAATCACAATAGTAGCGAACGCGACTGAAAATAGTAATGTGGCGCCACTCGATAATGATTTAAATTCTAGATTTCACTGTTCATTCGTTCTAAACGACAATCGACCCAATAATCGCAATGGCAGTTGAATAACGATCTAGTTTAACATATTCAGATTATAATATATACATTTTCGTCATTCGACGAATTACTCAATCAATTCCTATAACAACTGCAAGAGTGCTTCTTGTAAACGAGATATTTACATATTTTTTCGGTATTTCTCCCAAAAATTGTTTCTATTCAAGAACTAGGATAGCTCTCTTCAGTAGGTTAATGGAACAAAATATGATGACATTTTTGTATACTACGTTCACGAAAGTTGAGCCGTCGGTTGGCCATGACAATTTGGCATATTTCACTGTGTATATGAAAATTTTAGGTTATGTTGTGTATTTTGTCGTCAGATTGATACGCAATGTTGTCAATATTGCATAGAGTTCTCTGATAACTCGCAAGCTTTCGGACGAGGCCGGGTACATTCGGTAATGTTGACTTTATTTTACGTTATGACAGCAAATAGTGCCAACTTCAGATAAATGAACAAACGCCTACTATGCGCTCAAACTTTCGTGAATGGACTATACGCTCAATTCATTAATGGTAATTTTAATTGGTTCATAGTCAACAAAAATAATATGCTTCATTTTTGAGAATGATCTTTTCGAGCGCTTGTTCTACTTATAGATGGTTGTTATATCGTTTTCTACGAATGTCTGACTTTTTCGAATTTTCAGCCAAACATGGTCGAAAACGATAAGATTCGATAACCTCAGAAATAACAGTTACGTGCGAAATAAATTAAAATAATCAATTCGTCACATCTACCAGCATTAAATCTTCAAGCACTAATTAACCCACCTTTTCAACACCTTAATTCAATAGATTTTCTGCATACAAGCAACTCAAACCGATTCAGTAATTGGTAGACCTCTTGAGTTGTCCTCAAGTCCAACCAAATGAATAAAACATCGTCTCAGTCAGTACCATATCCATGGAATACGCTGTTTAATTGAGTTTGAATGAAATATGCATTTTATGTGACCTCAGCCACACGATTTCGTGACTGAAAACCATAGAAGAGAAGCATTAAACTGCGGAAAACTGAGTGAGACGTACTGTTCAAGTATTTATTTCCTTGTTTGGGAGTGACATGAACCTATCACCCACGTAAACGAAAAGATAAAAAATCTGCTCGATGGTATGTTAAGATACCGTTATCCTTCGGTTTTTAGTTTGGAATAAGTCGATGATTTGTTGTCTTTATGGTCGAGTATGGTGGTTATTTTGCTTCCGCCCTGTGCTCTGTGGTTTGGCTTTTGATAATAGGTTTGTTTCAATAGACAGTCGTGAACTAATTATGAACTAATTCAGAACTGATATGAGTCTAGTCTATGGGCCAGGGTCTGTTTTTCATAATGATTACCAACAATCTGAATATTTGTGAGTAGCTTCATTTTGACGAGACGCCCAACTTTTTCATCTACGAAAATTCTCGATAGTGAGGGCTTATACAGGATGGAGGCGTCAAAAGTGTTGAATGGGTGGATGTTAAAATTTTATTACTAACAGCTACTTTATAAATTGAATCTTGAAACAATTTTATTACAAATTGAAAACAATAACTGTCCTAGAAAAATGATGATTCTATCAAAGTGTCCCCCACTCCGACAATATATCAACAACTAGGTCTAAAAAAATTATTACTAACGGCTCATTTTTTCACAGTTGCTTGGCAAATATTTCCTTTATGAACTGGTCACATTGTCCTACAAATTGAGTGGTACGTTTCTCCAGTCCTATGCTCGGAAATTGTCAATTGTTAGTATCATTTTTAAATGTGGGTTCTGTGGTACAATTTCTGAGGTAGGACTGGAAAAACGTACCACTCGATTTGTAGGACAACGTGACCAATTCATAAACGAAATATTTGCTAAGCAACAGTGAAAAAATCAGCCGGTTAGTAATAATTTTTTTAAACCTAGTTGTTGATATATGTTGGGAATGGGGGACACTTTGATAGAATCATAATTTTTGTAGGACAATTATTGTTTTCAATTTGTGATAAAATTGTTTCAAGATTCATTTATAAAGTAGCTGTTAGTAATAAAATTTAAACATTCGCCCATTTACCACTTTTGACGCTTCCATACTGTCTTAGCCCTCACTATCGAGAATTTTTGTAGAGGATAAAATACAAATCTATTGAAATATATTCTGGGAGGATTCTGCATTTCTAAAAACTTTATAGGTTTTCACTCCCAGTCTCTGAAACAGAAATAATCGAAACATTTTTAATTAAGATGAAGTGCTCCTGTGAGAATCTTTGCACTTACTTGTCAGACAGCAAATTGGTCTTGAAAAATTGTTGCCTAACAGTAAAACTGGAAAAGGAAATGAATGAAAAGGGCAATGTAACGTTTCGGTGTCTATATCAGACACCTTCTTCAAACAAACTTGTAAAATCTTCAGAATTGTGTTTTTTTTTGCAATGTCAATCAGATTGCAAATGTAAAAACACACAATTCTGAAGATTTTACAAGTTTGTTTGAAGAAGGTGTCTGATATAGACACCGAAACGTTACATTGTCCTATTCATTTGTCCCTTTTTCAATTTTACTGTTAGGCAATAATTTTTTCAAAACCAATTTACTCCTAACAAAGAAGTGCGAAGATTTTCACAGGAGCATCTTCATCTTCATCTTTATCTTAATTGAAAATGTTTCAATTATTTCTGTTTCAGAGTGAAAATCTAGTTTACCTAGTCTTGTTCTTATGGCACAATCTCCCATCTTTCTCAACATGTCTCGTCTCATCATCAAGTACGTATTCCGTTCGTTATTCATAAATTTTTTTAATAACAGACCAAACAATAACTGATGCAATGCAACTAGATGGAAAGTGCATCTGTTCTCTACCGTACGGTTACGACCAAGATAAAAATAGACCAGGGAGCAATTGGTCGTAAATAATCCAGACTTCATGTAGACATTAAACGTCAATAATATGAACGGACAGACAGAGCTGAGGTCGTAATAACGGAGGATTATAATAGGTACCAGTTACAGGCGTACTTCAAGCAATAACCCCCACAACTTGGAGATTCGTATAATTTATAGGCCAAATATAATGGTATAATATAGAAATGGAAGGATTTGATGGAGTTTTTGTTCATATTTTCTAGCTTGACCATCGTATTGAGTTTCGTTTGGTATTAATGGTTCAATGGGCAGTTCAGTAGGTGTGTTAAAATATGCAAGGTGTTTCTGAATTGATGCGAAAGATTTAACTACATTTATGGGATCTTTTTTCATAAATTGATCTGAAAAATTTCCCCCTCAAACGTTTCGCATCCGTTCAGAAACAACCCGTAGGTTTTTTCATGTGGAAAAGTTCAGAAGATATAAATGAATAGGAATATCCTCACGAAAGCTTTGTCTTTCATGAATTCAGGATTCAGACAACAAATAGGGCTAAATTGTAGTAGTAGTAAAAATACCGTGGAACTTACCTATAACGAAAGCGCTAAATACGAAAAAAATTCATTATACAGAAAATTTGTTTCTATAGTCGGCAATGTCGCTGTCGACTTCACTGATAAATTTTAGTTTATCATTCAAATTTAAGCACTTGCTTTTAGACATTTTCGCACAACTTACACACTAGCGTAATGATTAGATTGAAACCAAACAGCCAGGGGTGTATTGAAACTGTTTCAGAAGGATCATTCTGCGCGCCGTAACTATTTGGTTTTAGGTCGGAATTTATTACGTACGTCCAGAAAAATCTCGGAAAAAACCCACCCTTATACCTTCCTACCAATACCCATTCAAAGAGTGATGTTCTTTGAATATTTCGTTATAGAGAGAATTAACTTCTTTTCAGAGGGTGTTTTTGACATGGAATTTGGATTCAAGGTGCAATGTCTTGTACGAAATTAGTTATACAGGGTTGGGATAAAGTATGGCACCAAACACATATCTATTGAACGAAAAGGACAATATTAATGAGATTTTTACCCTAAACCCAGTATGTGAGCATTCGCAATCCCAAGATCTATCAACATCTGCAAAGATATACAGGAGGTTCCATATAAATTAAAAAAGTTTTTGATCGAAAAGGAAAATATTTTTTTAGATTTTTACACTAAACCCAGTATGTGCGCATTCGAAATACCAAGCTCTTTCAAAATCTGTAAAAATATATAGGGTATCCCATTTAAATTAAAGAAGTTGATGGCATTCCGGTTAAACCGGAAGTATCTCATTAATGAAAATATGCTCATCAGATGCATTGTGGTCCATTACAGTCAGCTGCCAAATTTAAAAAATATCGCCCGTTTCGTTTTAAAGATATTAATTTGGTGCCAAACTTTATC
Organism: Propylea japonica; assembly: GCA_013421045.1. Classification (NCBI taxonomy): domain Eukaryota; kingdom Metazoa; phylum Arthropoda; class Insecta; order Coleoptera; family Coccinellidae; genus Propylea; species Propylea japonica. The sequence goes on along the minus strand of CM024245.1, from coordinate 36,394,054 downwards.
CCAACCCTGTATAGACGTTCGTTATAGGGAAGTTCCACTGTATTGTAGAGCCATATGGTTGCGAATATTTTGCCCTGAGGTATCTCGTATCTGAAGACATAACAGTCACACCTATCTTGGATAAGAATAATTGAAAAGGTAACATATAAGACCTCTACTTCTTATCCTATGGTCGAGGAGTCCAGTCAACGTTGTGGGAGGCCAATCTCAGAGACACTACTCGTTCGCATAATAATAATTGATTGTCTCAAACAAAAGAAGTAATGATAATGCAGAATTTTTTCAACGTGAGTTGTTTTACTGGTATCTTTCAAATTCGCTAGCTTATTTCAGCGAACAGCGAACAAAAAACGAATAATAATTATTTCTTAAACGAATTTTTTCTAGAAAGCACTTGAAATCGATTGAAATATATTCTGGGAGGATTCAGCAAAAAAACGCTGATCATTAATGTTCAAATAACGGAGATCATATGATGAACTGAAACAACACAAAGATTCTAATGACGAAACCTGATAATTATAAAAGGAAAATTAAGGAATCGACATGTATTTTGTTAGATGAAGTAAATAATCTGGCCAATTGTTCTGTTGGAATAGATCGTATTTGGATTGATTTATTGAAGAAATTTCAGTCAGGCAAGACCAATTTCTCCTGACAAATAAGTGCAAATATTCTCGCAGGAGCACTTCATCTTAATTAAATTTTTTTTAATTATTTCTATTTCAGAGACTGGGAGTGAAAACCTATAAAGTTCTTAAGAAATCGCTTGAAATGACCATTACCTGCAAACCCTTGAGATGTTTGTCACCTACATTCGGAGTTCACTCTTCGGTAAACAAGATACCTTGATTTCTTGCTTTTATATCTTTCCCACTATTAAATGCCCATTCTCGATAATCAATTTCTTCTAAACCGTTTACATGGAATATCTGAACGAAACCTATAAACACAACCCATAGAATGGAGAAAAAATGTAAAATCAACTGCGTGTTTCGCATCTATACTGTCATAATGGAGATATTCAACGTGTCTTGTCGGACTCTAGAATCGTTACAACAAAAACAATTTTTTTATATCCGTTTATGGAAACGTGCCATACTGGCGTTTCCGCGGTGCATAGTGGAATATGACAGGGACGTACTCGGGAAAATTCGAGAGAGTAAATTCACAGTAAGTTTTGAGTTGAAACATTTTGTTTTCTCTTGGAGATTTATATTTTGCTTGATTTCTTTTAATATGCAATACCTTATAAGGCAGAATCGTGGGCTAATATCTCAGATCAGCTCAGTTTTCATGGATTCATGTTGGTACTGGGAACTTCTTCTATTATATCTGACGAGTCAATCTTCTATTTCTATTCATCGATTATGTTAGGATGTCAAATCGTCCAGTAATGTTATGAATATAAGAAGTGTGATATAGTCATACACTCAGATAGTCAAGCTGCAATTAAAGCCGAGTAATTTAAGATAAAAATTGGGTGTTTCCACCACTCGGAGAAACTTGCATGAAGGCCCTGATTAGGGCAACTGCTAACATCTCAAAGAGTGAAGAGGAAGTAAGCAGTGCTTTCAGCATGCGATCTGTGATAATTGAACTTCTCAGTTGACACTACTAGATGTCACCATCTGCAATTTGATACTCGATATCTTCTTACAAGTAGTCTTAAATGAAGAATTTTTTCAATAGGATGTTGTCTCTGAGGGATATGGGACACTGACGAGGCCTAATGAGGCCAAAACCGGTCTGTCTCTTCCCTCATTGACAACATCTTGAACAATCATCCCAGTCCGCCTGAAGGAGGTTTTGTGAGCCTATAAAGTGAAAATTGTATTCATTTCGATGATTACTATTATCAATTTATCTATGTTGAAATTTAAGCACTGAGCTCCAACGCCATAGACTCAAAGATGATCTGGGAGTGCCGAAAGAAACTCAGTGAGGTAGGCAAGAAAAATTAGGTCTTTTTAATGTGGGTTCCCGGCCTTTCGGAAATCAAAGGAAACGATGAGGCATATACACTTGCCAAAGAGGGCGCACGAATGTCACTCATTGGCCCAGAACCCTTCTTAGGTATAGGTTAATGTACCAATAAGAAGGAGTTTCTGGAGAAGGAGAAAGCCGAGAGGGAAAAATTCTGGCGGAATCTCCCAGAGATGCATCATTTCGCTAAGTTCCTCCGGAAGTTTGAAACAGCAAGATCCAAAAGATATCTGGATTTTGGTAACAAATAATTACACCTCCTCACTGGCTTTCTTACAGGACACTGTCGCCTCAGGAACCACCCGTTGAAGATGGGATTATCGGACACTGACGAGTGTAGGTTCTGTGGGGAGGAGGAAGAAACCCCAATTCACCTAATCACGGAATGCTTTGGCATTGCGAGCCAAAGGGAGAATGCCTTGGGCAAGAAACTTGTAAGAGTGAGGAACTAGCCTCGTTGAAGCCTTCATAGATATTGGATTTCATCAGATATCTGGAACTGGAAGGCGAGTTTTTGAATTATTTCGAATCGCTTGCGTTACATTGAAAAAAGTTGTCAAATACTTATTGGAAAAGCATTTATAATGAGAAAGTATTTTTGAACCTGTATTCATTTCAGTCAAGTTTTAGAAGTTCAAAGTGAAAAAAATCAATAGGAATAGAAATAAAACAAAAGCTTGAGAAGTCAATGATATAAATCAAAATATAAAACTCACTTAATTGTTGAATTAATCGATGTCCAAATATTCAATGAAGCAGCTATACAGAGTGATCTCACAAAACTGTTTGTAGACACTAAAAATTGTTGACATCGTCTAAAACAACCCTAACCTCAAAACGCAAACAATAACCCGCAGTGGCACCAACTCACAAACTTAACACACTGACACTTCTTGGAATTGTCGCACTGCTCAACACCAACTAGCGATTTGGTCGGACGAATTCTCATTTTCACTTTTTATGTACTAAGAAACGTGGAAAAGGGGCGAGCGGACCGTTGAGCTTCCTTTTCCGGTCTGTTGATTATGTTGATACCTGCTTTCAACCGTCTCTGCATGCACGAAGTTCAAGAAACAGGTGATCAATCGTTTCGGAGACCTTCTTAAGGTCAATGAAAGTGCCATCAGATGGTCTCAAGAGCTATACCTAACGTAAATGGAGCTCGGAAATAATTTCTGGGGTATTTGATAATTGGTGGACCTGCATTCTTTATCCAGGTATGGATTCCTGCCTTTGCTTGTGCGGAGAAATGTAGAAAAGATACTTTTTACTCTCGATCGATGAGATTTTCATATGAATTATCTATAGTAATAACAATTGCACAAGTGCCATCCAGTGTTTTCCGAAAACTGCAAGAATTCATATTCCTTTTTGTTCAGAAATGAAAATGGCCGAAAGCAGTTTTTCAAAGACTAGAATTTTGATGCACGAGGTTAATTCGGAAATCCATTTCTCTACTAACCTGTCAATTTGTCTTCAGAGCTGTTATCTCTGAACCTTAATCTGGGCAGTTGTTCTATTTTGTCAATTGACAAGCGAAAAATTTTTGAAACGATAAGATTAATTAATTGATTACCTTATTATCGCCTGATGTATTGAAGGCGCCATATATTTAATTCATGGTCGTTCACATCGTCTTAAGAATTTTTTGTCTCTATAATAAGGCGATTATCAAGGTTTAAATTTGATTCAATTAAATGTAAATGAGGACAACTGTTTGTATTTACCTAGAAGATAAAAAATAATCAAATTGTTTTGATCTTTCAATGAACTCAAATAATAATTCATAATGAGCATGTGAAAATTTATTCACAATGCAAGTGCTGAAGGCTTTTGATTCATATTGAAGTTTATTCAGCGCATAGAAATTGTTTCAATTGAGAATTGAGATCTCGACTTCTTGCTGGCCATTCCATTCGAGAGACTCCTGAACTATGCGCGCACGATGGGGTCTGTCATTATCGTCCATAAAAATGAAATTTTTACCAATGTATGGGGCAAATGGCACTACATGCTCTTCAAGAATGTTCCTTATATACCTATTAGCATTCATAGCTCCATTATCAACGACCACTAGGTCTGTGCGAGCAGTCAAAGATATTCCACCCCATACCATAATCGATCCTCCCACGAAACCAGTAGTATTCAGGAAACTGCAATGAGCATATCAGTCATGTGGACGTCTGTATACAAGGTACCGTCGACTACAATGGTAGAGGCATAATCTAGACTTATCTGTGAAGAGAACTCTTTACCAATCAGCCTCTTCCCAATGGATATGCTCTCTCGCAAAATCCAAACGTGCCCTTCGAAGGGCTGGGGTAAGAGCTGGGCCTCTTGCCGCGACACGAGGCATTTCTCTAAGGCGATTTCTTATTATCTGCTAATTTGCACCCCATTAGTTTGCTCAAGCTGATTTTGAAGGAGGCGAGCGGTTGCAAACCGTTGTCTCAACGAAGAAACTCTCAAGTAACGTTCTTGAATGGCAGTTGTTATCCGTGGTCTACCCTGTCATGGTCTTCGGACATTCATACCTGTCTCCCTGAATCGCTGCAACATTCTGAACACACTTGTATGGGAAACTCCAAACCTTTCTGCATTCTAGTGTATGTCCACCCTTCTTCTCGCAAAACTACCGCTTGGGCACATTCCTCTGGGTCAAATTGCGTGTTTCGCGTTGCATAGCGATCGAGTGTAAAAAATCAAACGAAAGAAAAACTATTGATCACTAGAATTGATCGAGAACAACTGATTTCAGAATGGAGCCAATACATTCAAAATCTGATAATCTCATCTTTTTTTATTCCTGCTGGGAAAAAACATATGTATTGAAGAAAAACGTTGAAAGTGGATAACATATGCATGCATAATTCTGATAAAAATAATTATCATTGAGAACACCTTCAGTTGTAGAATAAATTTGAGATTTCCATAATGTGCGTTAATTTTTTTGCGAAGTGTAAAAGGACATGAGCTATTACTCTTCTTAAAGTTCTCGAATATTCAAGATTGATAACAGTTCTGACATTTGCTTGGACAAAATCAACGCTGAGAGCGCGTTGCATCTACAATCTCCTCTCTTGATGCGTTTCTTTGAATAATGAAGAATGAGGAATGATAGGCAAGCCAGTTATGTGAGATGGGTGGGTTATAATTATATAGTACCCAGATCGAGGATGGAACAAAAGCCAGTAATATGAGAACACTCCTTGGCATGAGTTCAAGGGACACCAGATAGTTATAACTAACTCTTGGGCCGTTTTAAAAACGAGAAAAGATGGAGGTTGGTGATTTATAGATGGTTTTCCTTTTGAATTTATGGTCGCTGTTATATCGGTTATTTTTTTCGAATGTGAACTTAGAGCTTGTTCCTGTAGAAGCAACGTGTTATGATTTGGTCCAAATGCTTTCTAGTTTGAAATTCGAGTCGAGAAAGGTTTTGGAAAGTCCATTGGATTTAGAGGTGAAAATCACATCGAAAAGATTTTATTCGATCACTGAAAAATATCAGAATATTTATGATTATATTGCTTGACCAACAAATAGAAATTCTATGGCAATAAAGCTTTCAGAAATCGAGAAAAGCTACATGAAAAATTGGCTTCCAGTTCATTTTATGCAGTCTCTGGAAATTTAGTTTACTTATTTGAATTTTTGTACAAAAATACTGAATGAATCTTTTATACCGAATCATAATTGTAGTCATTAATGATGAAAGTGCAAAGGGCATGAAATAAAGCAGAATTTTTTTCAAAAATGAGGAGAATAAAGTGGGCGATAAATAAAACCTATTTCATTCAACTCGTATCTTCTACCTTATTGCACTGATTTGAAATCTGCGTAATTTTCTTGTCTCAAATTAATTTAATGTGAATGGAATTTGATCAGATCTCCATCCGTGATACATTCACAGCTTTACGATCTACTCGAGCTATTAATTAAATATACTTTGTATACAAATAATCGCATTACCTGCCATTACTTTGCATTTTTTTCCATGAAATAAGTTATGTTAATTGGTTTGAAAAGGCGTATTAGTCAGCACCTGAATCTGATAGGAATAGAATATTTATTCGAAAAGTTTTATTGGTTATAATATGTCCTCTAGTCAATTCGAATACAGTAGAACTTCCCTACAACGAACGTCTGTATAACGAATTTCGTACAAGACATTGCACCTTGAATCCAAATTCCATGTTGAAAACACCCTCTAAAAGGAAGTAATTCTCTCTATACCGAAATATTCAAAGAACATCCCTCTTCAAATGGCTATTGATAAGAAGGTATAAGGGTGGGTTTTTTCCGAAATTTTTCCAGACTAGTGTGAAAAGTTGTGCGAAAATGTCTAAAAGCAAGTGCTTTAAGTTTGAATGATAAACTTAAAATTATCAGTGGAGTCGACCGCGACATTGCCGACTATAGAAACAAATTTTCTGTAAGTATAATGAAATTTCTTTATAAAGAATTTTTTGCGGATTTAGCGCTTTCGTTATAGGGAAGTTTTACTGTACTCAGATGAAGGAAAATCCATTCAGTTATGAATGGAATTAAACCAATAAATATTTAGCTTTCAGAATATTCGAATTCGAATTTGCGTTTTGAAAAAGCTCGCAAAAGCTTCTGACTTCACATCAAAGCCTTTTTCATATTGAAAACATTCCACTTATTGAAGGTTATCACTCTCAAGACCAAGAATATCAATGTCTCTTCAGTCTGAGTTTATGGTCACTCAGGAATCGAAGGATGAAAGGATAAAAAAAACTGGCAAAACTTTTAACCATTATTTTATACTTTCTTTGAAAAGACCTCATAAAAACACAATATATGTTGATGAACTCTCAAGCATGAAAACCACCAAGAAAAACAATCAACTATGAAGCTCCTAATCTCCCCGACCAACTGGCATATGTTCCGACTTCAATAACAGTAATTCATCTAAGCCACAGAAGGCATGTAGTAGTTTCATCTAAATTTTTCATAAACTTCCGAGAAAGCTGAAACAACTCATTCTCATAGCAGAGCTGTGTTCTGCATAAGAGTGTCTACATTCTTTGAGTTGTTCGCTTCCTTATAAGGCACAACGATTAATCTTAATAAAGTCCATTCATTCGCATCTGCAATTACTGTAGTAGTACATTAAAGGGCATTTACTGATTTTTATCTTCCTTGACGAGAGGAGTCTATTTGTCTATTGAAATTTGACGTAGAAAAAATTTCAGAAGAGAACCGACGAGTATTTAGAGTTTTTGGATTTTTTCATTGAAATCTTTTTTCTTTTCGTGATGTTTCTGAAAAACATTTAAGACATTATATTGGTTACATAAAAAAGTGTGTCAATACCTACTGTAAGAATTCAATAAAAATTGTTTCCTTTCAGAGTATCAATAATTTCATTATGTCATTTTGACATAAAGTTGGCATATTCCACTGTGTATATTAAAATTTCAGGTTATGCTGTTTATTTTCTTGCCAGATTGATACGCAATGTTGTCAATATTGCATAGAGTTCACTGATAACTCTCAAGCTCGTCGGACGAGGCCGGTTGCATTCGGCAACGTTGACTTTATTTTACGTTATGACAGCAAATACTGCCAACTTCAGATAAATAAACAAACGACTACTATGCGCTCAAACTTTCGTGAACGGACTATAGGTTACATAAAAACGTGTGTTTATACCTACTGTAAGAATTCAATAGAAATTATTTCCTTTCAGAGTATCATTAATTTCTTTATGTCTTTTTGACATAAGTTTCTCACGCGTTTTTATCATTGTTCCGAAATTGAATTCGATATTTGGAATGAAATACCACTGTTTAAATCTATGGGAGATAATTACCCTTCAGTAGGGTCTTGTAGCGGTCTTAGAAGAACAGAAGATTCGAAAATCATCACTTAGAAGGCCAGACCTGGTTTAAAACACCATCCTGGCCTAAGAGCAAGGAAAGTATTTTGTATCTGAATATTGAAGTTATTTATTAAAATCGTTCTAGGTTTCAATACTGTAAAAACGGCGAGACAGTTTTTTTTCTACTGAGGTTTTTCCTGAAGTACAAAAAGTTAGTTTTTTTACTACTCTGAGGATGGTTGTAATACCGAAACACGTGTCAGATTTCTGAATAAACTGTGAAATATAAACTGAGTGTACCTACTTTAAATTTAAATGTTTAGCATATGTTGGCATTATTACTATTATCAGCCAATTTGGATTAGAAGTATGCTGTCTACAACTAAAAATTTTGGTCAGATTTTTGTGTGTTCTTTGAATTTGGCCTTTGAAAAGAATAGATCAAATAAAATATATTAAATTTTGCGTTTAAAATGAAATCATGTGCTTTGAGGCACACTAAATATTTACTATGGCATTCGGCGAATTCACTTTGTCTCAAAAAAGTGTTTATAAGTGGTACGAGCGCTTCGCAAAAGGCCTAGAAGATGTTGATGACAATCTGAGGGGAATTCTTTCTTTTGAACCGACCTCGTACATGTTTGCACCTAATATTCTTGTGGTTACTTCATCAAAGTTCATTCTTTTTTTCAACAAAACGATTTCACGGAAAACTGAGCCTTCTAAGGACTAGAAACATATCTGCATTGAAGTTCAGAGCAGTAAAACAAGTACCAGACTTGCTCCCAATGACAAAAAGCATTTCACACAGATTTCTAAAGATAAACTAAAACGTGACTTGAGAGGTCAACAACGAAGCAATGAACTTACGATGTCGATGAATTCTGCTTGCCACAGTGCCAATTTCGTTTCGTTTTCTCACAGAAATGATATATTTCAATGTCGTGAGGAATATTCAGACATTTATACAGGTTTCCTCACTTTAACAGGAATTGAAAATCGTAGGTACCTACGTTTTGAGTACGATGAACCAGCTGCTCGAACCACTTCATTTTTCCAACTTCTTTTTCACAATAAAATACAGAGTTTGCACAACTTGAAGTAATTCAACAAAAGCATTATACGTTTTGTTCACATAGTTGCAAAGAACTAAATGGAGATTTAAGATTGAACACATGATATGACTATTTTTTAATGGGATCATAAAGTTACGATTGTTTAAGTCGTTTACTTTCGATCCGGTTTGGAATTTCCTATCTCAACGAATGACACTTACTCTGAGCAATGTTGAAATTGAGAGGTACTTGCTACGCAGAATTTTTTTTTAATAATATCAACTTTAGTCTCTATAAAGCAGATCTTTCTAGGAAAAGAATTGTTCTATTTATATACATTTGTCATTTGCCTAATTGTGCAAATTTAAATTAAATAAGCGAAGAAACATCGAATCGTATGGTTTTCTTTGAAAGCATGTTGGATGAGCTTTGACTTATCAGTTTTTCTCTGTTGAGCTAATAATATGTAATTTTTGATTTTGTTGTCAGATCTGACTGTAGGTATGTTCATCCTCAATCAATCACTAGTTTTGAATTTCAAGAAAACTCGGCGTACATCATTTTATACAGGGTGAAACAAAATCTGTTTTTTACCCTAACTTTAGAACCACCCCTGGTGTATTTCAGTTGTTCCACCGTGTGATTTCTTATTCTTATCATCGTCAAGACACATCTTCTCTTGACAATTTAATTCTTCATTCATAATAATAGCTCAATTTTTGCTGAAGGTACAGGGTTTTCAGAGCAACATTAAACAATTTCGCTATGGCTATGGAAGTAATTTTACAGATTTAACCTTAAATCCGAGCATTATGAGAATAAACTGAGTGAAAAAATAAAACAAGAGGAGTTTTAGCGCGACATGTTTTTCGGTATGCACCGTTTATTATAGACGATTTCGTCCTAATGCTTTATAACGCCCGACCGCATCAAACGCATGTAACTAGGATTGCAAGGGAAAGCATAGGTTGATATACAAGCATTCAACTGGCCTTTTTTAAGCCCAGATCCCAATTGGGCTGTTTTGATGCTCTTAGGAGGAAAATTGACGGTATATACCAAAAAAAACGAAAGTTGCTTTTCTAGAAGGTCCTTAAATCTATGGAAAGTATTCTTTGAGTTGAGTTAAATAATATATTTAGAGCGCAAACAACACGAAATTTCCGAAAAATTGTGTTGTTTGCGTTCTAGATTTTATTTCTTTGACTTAAAGTATTCTTTCCATTTCTATGGGATATGATTACCCTTCAGTAGGGCCATGTAGCGGTCTTAGAAGAACAGAAGAAAAATCATCACTTGGAATGACAGACCCGGTTTACAACACCCTCCTGGCGCGAGAGCAAGAATTCAGTATTTTCTATATGAATATTGAAGGTATTTATTCAATTAGTTTTAGGTTAACTAACGTTGAGACAGGGTTTTTTCTACTGAGGTTCTTCCCTGAGCTCTGGTATCATACGCAGACTATAATCTATCCAAATCCGAGAGGCCAAGCGTAAACAAACTAGAAACGCGATTTGGTCGCTCTTATTGGTCGAAGCTTCAGGAACGCTACTTTCGACCAATAAGAGCGACCAAATCGCGTTTCTAGTTTGTTTACGCTTGGCCTCTCGGATTTGGATAGACTATAGTATGGTACCACGTTTTGCATTAATCTCAGCTAGGGACTTTTGTTGCATGTATTTTGTAAGCTCTCAATTTAAAAGAATATATAAGGTCCTTCATTGATCTATGCAAAACAAAACTTTCCCACGAATGATCAAGAAACATCTGATCAAACAACTGATTGAACTTAATCTAGGAAAACTCCAGTTCCTTAATTCTCCAAAAAACCACCAAATCTTTTCTCCACTAATTAATTAATTTCAACTACGTTTTCACGCCAGATAGCTATCGCCAGAGTCCAATAACTAACAAAACCAACCAATTATTCTTGTACAGATTCAGTCCTCCATTTCGAAGTCGGTTGTTCTCTCGATCCACTGCAGTCATTATTCATTCCTCAAGGCTTCAAGCCCACGTTCTCGGTTCGTTCTGCTCGAAAAATAGAAGAAATCGACACCGAACGAAATCGAAACCGATGCGGCCAACAGAGGAAGAAAAAGCGTAGCGAGTTCTGTGGAACGATCGAAATTTTAATGGACTGTTTTTGGAGAATTCTTTCTGGCGATTTCGGGCATCTGGTTGGAGTATTTTGTCGGTACGAAATGCTCATTGAATTTATGCTGAATGAGGATGCTTAATGCTTATGCAATCGCAGTTCACGTTTGAATGTGGAATTTAAGTTTGGGAAATGATTCAAGAGTCATTAGTCAAATGCTGTTGATATCTGAGTCAGATAACGTAGAATTTGATTCATAATTTACAGTTTAGTCAAATTTTTGTGATGTTATTGGGCTATTTGCATTATTTTTCGTTCTGATATTGAACGTGTTTCCTATCACTATTCGTCAGCCGACGCCTAGAATAAGTCTTTGTACTTAGAACTTCTGAAAAGCACTTTTCGTTACTTTCCATAGTTTTAAGGTCCTTTATCGATTTATGTAAAACAGAACGTTACTGTATGACTTAGCTTCTGAGTCTTGCTCAAATTGTGAACTGATGATGGTGATAAGCCGAAACATATAGTTACATTGACAATAATCGATGGAGCATACAGAGTGAGCAATAAGACTCTTCTCATCATTTCCTTTTCAAACAAGTTTTGTTCTCCAACTCCAAGTGATGACTTTTCTGATCCTCAGACATAAGTGGAATTCTCTACGGACCCACGAAATTGGGTTTTGAATGGTTGCAAATAACTACAACCAATTTCAGACGGCAATTATTAAAAGATTGAGCAATTTATTGAATGAATTTTTGTGTGCACTTACCTCGAGAGTTAAAAGAGGAGGTTTCTGAGAATTCACCCACAATCTAGTAGCATAACGTGGTTAAGGGTGAGAAAAAGGGATGATTAACCTTTTCTGCACCGGTTTTGGGGTTATCACTTAGCTGTTCGAGTCTCACACAATTCACTCGAGATTGCTTAATCAGTTTTTAACAGAAGAACAGGTATTGAAATAGGTGAAGATGATAGATGAATTTTTGAAAACTAAACAACACCTAAAACTTATAGATAAAAAAGTAAAAGTGATAATACTCACCAGCGAAATAGATCTTTGTTGTCCAAGGGTGGGTGAATCTTCTTCTTGTTCTGTTGGACAATCTGATTGGAGGTGAGATGGGGGACGTGAGCAGACCGAACGGCGACCCCCGGGGGGCAACTGGGAGCGTGACTGGAGACTTAGCTCTGCCTGGTCATTCATGGCAACATCCTACTCACTAGGTTAGCGAAAGGTCGTTGTCGATCCCTGAACAAAAAAAAAATAATGAAAAATAGAAAAAAATTTGGAAGGCACAAGATGAAAACGTGTTTACAAATGAAAAACCTTTGTTGGCACCTCTGAAAATATTGCAATGATGATTACCTTCGGTCAACCAGAAAAACGCATGCTTGAATAACAAATGGTTTCTAGATGGAAAAACTGTTCGGCAGCAACTGTCAGTAGTTGTATTGAGTTCACCTGCTACCAGACTTGACAGTTGTTGTCAAATTAATACCTATAGTCCGCTCACGAAAGGTTGGGCCGTCGGTTGGCCATGGAAATTTGGCATATTACACTTTGTATTAAAATTATTATTAAAACTTTAGGTTATGTTGTTCATTTTCTTGTCAGGTTGATACGAACTGTTGTCAATATTGCAAGAAGTTCTCTGATAACACGCCAGCTCGTCGGACGAGGCCGGGTACATTCGGCAACGTTGACTTTATTTTACGTTGTGATAGCAGATACTGCCAACTTCAGATAAATAAAGTCAACATTGCCGAATGTACCTGGCCTCGTCCAACGAGCTTGCTAGTTATCAGAGAACTCTATGCAATATTGACAACATTGCGTATCAATCTGACAAGAAAATAAAGAACATAACCTTAAATTTTAATATACACAGTGGAATATGCCAAATTGTCATGGCCAACCGACGGCTCCACCTTTCGTGAACGGACTATAGTTGTTTTGAGTTCACCTGCGGCCAAACTTGACAAATTAATTCCTATACATAATCCATGCTGAAAAATCTTCATACAAACTGGCATATTCTTTGTACGTTGACGGAATTAGTTCCGGATTTGAGTTTAATAATGGTTGATTTTAATCAATTAATATTATTATCAGCTTTCATTGTTTATATTTCACCTGCGTTACTCTTAAACGCATTAATTATCCCTTCTAATACTGGTGGTTTTTCACAATTTTGGGCCTTCAACGATCCAAGACCATCTATTCCTCCAAAATCAACTGACATATTGATCTCTTTGGTACCACAATGAAAGTCAAATCGTTATCTACCCAAACAAACTGATGCCAACCTTACAGCCCTAATTCAACGGTCCACTCTGGCCACTAGACCGAAACCAAGCCGACAAAGCAGATGTTCAACTGTTCCGCCGCATAGTTACGTCACCAGAACTGACTCTTGCCCTAAATCATTTCATCTAAAAACATTTATGTTCATTTAGCGAATAGGACGTCCCCTAGTTTGATTTATACCGCATTATTTTGATTCATGTTCATGCGTGCCCCACCAGTAAGTTGTTATGTTGATTGAAATTAAGGTATGAAAGAGTTATGGCTTCGTTTGACATTCGATTTCAGAATATAATTGCTTCATATCCTATATCCTTACCTACCTGAGGATCTGTTATTGCAATTTATAAATGGTAATTTTCTATGTTCTGAATGAAAAAGATGTGAGTGTTTATTTTGATTTATTATTTTCGAAAACTTTAATATTATGCAATGCTTCATCTCAGTCTGTACAGTTTTTAATTTTTTTAGGGCTTCTTAAAAAACACTGAGTCATAAAACTATACATAATATGAAGCTCTAACTCGATGTGTTACTCATACATTTTTTTACACCTCATAACTTTATTATAAGGGGTCGAAAATAACAACCCCCTATGATTTAAGTTCAAAATTTGTTTCGTAGGATAGATTTTCGAATAATAACATTCTCTTATGGTTTTCCATTCAATTCTGGAGAAAAAAGTCTCTTGCTAAAATTTCGATACAGTCGATACTTTTCTCGGAAAAAATAAAAACTTGAAAGCAGTTATGATCACTATTCATTTCCATTTCCATATAACAAAATTATATCCGTAATATTTTAGTTTCACAAATAGAACTTTCTTTCGATTAATAAGCATAATTGACAAAACCAATTTTGAGCATAAACAATATCTTAGAATATTCATTCTATGGAACATACGATGAAATGGGAATGACAGTGATCATAACTGCTTGTGAGTTTTATTTTTCCGAGAAAAGTATCAACTGTATCGAAATTGTGCAAGAGACTTATTTCTCCAGAATTGAATGGGAAACCATAAGGGAATTAAATTTTTCGAAAATCTATCCCACGAAAATAATTTTTGAACGAAAATCATAAGGGGTTGTTATTTTCAACCCGTAAAATAAGTTAATTAGTGATAAAAAAAAATTGTGTGAGTTACATCTACTCAATGAATCATATCATGTAAGATTTATGAACTCAGTGTTCTTTAGGACTCCCAAAAAATTAAAAACTGTCAACTCGTCACCGCCTCCGAAGGCTGTATCTTGGAAGGGAGGTCGATTTCGAAAAAAATTATATGAACTACCCCGGCTTATTTTCATCGAGGAATCATCTCCTAAGTCCCTCGCATTTGTGTTCAGACATCTTGTATATTCAATATCAATCTTAGCTATATAGAAAATTTTGAGGTAATAGTCTTATTGTGAATATGTACGAGCGCTCACAAGCAATGCTCAGGGCTAGTTTAAAATTTTTCTACTATAATAGTGTCCTATATTGCCACTAAGATTTTACGGTATTGATAAGGAATTGAGCTACAAACTTCTCTACGTGTGGTACATTCGAATTTGTATATTGAGATAATAAGTTTTTTTTTAACTCAGTAAAAGCATTCTAGACCTTCTTATGTTCTTCTACTGCATAACATTCTTCATCGGCAAATGTTTCTGTTTCCTTAGAGAGAAAGCTTTAAATTCCTAATACGAATCTATAATGGTTTACTAATTTGTATTACCAAGACAATTAGCTGTCAACTATTCAATAACAACACCATATAAACAACTAAACAGCTAGAAAATCAAACATCATTTTACCATCAATCATTCGAATCTAGACAAGTTGATTATCTGAATCCAATGAAGTATGAAAACGTATTTCTCTTGAAATAATCACCACGGTAATGTACGAGCAATATTTCAATTGTCCAGAGCGATCATAACGCTGGTGGGAAAGAAATGAACATTATGTCGGTGAGAGATACTTGTTTTCTGATGACCATTAGACAGTTTCTCATTAAATGCGAATTAATTGGTAATGAAATTTTCATGAGAGGTCTCGTGCATGAAAGTATCATCGTCGTGACTTCCTGGTCCTGTGATATTATGCTTTTGGTATGTTGAAGTATTATTAATGATGAAATTTTAATCATTCCTAATATTCCTGACCTTTCAGGAAAAATAAGAAGAATTGGTTTCAAATTCAACATAAGAACTGTTTTCAAAACACAAAATGATTTGAGATCCATTCTAACCAAAGCGAAACCAATGAATGAGACACAAAAATAAAAAATTGTGTTCACAATATTCCCTGAATATGTGGAAAATCTTATACAGAAGAGACATCAAGACTTTTAGAGATAAGAAAACGGGAATATAAGAACAGCATTAAAAATAAAGACATTACAAGATCACAAATCGCTGATCATGTATGTTTAAATAGCGGATATCATATGATGAACTGGAACAACACAAGGATTCTAATAACGGAACCTGATACTTAATTATAAAAGGAAAATTAAGGAATCTGAATGTATTTTGCTAGATGAACTAGATAATTGGCAAATTGTTCTGTTGGAATAGATCGTATTTGGATTGATTTATTGAAGAAAGAAATGACATCAGGAAATTTCTAAATAAAAAAAAACAACATCTCGTATGTGTTGACAACTTTCAATGTCAATTCGATTGCAAATGAAAAACACACAATTCCGAAGATTTTACAATTTTGTTTTTGTTTGAGGAAGGTGTCTGATATATGCAACGAAGCGTTACATTATCCTTTTCATTTATTTCCTTTCTTAGTTTTACTGTTAGGCAACAATTTTTTCAAAGCCAATTAAGATTTTCGCAGGAGCACTTCATCTTATTTTTTAATTATCAAAAAAAAGTCGAAAGACTGGGAATGAAAACCTAAAAGTTTTAAGAAATTTTAATCTGTCAAGTGATGTGTACAGGGTGGATCATATTAATAATACATAAACCAGAACTTGTTATATCTGAAAGAAGAAAAATGAATGGCGTATAAAAGTGGACTTTTTTGGAGAACTCAAAATGCCGAAAGTTGCATTGCTTCATCATCATTTTTGAGCGCTCGTTCTACTTAAACGAGTGTAATTTTCGAATTTTGAGCGGAATAAGATTTGACTCACTGATGACAAATCCGTGGTCAAATTCAATTATGTCCATAAACACAATAAATTTCGAAAGGATTGTCCTAGAGACTTGAAATTTTCAGGGTAGGTTCGGCTCTCAAATGCCGCAGTTATGTTCATTAACCAACAACATCGTACAGGGTGTTCCATGAAATATAGAAACCAAAATTTTCGTTTCTTGACATCTCGGACAAAACAAAAACGATCGATATGAAATTTTGCGACGACATGCAAAATACTTATAAGAAGACTCATACGAAATTTTTAGCCATAGTATAAACAGAATCGCCGATAATACAATCGGAATTTTGAAAAAAAGTCCCTATTTTTCTGCGACAAAATACCCCATTCGATTAAAATTTATTTTGAAGGTGAACATTCTTATACTGAATGTTCATGTGAAATTTTCTGGAAATATAATTGAAATGAATATTCGTAGATTCAAGAATTTCTTAAAGAATTACCCAATTCCAAAGATATTCTGTATTATAACAATCGTGGTTTTGGCCACCAATGTTACCAAAATACCATGTTGTGAGAATCCTATTAAGAGCAGCCTGTATATTCCCTATATCTAACAGACAAGCATCATTTCGGTGGAACTGATTAGCATAATTCACTAGGTTCTATCCTACATTCCAGAAACAACCCCAAACTGGTTAGGTATGTATGTTACGCACACCCCTTCATCAGTTGTTGATGAGAAAAAAAGGGGCGAATAAACGAAGTGTTGAACACAATAATCAAATGGTGAAACTTGAGGGGCAGGCCAAAAATGATTCGTTTCAGTTTTCGGTTCAGTTTAACAATAAAAGATTCACCTCCGACTACTGTGAATGTAGGAGATCTCCCAGTTAGCTACGCTAGGGTATTTTGAAAAGGGGTAGCTGAAAAAGTGAAGATTAGAGACATCAATCATTTCTAATTTTGTTTTTTATAACGACAATTCGCAGGAGTGTGGTATGTTTGATGTGTAAATATAGAGATTGTAGAAAGCCATAGCAAGATGTCAAAAGTCCTAGAAACTCGAAATTTTCAGGGTAAGTTCGGTTAAGTTCGTTAACCTGCCAAATCGTATGAAATTTATTTCATAAATAAAAATTGATACACTGAATGTTCATGCAGAATTTTGTGGCCATAGTGGTAACAAAACCATAAAAAATTCATTTGGAATATTGAAAAGAAGAATCTTTATGTTTCCATAACAGCATATCCGATTCAAGTGAATTTTTCTGTGAATGGAGATTGTTATACAGAATTTTCATGCAAAATTTTGTGGCCATAGTGTCAACAGAACCATAGAAAATTCAATTGGAACATTGAAAAGAAGAATTCCTTTATTTCCATAACAGGATAACCGATTCAATAAATAATTTATTTCGTGAATCAAAACTGATATACTGAATGTTCAGGCAGAATTTTGAGAGGATCGCATCATCAGAACCATAGAAATTAATTTTTGTAATTATTTATTTTTTATATATTTCATTTTCGAAAAATTTCCAGAATATAATTCCGACTGTGTTGAGATTCTGCATTTATAAATTTGTTATCAATCTCAAATCCCATATAAAATTCTGAGGTAATAGTTTTATTGCTCCACTAAAGAACGAGCGCTCAAAAGCACCTGCTCAGGGCTTTTCTAAATTTTTACCTCTACACCTTCTGATTCAATACAGGTACAACTTCAACACCTAACCAGTTGTTTCAACATCACCAACTTCATAATAAATAAAACCTATTCCACATAAGATTCAGAATTCCCATGAATGAAATCATTAGGTTAATCAATGCCCGATATAGCTAATTGGTAAACCACCAGGAACTTAATTTTATTCGACTAATTAATAATGATGAGATCCATTAAGCTTTCTGCTCGAGCGAAATACGTTATTTTCAACGTTACTGCTAGTCGTAAATCTAGAGAATTCGAGATTATCTGATCTCAAGTCATCATACTGTCATGGGTGTTCTGGTTCGAATTGAGTACTGGTATTAGCGTAGGTTTTAGTTGTTATTTTCTTCAGTTTCGATTTTTCTGTTGTTCGGGAGATGGAAAAGAGTCCAAGAAAGGAGACAGGAATGGTTTCAGGGTTGGAGTTTTGTTAGAATTACATGAAAGTGGCGAGGAAAATTACTCAAAAAGAAAATATTGTGATGCCTTTGAGATGTTGGAGTTTTTCGACTAGAAATGCTCATACTCCTACTCATACTCATTTATTCACATCAAAAATTTTTTAAAAGTATCTTTCAAGAACATAGTAAAGATTAAAAACATCAAAGTAAATCTTGAATATCCATCGAGATTTAATAGAGAAGAGACGCTATGTCATACAATTGAGTAAGGGAAAATAGTACCACTGGGCGGGGCTAAGTCGGGGACCAATATGGCCGAAAGTTCAGGGTTGAATTAAGTTACCAGTTTTTTCTGTTTACAAATTTCACCCAAAAATACGACGTGTTGAGTCTTTAGGAATCCTGTCCAAATAAGGTCAATTGAATATCAAATAAACAATTTTTCTTCAGGCGATAAATACACATATAGAAAGATATCAGAAAACCAACACAGTATTTGTTGTTGATGTTTTTTTCTAATTTTCATTTTATCTGTCTCTACTCTGCTTGAAGAAGCCTTACAGTGCACGATACCATTTTATTGTATATTATTAAGCAGAAAAAATCACAATTTAACTAGAAATAGGCGCAAGAATCACAATTTCTCCAGAAAATTCAACGATTGTTAAATTTGACGTTAGGTGGTAGTAATATGGCGCATCTGATACCACGGTTATTTTAATGATGGCAACTCTACACTATCCTATCTCTATGAAAATTATCACAAACAGGTTCAAACGATAGAGCACAAACAAAAATTAAATTTCAAAATTTCTGAAAAACTGTTAGAACTGGTGGTACATGAATTCACCGATCGAATAAAATACCATTTGTGCAAGTAAAGACTTGATATGCCTCTTGAAGGCCATACACCAGAGATGACATGCGGTCGGGAAGTCTATTGTACCTACATCTTCAAACCTGTACATGTTTTGAATTTTCTGAATATGGTGGCCCGGAGTCAAAACTTGTTTCTGAATCTAGTTTGGTGGTCATGCACTTGTTCACACCTCGGAAAACGTAGTTGATTTACATAGACGTTAAGGAGACACCCCAAAAATGCCAGATTAAAATCCTTTCGAGTTCTTCATAGAAAAATTTCAATGATGTCCTGGACCGGTTTTCACATATGAAGTGTTCTGAGCTAGCTTTGACTTAAGAAATGATGTTTGTACTACCAGTACCCTGACAGCTGTCCCACCATCACCCAAAGCTCAGCTCGTGACAGCTTTAGGAGGTTTCTGGCATAGGAAGGTGAAATCATCACGAATTTTTTGAGCTGAGTAACTCCAGGGATGTTTCACCAGAGGGTTATTCTGTTTTTTACTACCATTGTTGGACTTATATTGGTCTTTTTGATGCCCACAGAATGACTCAGGTCCAGCAGTTGTTAACTTGAAGCACTTTCGGCAAGTTCATCGGATTTTTCATTTCCTTCAACATCACAATGTCCTGGCACCCATAATAGAGTCACTTTATTGCCTCTTTTCAGTTTCTTTTGGTGTCGCGGCACTCCCAGGTCAGCAGAGACCTCTGACAGTGCAATTCCAGGGCTCTCAGAGAGGCCTGGCTGTTCATGGTGATGGAAACAAGCGCCCCCATGAGATTCTTGAATACTTGAGTAATATAAGGAGCTTTTTCTGACTCAGCAGGCATCAAAATATGTTTTGAGCCTAAGGACCTGTTTCACTATTTGCTGATGAGCTACTGATAACTATCTGACAGCAAGTGATGAAACGGGCCCTTATTTAATCAATATTGTTTGAAAAAATTAATAACCGTTAACTATCACCAAAAGAACTTTCTTCACCTTGTGCACTTGCTTCAGAAGTGGATTTCCTAGATGTTGAACGGATCAAACCAATTATTATTGCACAACGCTTTCGTTCTACTTGGACTACCATAAGAGGCAGTACGAGATCTTCCTAATTGGTCGAACGCTGCTTCGGTCAATTTGACTTCCACTGTTATCTTGGAAAATGTATGTAAATAACAGGGGTACCTCACGTTGGAAGGTGTATTATTCCAGATTTATTACCTACACGTTTTGAGCAATCGACACATTCTATTTGAAAGCCATAAATTGTGTCAACAAGTCGAAGTAGATTTATGAGTGTCCCTAGCTTTTTATTGCAGGGTGGTGGAATAGTTAATATTGCTAGGGATATGTTTTTTTGGGTTGTTTTTTCTAGGAAGATTATACAGGCGATGACGAGTTGACAGTTTTTAATTTTTTTACGGCTTCTTGAAAACACTGAGTAACGAAACTATACATAATATGAGGCACTAAGAATATATTACTTACACGATTTTTTAGATCTCACAGCTTTATTATAAGGGGTTGAAAATAACAACCCACTATGATTTTCGTTCAAAAATGGTTTTTGTGGGATAGATTTCAGAAAAATAAAATTCCCTTATGGTTTTCCATTCAATTCTGAAGAAAAAGAGTCTCCTGCATAATTTCGATACAGTCGATACTTTTCTCGGAAAAAATAAAAACTTACAAGCAGTTATGATCACTGTTCATTCCATTTCGTCGTATAAGTGTTCCATAGAATAAATATTCTAAGGTAAAAATGTTCTATAAATCTTTCTGAAGGTTTAATTACTAATTTCCAGAAGAAAATTATATCCGTAATATTTTAATTTCAAAAATAGAACTTTCTTTCGATTAATAAGCATAATTGACAAAACCAATTTTGCGCATAAACAATTTCTTAGAATATTCATTTTATGGAACATACGATGAAATGGAATAGTGATCGTAACTGCTTGTAAGTTTTTATTTTTTCCAAGAAAAGTATCGACTGTATCGAAATATTGAAAGGGAATTTTTTCTCCAGAATTGAATGGGAAATCATTCGAAATTTTGCAGTGTACTTTTTTTCTCCTGAATTAAATGGGAAACCATAAAGGAAGCAAGTAAAAAGAGGACTTTTAAATTAATCATTCTGTTGAATTAATATAACTTTGAATTATCTTATAAAATTTGCCAAGCATCCAGAGAATAAAACAATTGAGTATCAAAATAAGCGAACACTAGCTCTTTCCACAGTACACTTTCATTTCGTCACATTCTTCCTAGGTAAAACAGAAAATATCTAACTCAAATACCATAATACATAGCTTCAATGCGGGAACTCACATAGCTTTGAACAGCTCCAAGCAAACGTACAGTCACATTCAATTCTGCCAAACATGTCAAAGCACCTACATGCTCCCAGAGCAGCATCATATCAACTCGGCCGTATCTACCATCAGGAAATGAATCAAATCGAACAGCATATTCCAAGTAGCATAGCCAGCAGATTCGATTTTATCGGCATATTTATCAAACAACTCGTACTGTTAGAATTAATTGATGATTTATATTCAGAGCTTACGCATATACATATCTACACTCTCGTATACCAGGCATTAGATGTGAGTAATATCGAAGATTTCGATCATTATTATGTTCAAAGATCCCAATTTGATTGAAATGGTCTGGAAGCGTATTCGCAAATTGGCCTATTCAATTAAATGTAGCTCGTATTGATCACACTAGTGGGAAAAAATCGCAGAACAGTTAAAGATATGAGGAAATGTATAAGTCAAAGGCATGAAGGAAATGAATAAATGAATTGGCATGATTTGCACTTGGCTAAAGAGACGTACGAGTCAGCTTATACAGTTAGATGGTTTTCACGTTGCTTTAAGTGTTTGTTAACTGTGGCATAAAATTTGATAGCGCTGCAACCGGTAGGGAAATGGTTCTTGTTGAGATTAACAAATTTTATCTTTATTGTTTCGATAAATTCGATGTGGGTACAAGTCCTTGAAGAAGGAGTTATTGAAGTGTTTCTCAATTGATATAGAGTCTGCTTTCAGCTTTAAATTCTTTGATGGTTATGGGCTTATTGCCATAAACCTCTGACTTCAGAAAACCCCAAGCCAGAGATGTAAAGGCGTTATAAATCACAAGAGTGGAGTGGAGGCCAACTCTGGAAAAAGGTACGACCGAGATCAAGATATGAGTGTTATCAAAGATTTCTATCATTATTGTCTTCGAAGATCCCAATTTGATCGAGATCGTCTTGAAGCGTATTCGCAAATTGGCCTATTCAATTAAATGTAGCTCGTATTGATCACACTAGTGGGAAAAAATCGCAGAACAGTTAAAGATATGAGGAAATATATAAGTCAAAGGCATGAAGGAAACGCATAAATGAATTGGCATGATTTGCACTTGGCTAAAGAGACGTACGAGTCAACTTATACAGTTAGATCGTTTTTCTCGTTGCTTTAAGTGTTTGTTAACTGTGGCATAAAATTTGATAGCGCCTGCAACCGGTAGGGAAATGGTTCTAGTTGAGATTAACAAATTTTATCTTTATTGTTTCCGATAAATTCAATGTGGGTACAAGTCGTTAAAGAAGGAGTTATTGAAGTGTTATTCAATTGATATAGAGTTTGATTTCGGCTTTAAATTCTTCGATGGTTATAGGCTTATTGGCATAAACCTCTGACTTCAGAAAACCCCAGAGCCAAAAGTGTGAAGGCGTTATAAATCACAAGAGTGTGGAGGCCAATTCTAGTCACCAAATCATGTTGATATTAGTTGGTTGGATTTTGTGGACATGCAGCTGTAAATATTTAGTGAGATTCAGCTGAAGAGTGCCTGTTGGAATGTCCAATTCTTGTGCCCAATGGCGAAGTGACGTCTCTGACCTTTTTGTCACACTTTCGCGAACCACCATGATGTTTCGTTCGGAACGACCACTAAGAACTCCTTTTCATTGAAACACCCTGTTTTTCATCACATAAGGGACCGGTACATGGCTGTTATTTGAGTCATAGCATACATTTAATCTTAATACCTTGATTTATCTCGTCTAATCCTTCTCATATTTCCCTCTTTTCTCTAGAATCAAGTTCCAATCTAGCCCAAGCGAATTTCGTGCTTCGTTGAACAGGAATCATATTGCAAAACTGTTTCTCGCCATATCCTGGCACGCCTGGATAGACTTTAAAAGTACCAACCTAATAACGAGAGGAATTTATGTATCACATCTCCACGGAATAATGCTACTTCCAGCTACCGTAACTCAAGATGAAAGATCTCGAGATGCACAAAGATATCTTTCGAGATGAAAATAGACCGAGTATTGAGAGGTAGTTCTTGCAGCCGATAATAGTCGAGATTATCGTTATTGACTCACTGAAGTGCGAAGAATCGAACGGAAATTGAAATTCTGTTAGGTTGTCGAAGTTTATCTAGCACGTGCAGCCTGAAGACATCGATAGTCTCAATTTTTTATAAAGAATATCAAGGTCAATCGGTGCTACTGAAATTATTTTGATTGGAACATGGATATAGCCTATTTTACCTTCTATTAAGGTGTTCGCATTTTTTTGCGCGATAAGGTTGGGCACACTGATGTACATAAAATATCTATCGAACTAGATATCTCTTCAATCTCAAAAAAATTGCAGAAAGCTCGTATTAGTCTCACTCTATCATGTATTTAGAATCATCCATTCCATTTATGATGTTGCATAGGAATTGATTCGGTGAATGTCAACAACATAATTCATAATAACGAACTAATTATATGAGCGAGTAGATATATTTAAATTCAAATTTAGAACGAAAAATATCTATCAAAATTTTAATGATGATCAGGTACAAACAGAACCCGTCAAGAACAACCAAATTTGTTGAACGTCGTTCCTCATATTCCTGGCCTTTCAGAAAAAATAAGAAGAATGGTTCCAAATTCAAGAACTGTATTCAAAACACAAAATGATTGAGATCCATTCTAACCAGAACGAAACCAATGAATGTGACACAAAAAATCGAAAAATTGTGTTTACAATATTCCCTGTATATTTGGAAAATCTTATACAGGAGAGAAATCAAAACCTTCAGAGATAACAAATGGGAACATAAGAACAACATCAAAAATAGAGACATTACAAGATCACGAATCGTTGATCATGTATTTTCAAATAGCGGAGATCATATGATAAACTGGAACAACACAAAGATCCTAATGACTGAACCTGATAATTATAAAAAGAAAATTAAGGAATCCACATGTATTTTGTTAGATGAAGTAGATAATTGGGCTAATTGTTCTGTTGGAATGGATCGTATTGGATCGATTTATTGAAGAAAGAAATGACATCAGTAAATTTCAAAATTGAATGAATCAACGTCTCGTTTGTGTTGACAACTTTAAATGTCAATTCGACTGCAAATGAAAAAACACACAATTCTGAAGATTTTAACATTTTGTTTGAAGAAGGTGTCTGATATAGATAACAAAACATTAAATTATCCTTTTCATTTATGTTCTTTTTTAGTTTTACTGTTAGGCAACAATTTTTTCAAAATCAATTTGCTCCTGACAAATAAATGCAAAGATTTTTGCAGGAGCATTTCATCTCAATTAAAATTTGTTTAATTATTTCTGTTTCAGAGACTGGGAGTGAAAATCTATAAAACTTTTCAGAAATGCAGACACCTCCCATATTTTATTTCAATCGATATATATTCATCTCATTTTGAATAATATAATTCACAAAATCAACAAAAACTTACTTGTCCGAAAAGTGTGCGGGAAAGCAGTTATTTAGGCACGCTTGTAGGAAAATGAAATTTTAAATCTAACTGAGTACAAAGGTCTACTGGAATTATTGTATTACTCATGGTGTTTAAATTCAACCTTCATAGATTCATATGAATATCCCATGATTCAGTGAAAATTAATTTACTGGGCTATTATAAAACAATTTACCAGATACGTGATATTTTCGCACATGAACTCAAATTGAGCTTAATGCCTTATTTGTCACATCATAAATCGTTCAATATTCAGACACAAGTACAGAATATCAAATTTCGATGCTATAAAAGAGCAATAAGGCTACTACCTCAAATTTTGTATTGGTGTGGTTGTATGGTTTCATATGAATGCAAAATCTAAGCACAATCGGAATTTTATTCAGGAAACTAATCGAAAAATTAATATGTAATATAACCATCAACTAAAAATATCGAAATTATGATAGTCCGTTTGTGTCAGATTATGTACAATACTCTCTGAAACAATTTGCAATGAGAGAAAAAAGTAACCATAATAAATCTATATGATATTACAAGATTTGTTATGCAAGTTGAATTTGTCTAGACATCAACTGATGCTTGACAAAAAGAGAAAGAAATAAGGTTTAAGCGTGAAATTATGTTGAAATTCATGCTGTGCACAAGCCCAAGCATCGATTGCTTTTCCTTGTCCTTCAATTGTGCGTTACATTGGGTTTATCAGGTATTCAAGTATGACAGTGGAGTAGTTTTTGTTCATTTATGAAATCTGTTCATTATTATTGTTCAATGGAGGGCTACGAAAAATCATATACAGATTTGGAAATTCACATCTGAAACATACGATATACAATACATTATACATCAGACATAGAAATATTCCATCTAGTTGCACAGATGAATAGTCGAGATAATCACGTGCTGTAGCTGAATGAATTCCGTTGACTTATTGCAATAACCTAGCCTTGTCTATCTCTTATCTCAGTATGGTGGGGAACCTGCAGTACACGTATAGAATTATTTAATTTGTCAGGCTGCCCGTAATACTCGATTCAAGTATTTACTGTTGTCTACCATACTAAATGAATTATGCTCCTCCCAACGATAAGAGAGAGACAAGACTAGAATATTGCAATAAGACAACGGAACTCAGTGTGTTACAGCACGTGATTGTCTCGACTATTCATCTCTGCAACTGGACGGAATAATTCTCTGTCTGATGTATTGTATATCGTATGTTTCAGATGTGAATTTCCAAACCTGTATAACGAAATTTTAAAGCTTTTTTTCACAGTAGAATTCAGTTTTTATGCTGTCAATGTTTGGCTCTCGAAAAAACATATTCATTTAATGAAATTTTCAATTTTTCATCTTCTGTTCTTTTGAGAATTTCAATCATTTTTTTCATTGAAGGTATCTAGGTCTTTAGGTTTAAATCAAGAAACTATTACTTGTAGAAATTATACAGAAATGTCATAGAGCGGAAAAGTGAAGGCACAAGTTTTTCCGATACTAATTCAATAAGTTGTTGTAAATCTTATATTAATTCTCTAACCGTCAAATCTAGAACCTGACGCTCCCTATCGGTAATAAGATATAAGGGTGCTAATCCGTTATAACGTTCACATTTGAACACGTGTTGTTCTATTACAGGGGGTGACAGAATACAATAGAAACTGATTGGTGCAAATATGTAGATGATGCCTTATTATTTACCTAGTGGTCCATACCGAATAATGAAAGGTGAACTGAGTACAGTGATTTTGAATTAACCGTTGGTTTGATCCCTGACAAAGGATAGTCATTAGGATTTAAGGGGTGTATACAGTGTGTTTCATGAGTTAATGTTAGAACATAACAGGTCATTAAGCTCAAAAAATAATGCTGATTGTTCAAAAACTCAAATGAATAAGTTCTTTTTTTATAAAATCGGTCTTTCGAGTAATTTTGTGAATAGAAATAGGTAAGGTATGATATGATACATGCATCGAAATTATATAAGTTAACTTTGGAATATTATTCAGACTGGGTTACTGGGAAAAGGTCTTTTCAAATTTTTTTATCCTAAAAACCATTTGTCCCACTTTTTTATTCCGAATCGAAGTTTTCTGTTCAACTGATCTTGACACTGTCAAGTTTGAAGTTGTTCCTTCTGGAAGTTAACTTGTTTACGGCGGGTATTTCACATGATGTCTATCCTAGCTTTCTATTTGCCCGAATAATTTCCGAAATCACTTCAGTTGGAAGTGAAGTGATTTTGACAAATAGAACATGAATTTTTCGGATGACAATCAAAGAAACGAACAAGTTTGAAATCAGAGTACCAAGTCAGAATATCGCGATAGTTTGGAAGCAAATTCTAAAAGTATTTTGAGTTATGCATTACTGGCAATAGAAGCTGAGCATAATAATTCACTTTCTGTCATGTCTAGAAGTAAATTGTAAACTTTTACCAAAATGTTAGGTAATGTTATTGTTATGATGAAGTGAAGTGTGGACAATGTTGTAATTTTGAACCAATGAGCACAGTTCAAAATCACAACATGGTCAAATAAAACGCGCATCAACTGATTTTGCATCAAGTTGGAAGTGATGCAGCCTTAAATAGAAAGGGCCCTATGACGATGGAGAAGAGGTGAAGAAAGCACAAGTTTATTGGCCTCTATTCTCATGAAACAATAGATACAAATCGAAATGTCCATTAAATAATCCTACTAGAGCATCTTCACGAAATTAACTTCCGTTACCAGTGGATAAAGATGAGATAGAGGAGGTCGAAGATTGTAGAATATCAAAGACAATGAGTCAATGGTTACAATAATACCAAACAGAATACTACACTTCTCTGTGCAAGAATGGAACAATAACGGTACATAGGCCATTGTTTGGGGCACTTTTCAAGTCACAAGGTCGAGAGATTTCTAGTTTATTAACATGTTTCTTCCATGAATCTCAATGATACTTAGGTTTACTTCTTGACTTGGATGGCGATTATATAGTGATGAATTGAATTGATGTGACCCACATCAGATGAAATTGTAACGAATGGAAATGTTTTATTACGCTGAATTTTATACGACTTTCTTGCGTTAGTTTTTAAGCCCAAACATTTCATATAAACTGTTTCAGCCCGGGAGCCAGTTTTAGTTTTTGGTGCCCATTTTTAACCCTGGCCTCCTGGCCATAATTTTTACATAGCTTAATTTGTATTTGTCTTATAGCATAGTGACCGTAAGCTGGTGGGTTTGCCAACGGGAGCAACGAAAACACGTTTATTGAAGCATCCCTTTTTATGATACAGCACCTCAAATGGAGCACATAAAATTTGTATAAAAATTTTTTTCACAAGCACCAAAAAAGTTACAATATTGAAATTAACCTGACGTTTCCTACTAGCAAAGAGACACTTATCCAGTTATTTATTTGGTTTACCTCATGGTTGTAAGGGTGGGAAACGCAACCCCTAACGTTTATTTCCAATGTAACTTTTTGTCTTATTATTTGCTCACTATTTAAAAATTTATTTCCGATAGCATGTTCCTTTCTAAACAAAAAATGTCTCTTGAGTTTTTTGCCCAAATAAAGCAGTTCGCAGTAAAAAATTATTTTACGAACAATTACAGAGATAGATCGTCATAAACTGACAGCGTTATACCAATTTAATTGTCACTATCGCTAAAAGTGTCCTACTAGATAGATTAATATCGCATTTATGACGATCTATCTCTGTAGTTGTTCGTAAAATATTTTTTTACTGCGAACTGGTTTATTTTGGGCAAAAAACTCAAGAGACATTTTTTGTTTAGAATGAAACAGGCTATCGGAAATAAATTTTCTAATGGTAAACAAATAATGAGACAAAAATACATTGGAAATAAACTTTGGGGGTTGCGTTTTCCACCCTTACAACCATGGGGTAAACCAAATAAATAACTGGATAAGTGTCTTTTTGCTAGTAGGAAACGTCAGGTTAATTTCAATATTGTAACTTTTTTGTGCTTGTGAAAAAAATTGTTATACAAATTTTATGTACTCCCTTTGAGGGGCTGTATCTTAACAACGGATGATCCAATGAAGTTTTTTCATGTCAAAGACCCTATCTCTTTTCGATAAGGAATCACCTCCTTAAATATTTCACACTTATTTAGTTACACCCTGTATATTGAAATAAATGCGAATAAATTGAATGTAGAATTAGCTGGTATCTATGTATTTAATTCTAATTGAGTTGAGTTAAATAGAAAAAAGATCTCCGAACATAAATATATTCCTAAACAACTTATGTAGTACGTTCATTCCCCAATTTTCCACGTTTCGTTCCAAACGATCGCCAATTTCATCCTCCGCTGGCCAAATTGGTGAAATTCAAGACCATTTGAAATTAATACTCATCGAAAATTAAATTCTACAGTTAGATCAAGATCTGGATTGTATAATCAACACGCTGAATGCTTCAATTAATGATATATGTGAAAAAACTAATCAGTATACAGGAGCTCCATGATATGAGTCTAAGGAAAGCAATCCACTTGAAAAAATTTAATACACACCATAATAACCTATCAATCAAGAGCTGAATAATTTAATTCTGAATTGATGGGTGTATTAGCTCTGCTATGAGATCTCTCCGTTCGATTCTGAACGTACAAGATTCTTGATTGAATGGATTGGTATATGGTACAGATTTTATCGGAGAAAATTGGTCGGTCATTTCCAATTGAGATTTTTTTCAAAACCAGATTCTGGTATCTGTGACAATGATTTATTCCATCGAAACATATTAGCTTCTCTATGGTTGTCATAAGTGAACTTGGTATGCTGTATCTACTCAGAATATTCTACGATTCAATGTCACAGGATTTAATGTATCTATATGGATCAGGGAAGATTATTTTGAAAACAGAATGATTTTAGTAGATTCAAACAGTAATTTGTTTTTTTTTCGATCGAAATTCGTTGGAAACGGCCCTGATCCAATCCAAAATAATATCAACGATGCTCATTATAAAAATAACTCATCGAAATAATCATAAACATATATAAAGTTTGTTTATATCAAGAGTTATCGAGCAAAAACTGAAGAGATATCGATGCGCGGTCAAGCGCGAAACCTGGACACGAGGAAACAAAAAAACATCGATTTTATCTGAAACTGACCACGTAATATGTTGAAGGTTATATTTCAAGTTATTGGAACTTTCGTTCCAAAAAAATCGAACAAATATTTCCAAAAACCAACGAAAGTTGTTTTTGAGAAACAATGAATGATTCTTGACGAAGAGTGGCGAATGATTTCCGAAACGTTGGTTCCTCTCAGAAGAAAAAAAGAAAATGATGAAGATATTCCAAATACTATTTCAAATATTCTTTCGATAAAAATTCATTTTTTGTAAGCCATTTCGTTGGAAACGCCCCTGATCCAAACCAAAATAATAGCAACGATGCTCATTATGATAACTCATCGAAATAAATCATAAACATGCGCAAGTTTTGTTTATATCGAGAGTTATTGAGCAAAAACTGAAGAGACATCGATGCACGGTACAGCGCGAAACCTAGACACGAAAAAAACGAAAAACCTCGATTTACTCTGAAAATGACTATGCTTGTATTCTCAATTTTCGGCTGAATAATGAGGTAGGTGCTTGCTATATATGAACCGAATTTCAGCATATTCCGAACGTTAGATTTCGAAATATTGGAGCTTTTGTTCAAAAAAATCGAGCAAATATTTCCAAAAATAACGAAAGTTGTTTTCGAGAGTACAATGAGTGATTCCTGACGAAGGCTGGCGAATGGTTTCCGAAACGTTTATTCCTTATAGAAGAAAAGAAGAAAGTTAAGGAAATATTACAAACACTATTTCAAACGGTCATTTTTTTCTTTTACATGAAAATTTTTTTTTGGAAGCCAATTCATTGGAAACGCCCCAGATCCAAGCGAAAATAATATCAATGGTTCTCATTATGATAACTCATCGAGATGAATCATAAACATGCATAAATTTTGTTTATTTTAAGAGTTATTGAGCAAAAACTGAAGAGACATCGATGCACGGTACAGCGCGAAACCTAGACACGAAAAAAACGAAAAACCTCGATTTACTCTGAAAATGACTATGCTTGTATTCTCAATTTTCGGCTGAATAATGAGGTAGGTGCTTGCTATATATGAACCGAATTTCAGCATATTCCGAACGTTAGATTTCGAAATATTGGAACTTTTGTTCCAGAAACATCGAACAAATATTTCCAAAAATTAACGAAAGTTGTTTTTGAGATTACATTGAGTGATTCCTGACGAAGGCTGGAAAATGGTTTCCGAAACGTTTATTCCTTATAGAAGAAAAGAAGAAAGTTAAGGAAATATTACAAACACTATTTCAAACGGTCATTTTTTTCTTTTACATGAAAATTTTTTTTTGGAAGCCAATTCATTGGAAACGCCCCAGATCCAAGCGAAAATAATATCAATGGTTCTCATTATGATAACTCATCGAGATGAATCATAAACATGCATAAATTTTGTTTATTTTAAGAGTTATTGAGCAAAAACTGAAGAGATTTCGATGCACGATCAAGCGCGAAACCTGGACACGGAAAAAGTCAGAATAACCTCGATTTTCTCTGAAACTGACAACGATACCACCCTGAATTTTCAGCTGAATAATGAGGTAGATACTTGCTATATGTGAACCAAATTACAGCATATTCCGTACGTTAGTTTTCAAGATATTTGAAATTTAGTTTCAAAAAAATCGAATGAATATTTCCAAAAATTAACGAAAGTTGTTTTTGAGAGAACAATGAGTGATTCCTGACGAAGGCTGGCAAACGGTTTCCGAAACGTTGATTCCTTGTAGAAGAAAAGTAAAAAATGATGGAAATATTCAAATACCATTTCAATACTCATATAAGTAGAGATATTTCTCTCCGTTCCAAACCTTGTTGACCTAGATTCAGTTAAGACGTGAAATTATAAATATTAGTTGATCCAGTTCCAATAGCCATTCATTCTGTATTGTTTCTTAATCTCCGAATCATTCTCAATTATTGCAAATGATCTAAACATTGTTCCTAGGTCCATACAAATAGGATACTCAATTATTAATGATTTGGACTTATTTCATCAGAAGATCTGATATTTGAACCACGATATTCGAGGTCTTATGCAATCGCCTTTGGCAATAAACTGAAATTCGTTTTTTTATGAGGCATGCAGGTATCTACACCTATCGTGGGAGAGGATGCGTGCTCTCAAAAAGTTTTGATTGACATAAATTAGAGAAATTATAGTCTTAGTTGTTGCGTGTGGAATTTACAACGTTGAAAGGAATATTCGGAGCAACTTAAGTAATTTTACAATTATTTTAATGTTAGGTTTGTGGAAAAAATGCTGGTTTGAACTTTCGATAACACTCTGAGGTGAGGATCATTTCAGTCATTTGATGAAAACAGAGATAAAAATTCTCATGTTTTATTTCTGAGGAACTCTCATCTGTTCTTCCATTTACTTTCAAGAATTTATCAAAATTTACTAAGAATTACTTATCTAGATTTTCAATATGCATATAATTTCATTTTTTTCAGATTCTAGCTGTAGGGGCGTTCGGCATCGACATCGGACTGGTCGGATCGATCTGAACCGCTCGTTTATTACATCCGGATTGAGTGGAGTACACATCTGGACCGATCGGCATAAAAATCTGAGCAATCGGATGTCGATCTTTTTGCTCGGTCTATTTCGACGGATCAAAGCCATTTCATCCATAGAGTTTTATGTTTTTTGTTTATTTTTCTGTTTTATGTTGAGTTTCCTGATCCGACAACCGATAGATTGAAAAATTCTAATACTTATCAACACTTTTATTCTTCTGTTTTTATTTATTCATTAAAAACCTAATTAATTCATTAAAATTTTTCGATAAAGTAATCGTTGTTATGAATGGGCAGGAGGAGATATTGCTTTCTCTTTTCTTTTTCGTGTAATTAATCAATTAATTAGGATCTTTTGGTACAACTATCGCCGTAGTGAACGACCAGAATGGGATATTGCATTATTCGTTTTCATTGCATTCAGTGCCTTTGCACCTAATTATTTAATTGAATTTTTCGGTAGAGCTACGAAAAGGGTGAAAGTATCGTTGAAAGATGAGCATATTTCCCAAAATATTGATCTTTGAAATCTCATGATCTATGAAAGTAGAACAGAGCAGTATGTTCTGTGGCAGATGCTCTGTACCGTTCGTTTATTCGCAGATATTACAGATGAATCTGTACGATCTGTGGTCACGTGACTAAACGTCCGCTCGCGGAGGTCAATGCCGAACGGGCTTTGTGTATCTTCTGCTTCATTAAAAACCTCTTCATAAAAATAATAATAATTCTCAAAAGCCTGATTATAAATTTACATAATATTGTTAAAATAATTACCAAACATATAACAATGTTAATTCTCCAAATTGCCTTCGTTCCCTTCTCCATTGTGTTTCAACAAATAGAAGCAAAACACTATTACTCAACAATGGTGTGCATTACCATTGTTATTGATCATATTCACATCAGCTCTTGTTGAGTTGTTGACTCAACTACTCAAGATTATAGTGGCCACTCTCGACCTGTTATTTCTAAGTAGGTAGGTGTGTGTTGAAAGTTTTGAAGTGTAGTAATGTGTAAAAATGATATATAATGTCATTTAGCATTCTGTGATCAAAATGCACATATATTTTTGATGGATTTGTCAATATCAATGCAGAAAAAATAACGGTTTTTTTGCTGCATGTGAGATTATGGAGATGGTTGTCTATGATTTGATAGGTTAGGGTAGGTAATGTTAGGTTAGGTTGTTTTTCTGAAGCGAATAAACTTCAATATCGCTGCAAGGTACATTGAAATATGAATTCATGGAAACTGACGCGAAGTTTTTGAAAATCGTGAGAATAACCAAAGTAACATTAATGTTTAAATAAACAAAATTTATTTTACAGTCATCATTATCTAGCCAGTCAGTAAACAATTTCAGATATCGATTGAATATATTCAGGGAGGATTCTGCATTTCTTAAAAACTTCATAGGTTTTCACTACCAGCCTCTGAAACAGAAATAATTAAAAAAAATTTAATTGAGATGAAGTGCTCCTGCGAGAATCTTTGCACTGAAGAATGTGTCTGTCTGATATAGACACCGAAACTTTACATTATCCTTTTATTTTATTTCCTTTTTCAGTTTTACTGTTTAGGCAACAATTTTTTCAAGACCAATTTGCTCCTGACAAATAAGTGCAAAGATTTTAGCAGGAGCACTTCACCTCAATTAATTTTTTTAATTATTTCTGTTTCAGAGACTAGGAGTGAAAACCTATATGAAGTTTTTATGAAAAGTAAGCAATTTGTCTGAGAACTGTCGAGTTATAAGACACACGTACATTCAATATTCATTTTTAAAGGTCCTCTTATTATACTCTGTTCAATTTCCTGAAAATAATTTGAAAATTATCTAAAACAAAGTGAGCAATCAACAAAAATTCGTATATCGATTACATTGTTTTCAGAAACTGTTCAGTATCGACTGTCAATGATGGGAAATTGCATTCATTGAGTTCTTTTCAGGTATCGAGTTACAGATTCGCATGGTTTCTATTACATTCCACATGCTCACCGTGGGATAAGTTTTTAAAAAATGAAGATTTCGTGCTAAAGTCCAGAGGTGAAGGTATGCCTTATTATCTTACCAATCAGACTCTAGGCGTCTAAAACACTTTTCGAGTCTATCAATCGATTCGAAATTATATTGACTACCGCTTTAATGAAAGATATTTCCATCTCCAGATTGTTTTTTGAGTAATTCACGTTCTTGAATGAAATTATCAGCGCAAAAGATTTTAATCTAACGTAGCAACATTTTTTCAATGTATCTTCACAAACAAAAGGATTAAAACCCTCAATAAAAAATTATCCTATCTTGTTTCATAATATTTCTTTTTTCATTTTTTATTGCAGTGAAATTATCAATATAAATTATTCCTTCAGTGTCTAAATGAACATATTCTTGACATTAGATTTTATATGAAGGAATTTTATGCTTAAACAACTAGGTATGGTTTTGAAAGATCATTGTTCATGTACAAGGTATTTATTCAATTAAGTATCTCTAGTATTTTTCCAATTCAAATTTCAAGAACATTGATAATCATCTACAAAACAATCTAATTCTACCAAAATTTCACATTCAAATTCGAATTTTACTTGCTTACATGCATGTTCATTAACTTTCAACATCTAAAACAACCAAATTTAATTTCACTTGCATTGTTCGAATATTCTAAATATTCATGTATTATAATACCCTGCATTTTGATAATTAAACCGATTGTTAAAAAGTCGTAAATGTTAAAGTTCTGGTTCAGTAAGAAAGAAAAGGAAAAAACCATATTTAAATACGAGAATACTCGAACAGACCTAACAATATTTTCACTCTTCGTTTGTTTCTGAAGCGCACTATCTCACGTGAAGTCGCGTTTAAAATTCAAGTTCATGAGCACAACTGGTTTTACATCATCGTTTTCACAGGACCTATAAACTAAGCTGCATAATAAAGCTGGTCCATTTGTGAGGCAAATGATCTATATAGGGTTGGGATTGTACCTAATTGTACAACCGCACCTTTCTCATCTATATGCAACTGGACTTGAGCTGTACGATGCAAAAGAATTGTTAAAAATATTATTTTAGCAATATCAGATATGTTCCCCACTCAAGGTGCATTTTCAGTTTATTGAAATATGGTTTTTTTGTGTTACAACATTAGAAGTAGTGTTAAATATACCTACTTATAGATACCCATCCAATTATTTACTAGAAATGTTAAGCAATTGCTTTTTAATTTTATACTGACAATGCGATTTCTATATAGAATCGTTTGATATGATTTTTCAAACAAAACATTATCCAACATTTTTTTATCTGACTTTACTTACGGGAAATGCGTAACTTCGTTTTTCTGGGAACAAAAGTTCTGAGATCTCGAGATCTAACAGTTGGAATATGCTGAAACTTAGTTGACATATATCGAGCCTGGATTTAATGAACCAGACAAAAATTCAGGATCGAAACTTTATTGGTTTCAGAGATAATAGAGGTTTTTCGTTTTTTTTTGGTGTTCAGGTTTCGCGCTTCACCGTGCATCGAAATCTCTTTGGTTTTTGCTTAATAACTTTTGATACAATTAGAATAGATAAATTCTGCTGACCTCATTCGATGTGTTACAATGACAAGCAGCCATAATATTATTTTGGCTTCAATAGTTATACGAAATAAGTATAAACTACTCGAAAGAAAAATTGGCAAATTGGAAAAATTTACGACTCCCAAAAAATAATGATTTATTCTGATTCTCCTTATTATTCTGAACAAAAAGTTCAGTAGAAATTTTTCAATCAGACTGCTAGTTTTTGGAATATAAAGTTGGAAACATGGCCCCTCAATTTTTTTTTCGAGATTTCGAAAACGAAATGAAGCTTAATATTATCGAAAATTGAGCACATTCTACAGCACTATGCTAATATTTTTACATATTATCGTTGAAAGAATTAGACACTTTTGAATTACTGTCAAAAACAACGTGCTGTTCTAAACCCCTAATGAGAAAATTCTTCAAAAACAAAACTAGTCGTTATAATTAGAAAGTATGTAACCGCAGCAAAATAAAAAAAAACATAACATACTTTCAGTATTCGATGATTATAATTCAGCATGTAGCCTGATTTGATAATCAATCGTTTTCGACATCGAACAAGTTTCTTCTCAATTTTTCCTGACTATAACGTCCTGTCTGCTAGACAATGGAGCCCCATTTGAATAATTATTTAACAGCAATTATTATAACATGCAGTTATTCATAAAGCGTAATGGCAATGTCATAACTCCATTCTTGCTGACCTTCACTTCTATTAGATTAATGAATAAATTAGTGGATAAGGATAATTTATTGGCTTGGTTTGCAGTGTTCGAACGAAGATGCAGTTTTTCGATTATTTTTGATTTTTTTGCAGTTTGGGAATGAGTTAATTGCTTACGTCCGATGACATATCTGGATATTGCCAATGATTTTTATTGATTAAGAATCTGAAATAATTTGGGATTATATTATAAACAATTTCAGGCAAATTTTTGTCTATGGCTAAAAAATGTACCTGATTGTTGACTTGAAATTCTTGATGATGGAACATTTATTGGAATATTATTTCAGAAAATGATTATGAAATTCGATCAGAATATTTAAATTGAAAATTCTTTTATTTTCACAACAAAATATACGATTTGGGTGAAATTTATTTTGAGAGTAAATATTGTTGTACTGAATGTTCGTGCAAAATTTCAAGAGAATCGCATTATAAGAATCAAAGAACTCAATTTTTTTTAAATTATCCATTTTTTCGAATAATTCAGAATTTGCCAAATGAAATATTGCAGTAAATTGTCCAATACTAATTACGTCGAAAAAAAAATCCATACAAAAACTTTCAAGTTTGAGGATGTAAATTGGTGAAGTGAATGATCATGCAAATTTTCAGAAGGATTGTCAACTTAGAAACCTAGAGTTTTAATATCTTAATTATCGATGTTTTACATATTTAATTTTTTCAATAATTTCCAGAATATAGTTCCGATCGTGCTGAAATTTTACATTCATATATTTAGTATCAATTTCAAGTCCTATACAAAATTGTGAGGTAATACCCTATAATTGCTCCACCAATAATGAACGAGCGCCAAAAAGCACCTGGTCAGGGCTTATCCCAAAGGACACCGCAGATTTCTTATGGGAATTGGCTCCCGGTGGATTTGGCTGAAAATTTGATATGATGTTCTACTAATCCTTCTGATCAAATGTCTCCACAGTTACGAAGCTGAAAAATGCATACTTCTAGGAGTTTTTA
Organism: Propylea japonica; assembly: GCA_013421045.1. Classification (NCBI taxonomy): domain Eukaryota; kingdom Metazoa; phylum Arthropoda; class Insecta; order Coleoptera; family Coccinellidae; genus Propylea; species Propylea japonica. The sequence goes on along the minus strand of CM024245.1, from coordinate 36,355,973 downwards.
GTGATTTTTGTATCCATTATGGCTTACGTATTACCGTTCACACAGAAATGTTTGAAAATATTTCGAATTGACAGAATCTGCTTTCAATAATCACGAAATATTTTCAAATATTTCTGTGTGAACGGTAATACGTAAGGCATAATGGATACAAAAAATCGCTAAAAACTCCTAAAAGTATACATTTTTCAGCTTCGGGACTGTTTAGACATTTGATCAGAAGAATTAGTAGAACATCATATCAAATTTTCAGCCAAATCCACCGGGAGCCAATTTCCATACGAAATGTGCGGGGTCCTTTGTACTGAATCTGGGAAAATCGAATACGAAAACTTTTATGTGAAGAATATGTGGTTTTTAATTGATTTCTCATATATATTCGTACAAAGAACAGATCTATATTTTCACAATAAAAAACATACGTATGATCACAACGCCCTGATATAAATTTTCTATAGTCTTTCAGATTCTTATTAGTTACCTGTCATTGCATTACCTTGCACCGCGCTTTTTATGGCTTTCGATATCCTTAGAAGCCCCCTGCGAAAAGTATTTTGCCATTTAAGCAGCGTATTATCGTAAATCAAGCATGCAAGTGTATCGTATTACAAAGCCAGCAAATACGTATAAACTGAGCTAAACAACAACGACTTTGACTATAAGCTCCGGTCTGAGAATATGATTTATCACTTCTTTTATCATAACAAGGTAGAGTAGAGGCTGGATTTCGCTTACCGGTTTGGCACTATTTTATACTCTAGAGACGTTTATCTAGACTCAATCTGGATATAATAGCGGATCACAAGGTTTTGCTGGACAAAATGTCAATTGATTAGATTTTCTGAATTACTAAAGGCTTGAGTCTGTTTTTTTCTAGTTTGAATGTGGTAAAATCTGACATTGAGTCTGAAACCTCACATCACATTTATATTTATCTTTCATTTAATTTCAGTGTCTTTGCAATATTACCAATGAGCGTAGTTGTAATATTTTTTATTCTTATCTATGTCATTTAAGACATAAGTCGTTCCGAAAATAAAAAAGGTTTCATGCAAATGAAAGTTTCGTCAGCATGACAGACTTTCGATTTCATAACTCTACCAAATTTTTGAATTGATATTAAACATTTTACTGCAAAATTTCAGCTTGCTGAACTGGCAATTTCTGAATTATTCGGAAAAATGGATATTTTGAAACAAATTGAATTCTATGGTTCTGATTATGCGACCTATTTGAAATTGCGCATGAATTTTAGTGTAAGAATCAAAATACATTTTTCCCGAATGAAATATTTTGTTGTGGAAATATAAGGATTGTTCTTTTCAATATCCCGATTGAATTTTTTATGGTTTTGTTAACGTTATGGTCGCAAATTTTCGTGTGAGACTTTAAATAAGTATCCTGAATATAGCCATAATTTTCATTTCGATTGGTTTTGTTCTGCCTGAGATATTGAAAAATCGTCCACTGGCTGTAAGTTGGTGAAAAACCCGTCCGCTGGACATAAAAACTTGTAAAAAAAATTTTGAATTTCAGTCATTTTAACCCTGCTGAAATTTACAGAGATTGTAGTTTATATAATTATTCGAATAATTGTATAACTCTGTCGAATCGAAGCGAAAAACCCTACAACGGCTTTTCAGTTTTATCACATTTGATAAGGGTTGTTTCAACAGTGCCTACACAAGGGTTTTCATTTCACGGCATGTCGTAAAGTATTTGAATCTGTCACTTTCGGTATTATTCAGTCGTAAAACCTTTTGACTACACCGCTATCGTATCAGGACAGTCTGTCTCATATATAACGCCAGGTGTGACTCTAATAAACGAGAAATACATAAAGTGTCAGAAAGATATTGGGTAGAATAAGTTTATTGCTTCCTATGTAACACCATCTCGCATACTGAACACAATGACTTCATTATTTTGTAGGTACTATATGTTATATCATAATATAAAATATTTTTTTTGTTGTTAACGGCGAAATTGATTATAATAAAGTTTTTAGTGGGTATATTTTATTCAATTTTATGTATTTGAAACATTTCGATTTGTAATTTTGTAAGGTTACAGTTATTTACTGTTAGAAGATTTTGTAACGTTGCTATTTTTGTGAAATTTGCAGTGAACAAATCAAAGTAGTGGGAGTAACGACCAAAGAAAAGTCTAGGTATAGCAAAATGGGAAAAAATTCTAATATCCATAAAAAACTTTTGATTGAAATGAAATCGAGTTTGTGGATGTAAATTGGCGAAGTGAATAATCATGCACATTTTCAGAATGATTGTGAAATCAGAACCATAGAATTTATCGATTTTTCACATACTTAATTTTTTGAATAACTTCCAGAATATAATTCTGATTGTGCTGAGATTTTGCATTCATATATTCAGTATTAATCTGGAGTCTCATACAAAATATCTAGGTAATAGCTTCATTGCTCCACCAATGAACGAACGCTCAAAAGCAGCTGCACAAGGTTTTTCTTAAATATTCATTTGTGCTCTTGTGCCATACTGAAGTTTTCAGTATTTTTCATCTCATTCGAAAACTATCCAAAATAAATAAAAAGTATAAAAGGAAACGGCCATTCATTCTTCATTTCGAATCGAATGCTGTAAAATTAATATGGGCTTGCCATTTGAAAACCTCGAAATAATTCAATTTCAAGTTCCACATTTTTGGATCAAAATTTTCGAAAAACCTTACGATGTATCAAAATACTGAATAAACCACATGAATGCATGGATTCTCTACTATGAGATTGCTGAGTTTGGTTCCGTTCGCATAGATAATAATCGAGATATTTCATTTCCAAACTTGCAATGCAGATGTCAAAAATTTCAAGAATATGTGCAGAAGTTGGCAACAGTGCATGACAGAGAAATTTTTTCAGTAGGTTATACTGCGAATTTAGTATTGAATTGATACATAAATAAAAATATAGGTAGTTCCATTTGAAATAAGAAAGTAGGCGTTTGAGATAGACGTGGCAGCACTGTCGACTTGAAAATATTTTAGGCATAGAGTTTCTTTATCCTCAAGGCTCCACCTAAAATTTCAGAACGATATATTCACTAGTTCTCCAAAAACGTCCAATAGGTCAACTTAAAAGGAAAACCCTGTATGTATATCAAAATCAAGAGTGGCTTTTTTTCATTGGTACACCCTGTATATTTCCCATCAGGTGCTGCATTAGATAACTATGCTCACAAACCAGATATTCCATCATCAACTCACTTATGCAAGCGTCCTAAGTTGAAAAAACGGTGATTAAACAAAGGAAATCATTTATTTCCTATCATAAACATAAAAATGCAGCAATCTTGAATATATGCATCAGAAGTAGTGACCTCAGTGATCTAGGTACTGTTACATATTAATTAAAAGTTCCCATAATTGAGAATCTCAATAACTGTTCTTTCTTTTCCATACGCTCTGTCTTCCCGCCATAGGCTCACCGATATATTTTTTGTTCGTTACATTTATTATGGACTTTTATAACACGTTTGTCACCTTGATTAATATCGCGACAAGAAATGATACTATACGCATATATTTGAATAATAAAGCAGTTTCGAATTATAATTTTATCTGGCAACTGAGTTATAATGTGTGAAGTTGTCTAAAATATATATTTGTGGTACAAGCTCCCCAGTTACGAAGATGTTTTTTATTAGGATGTGAGAATGGCTTTTTTATCGAGAAAGAATGTTTTGAATGCCTGAGAAGTTAGGGAATTTGTTGAAATGGTTAATTAGAGTTCTTGGAAAGATGTGGTAGGTGTCAAAACCTGAGATATTTTGGTATTTGGGTGCAATCGAAACACTCGAATGGATTGTCTTATAGAAACTAGAAATTTTCAGGGTGGGTTGGATCTTAAATGCCGCGGTTGAGTTCGTTGCTTGTGTGGTACGTAGCGCCGTCTTGTTGAAGGTAAACGTTGTCCAGATCGATACTATCCGATTTCGGCCGTAAAAACGTTTGTGGAATGCCTAATTCCAAAGAACGACGAAGAATGGACAAACCCAGGTTTGTCCATTTTCATGAATTTCAATGACCCAATCAGCAAAGACACGAAGTTGTTGATGATCGTCCGGCTTGAGTTCTTGTGTTAACTGAACTTTATTAGCCTTAAGACCCAAATCTTTATGCTTAATACGGTGTAATGACGTTTGTGGGATGCCTAATTCCAAAGAACGACGAGGAATGGACAAACCTGGGTTTTCTTCAACACTTTCGGTTACAGCAGCAATATTCTCGGCTGTTCTTGAGCGATATGCACGGTTTTTATTCTTAACATCACTAACTTGTCCTAACAGCTCGAATTTTTTCACCAATATTTTATTGCGGTCCGACAAGGTGCCTCACGACGACCCAAAAATGTTCGAGTTTTACGAACCGTCTCTGAAAAATTTTCACCATTTTTATAGTGAATTTTAATAATTTCAATGCATTCTTGAAGCGTGTATCGTTCCATTTTTATTGATGGTGTAGTTTCTACTTGTCAAATGTCGAAAAATTACAGCTTCAAACGTGACATCTACCGAAATAGCGGGCTATTCAAAATAACACCTCTTATTGGAAAACCCTTTGACCGTTCAGAATTTTTGTTCCTCAATACCTCATACAGAACAAAAACGAGGGAAATGTAATTTTTCGGCTACATGCAAAATACTTATACCTAAGAAGCCTCTTACGAAATTTTGTAGCCATAATGTCAACAGAACTATAGAAAATTCAATCGGAATATAAAAGAAAATTTCTTATTTTCCCACAGCAAGAGATCCGATTCGAGTGAAATTCATTTGGAGTTGGAGATTCTTACACTGAATGTTTATTTAAAATTTCAAGTGTATCGCGTAATCAATACCATAGAATTATCCATTTCTCCTCTGTAAAATATTCAATACCAATTCAAAGCAGTTCTCACTCATTTACTAAACAACTGTATAGAAAAACCATTAAATTTGAGTGTTACATTCTACAGTAGTACCTAACGTAGTTAGAATTTTTGAATTGTTTCGTATTGCCTATTATCTTAACATTTGACATGCAACAAACCACACTCTTTGATTGAATAGTTGGTAGTACTCACCTATTTCAATTGTGCATAATTCAATAGGCTTATCAGTTTCAATCGATTACTTAATGGTATATATTAGTAATAAACTAACGATATTTATTGAACTTTGCTTCTCAGAAGTACTTGATATTTGCTAATATGTCATGTGTTTTTTTTGGCAGCGTATTTATAGGTCGTACAGATTAGAGACTTTTGTTAGAAGTGAAGGTTGAATTAATAGACCTAAATTGAAGATTTCGTAATTTAAAACAATCTATTGTTCTGAAGAAGATAATATATGAACATACAGTATAAGAAGAAATTTCACCCTTAAAATATAATTCACTAGAATCGAATTTTTTCTTGTGGAAATATAAGGATTTTTCTTTTCAATATTCCGATTGAATTTTCTATGGTTCTGTTAAAACTATGTATGGTCACAAAATTTTGTATGGGGTTTTTAGGAATATCTTGTAAGTAGCCGCAAAATTTTTATTTCGATCAATTTTTGCTTTACTGAGATATTGAGGAACAAAAATTTTTAATGGTCAAATTTTATTAAACTTTCTGTACGATTTTGTTAGTAAAAACTCAACCGCGGCATAGATGAATCCAACGTACCCTGAAAATTTCAAGTCTCTAGGACAATCCCTTCCAGAATTATCGTGTTTACGACCGGCCGGACGGACGGCCCTACGAACAGGATTCAATTTTACCACGGATTCATCATCAGTGAGTCGAACCTTTTTGTTTGAGACAATTTTCCGCTCCAATTTCGAAAATTACAGACATTTGGGCAAAACGATATAGTTTTTTCAAAAAACTTTATAGGTTTTCACTCCCAGTCTCTGAAACAGATCCTAATGATGAAATCTGATAATTATAAAAGGAAAATTAAGGAATCCACATTTTGTTAGATGAAGTTGGTTATGTGGCCAATTGTTCTGTTGGAATAATAGATCGTATTTGGATTGATTTCTTGAAGAAAGAAATGACATCAGGAAATTCCAAAATTAAATAAATCAACATATCTATGTATTGACAACTTTCAATGTCAATTAGACTGCAAATGAAAAAACACACAATTCTGAAGATTTTACAATTTTGTCTGAAGAAAGTGTCGGATATATACAGGGTGTTTCCTAAACATGCAGCAAAAATTCAGGGGATTGTTCCTTGGACTATTCTAAGAATATTTTGTCCCTTGATGACTTTTGAAAAACCTCTTTGTTTCGAAGATACAGGGGAAACAAAGTTTTAGATAATAACATTTTATTATGAAACATTACATGAAAATTTAACTTAACCTACAAAAACTGTTGAAAATGACCACCTCTAGCCAAAAAAACGAATTCAAATGAAAACCGTGTTTAATCTGTATTCCTTTACCATCTGAACTTATCAATTTTGAGTAAAAAAACTGGCCGTTTTTAGTAATTGGAATGTTGTTAAACAAATTTAAAAATAAATTGTATCTACTTAGTAAACACAGTGCAGTACGCATCGAAACAAAGAGGTTTTGCAAAAATCATCAAAGGACAAAACATGCTTAAAATAGTCCAAGCAACAACCCCCTGAATTTTTGCCGCATGTTTAGGAAACACCCTGTATTTCAATCGATATCCAAAACGATATAGCACTCGTAGAACGAGAAGATGAAAATCATTTTTTTCTTTAGATTTACGAAATTGAAAAATTTCATAGAATCTAGATTTCCTTCGTTTTCTGGGTTTCACCCCATAAACTAATAAATCAGACTACTTATTACTAGAATAAAATAATTTTCCAATCTGCGTAAAGTACTTAACTCACCGTAGCAAAACGCTTTTTCCGGATGCAAAATGCGTATGTTACGCCATTATAAAGCCACAAGAACCTTGTTATGTCTTAAGTATACATCTTTTGCAAATCACTTTCGCATTATACAAGCGCGTATCGTGACTCAGTCGGGATCGCACAAATCACCGGCTATTCAAAAAAGTTGAATTGATGTAATTTAATTCAGATTACACGTGAATATCGTTGCTAAAACTAATTTTATTGCTTCATCTTTGCGGTGGAGAGTGAGAGCTTCGCAGGATAATCAATCTAGGACTGTCTGAGCTTAATTAGGCTATTCAGAAATTCGCTGGAAAGTCGTTATTTTTTTTTATTTGGCAGAAGTGGATGATTGATGTGAATTAGGAGAATTCATCTGTTTTAGGGGAAGATTTTTTCGCTGCTGATACCTAAGGGTAGGTAATATCTAAAAGAAATCCAATACTTCCATGAAAAAACTGAAGATTGGAATGAAATCGAGTTTGAGGATGTGAATTGTCGAAGTGGATAATCATGCAAATTCTCAAAAGAATTGTCAAATCAGAACCATATAATTTTGATATTTTTTGCATCTTGCTGATATTTTGCATTCATATTATATTCAGTATCAATCTCAGGTCTTAAATGAAATTTTGAGGTTAGAATAATAGTCTTATGGCTCCACCGCTCCACAATCCTGTAGCACTTTATATTTTTCCCAAAATTCAATTGGACTCAGTCGTTAAATGGTATTTGCATAAATAAATTAATATAAAAAAATCTATATGAAACTGAGATATTTTTTCTCGTCTGATTTAGCCTAATAAAATTTGGTAATAAGATAAACAGATTTACAATAAAATTCGAGAAAAAAGTAAACTGTTATTTTGTGTTTTCGTGTCCAGGTTTCGCGCTTAACCGCGCACCGATATCTCTTCAGTTTTTGGTCGATAACTCTTGATATAAACAAAATTTATGTATGTTAATGATTTATTTCGATTAGTTATCATAATGCGCATCATTTTGGCTTGGATCGGGGGCGTTTCAAACGAATGGGCTCCAAAAAAAAAGGATTTTCATCGAAAAAAAAAAATATGACCGTTTGAAATAGTATTTGGAATATTTCCATCATTTTCTTCTACAAGGAATCAACGTTTCGGAAACCATTCGCCAGCTTCGTCAGGAATCAGTCATTGTACTTTCAAAAAACTTTCGTCAATTTTTGGAAATATTTGTTCAATTTTTTTGGAACAAAAATTCCAATATCTTGAAATCTAACGTTCGTAATATGCTGAAATTTCGTTTACATATACACCTTATTATTCAGCAGAAAATTCAGGATAGTAGCGTAGTCAGTTTCAGAAAAAAATCGAGGTTTTTTTGGTATTTTTCGTGATCGAGTTTCGCGCTTGATCGTGCGTCGATATCTCTTCAGTTTTGCTCGATAACTCTTTATATAAACTAAATTTATGCATGTTCATGATTTATTTTCGATAAATATTTTTCGTCTGATTTATCTAAATAAAATTGGTTATAAGATAAACAGAATTACCACAATATTCGAGAAACAAATTGAACAGTTATCTCGGTCAGCCCATAACACGCGAATAACTCAAAATTCGTATTAATTCATCCGTTCCGCACGCCCTACCTGTTTCATAATAGCCATCAATTAGGCATATCGTGGGAACACAATAGAGCTATACGAATATCCTGAAACAACCTTCTACAGATTCACGCATTCCAAAATTGGTCAAACCTGCAAACATTCCTTAGTTTCCCCTCAAGGTAACAAACGATCTTCTGATGTGTAAATCATAGAAAATTAGTGTAAATCAGGCTTAATAGTACCTATAGATCACATCGCAGCATAATCAAAATTCCATTATGAATTCACCAATCATCATTTCATATGCGAATATACTGGGTTTTTCAAAAACAGTTGATTCCATCTGTAGGATAGATAGAAAACTGAAAAATAATTGGGGATTGTTCACTAAAAATTTTCGGATCGCAATCCGTACTTAAAATGAAGGACACACATTTTTTAGAATTTTTCTGAAACTAATGGCAACCTTGAATAAAATTTTGTTCGGGAAGCTTATAAGTCCAATAATTTGAAATCGTAAAATGTTTTATAATTCTTTTCTTCAAAACACTTTTGACTGAACTCACCCAAAATATTTTTCAGTTTTCTATACCTATCCTAGAGATATGGTCACCTTTTTTGAAAGACCCTGTAGATCACCGCGTGTGTTAATCAAAATTCCATTAGAATGTTACAAAAAGAGGTGATCTCATCTCTAGGATAGATAGAAAACTGAAAAATAATTGAGGTTTGTTCCCTAAAAAATTTTCGGATCGCAATCCGTGCTAAGATAAGGACACTCATTTTTCAGGATTTTTCCGGAACTAATGGCAACATTGAAATGAAATTTTTTTCTGGAAGTTGATAGATCCAATGAATTTGAAATAGTAAAATGTTTATAATTCTTTTCTTCAAAACACTTTGCTTAGAATACTGATGGCATTACGAACATTTTTGGCTGAGCAAACCCAAAATATTTTTCAGTTTTTCACCTATCCTAGAGATAGGGTCACCTTTCTTTGAAATACCCTGTAGATCACATCGCGTTATAATCAAAATTCCATTATGAATTCATCAATCATCATTTTATTAGCGAATATACGCGTACTTTGAAGAATAGAAATGGTATGTCCCAGGTTAATTTGATACTCGTAGTTATTTGATACGTATGAAACAGAATCATGCAAGAAAAGGTAAATTAATAGGTGGATATGGACATGGTAGTAGGTAATTGAGAGATTACAAATATACAGAAGTCAACAGTGTAACGTGATATTGCTAGGAGGATTAGGTAATCTTTATGTGTTTTCTAAAATTTATTAATTATGCAATATGATACTGATCACTGCCTTATTATGGTGATTTTGAAGTAATGGAAATTTGATTGTGAAGAAATACTACGTTAGTGGACCAATTAAGGTTTTTTTGAGCGCTCCTTCACTGGGAGGCTATTACCTCGAAATTTTGTATATAGGACTTGAGATTGATACTGAATACCTATATGAATCCAAAATCTCAGCAAGATCTAGATTATATTATGGAAATTATTCAAAAAGTGAAATATGTAAGAACACCATAAACTAAAAATATCAGCATTCTGTGGTTCTGATTCACAATTTTGTAGAAAATCTCATCGTTTGAGGCCATTTGAGGATCAAAATTCGAAAATTACAGACATTTGAGCAAAACGATATAGCATTCGTTCAGAAATAGCAATAATGATAAATATTATTTTTTACCTACGAGGGGTCCAAGAATTTTGTCGAATCGTGTACTTTCCTATACCTAGTTGTACAAAGGCCCCAAACTTTGCGTACTGCTTTAGTATTAAACATTTTACTACAAAATTTTACCTCGATCGAATGTTCAAGTTATGAATTATTCGAAAATATGGGTAAATTAAATAGAAATTGATTTCTTTGTTTTCCAATTATGCTATCCTCTTTGAAATTCTGCATGATTCAGTATAAAAATATTCACCCTCGTAATAAATTTCACTCGAATCGGTTATTGTGTTAGGGAAATAGGTATAAGAAGTTTTCGTTTCAATATTCCGATTAAATTTTCATAGTTCTGTTGATACTATGGCCACAAACTTTCGTGTAAAATCGGCATTTACTGAATTTTCATCCCACTTAACTCACCAATTGAAAATAAAAGGCAATTTTCTGGTTAGCTATTGGAGATATCAATCAGCGGTTAGAAAAGAAACAACGATGAAAGTTATATCAACTGACAGTCAAGAGCGAAACTCATATAGCAATGGTTTAAATTCTACATAAATAGAAAGAAAACATCTTCAAATATAAATTTCTGCCTTCAAATCATAAACTCACAACTGAAAAAATCAAAATGTGAACTAATTTTTCAATGATTTTAATGTTGAGAGATTAATTAGCAATCAAGAAGAATAATAACTTATAACTTACAAACTCATTAATTGCCTAATGTGCGAATAAACGCCAAAACAAATTGCTAAATATTAGCAAATGAAAATGTAACCCAATTTTCTGATGACTAATCGGAGACATCAATCAGCGGTTAAGAAAAAAACAACAATAAAAATCAATGATCAATAATCATTTACTAATCATACCCCTACTATAACTCTCCATAGTTTATTCACAAATAAATTCAAAAAAACGCATCCTAAATATCAAAATTTCATTATCTTTCATCCAACACAATTCAGCGAATAATTATCTCCGGTAACTTCGAAATAAAATCAAATTTCAAATGAAAAATTTGGAGATATCAACGAGCGGTCAAGCGCGTAACCATGGCACCTCAAAATCCCAAAATTTGGCGTCAAAATAAACCAATTTCAAACATACCAATTCCCAATAGCAAATCCAAAATCCTTCTGGTACTCAAACCACTTTCACTATCGTTTCGCAAAAACCAAGAAACGGTAAAAAGTAAAAAGAGTCCAGTGCCCGAATGTACCTGACCGACGTTTTGTTTATTTACATCCGACGCATCCTCAGTGGATCACACGTGCTACAACCGGCACAACAGAGCGGGGTACTTTCGATTCGGCCGCCGATACACGCTTAACTGAAGCCGGCAGAGCTGGGCCGCGAGGATTGTCCTGAACTGACGCTGCTAGGATCGCGATGGGTTTGATTTCGAGCTTTCGAGACTGGTGGGTCGACTGGACGGATGAGTCAGGGACGGGTCGGAGGGCAGAGGTCAGTGGTTGAAGGGTTTTTTGTAAAATTGGGAAAAATTTTCTATAAGCGTAACGGTTTGGTCGAATTGGTGACACTTGATATAAAACTCTTTAACTTTAAGAGATTAGGGGGTTTTAATGAACGTTTCTTCGGTCTGAAGAAGCGTGTAACAGTTTCTGATCTATACAGGGTGTTTTTTTATATGGGACTTAAGATTGATACCAAATATTTCAATGCAGAATCTCAGTACAATCTTAATTAAGTATATTCAGGAAATTATTCAAAAAATTAAATGGGCATGTAAAAAATGTGATTAACAGAATAAATTTCACTCGAATCGGTTATTCTTTTATTGAAATATAGAGATTCTTCTTTTCTATGTTCAATTTGAATTTTCTATGGTTCGGCTGATACTATGGTCGCAAAATTTTGCACGAAAATTCACTTTAACAGTCTTCATCCACAAAAAAAAATCACTTGAATCGGATATCCTGTTATGGAAATATAAAGATTCTTCCCTTCAATATTCCAATTGAATTTTTCATGGTTCTATTACCACTATGGCCACAAAATTTACGTGAACATTCAGTGTATCAATCTTTATTTATAAAATAAATTTCATCGGAATCGGATATTTTTTCATGAAAATATGAAGTTTTTTCTTTTCAATATTCCAATTACATTTTATATGGTTCTGTTCACACTATGGGCACCAAATGTTGCATGAAGCTTATATGAGCATCTTGCATATGTCCGCAACATTTCATTTCGATGGGTTCCGTTTTTTCTGAGATATTGACGAACAAAATTTTGAATGACCATATTCCATGGAACACCCTGTATGATTTAGCTGGTCAACGAACTTAACCGAGCCATTTGAGAACGGAACTTACCCTGAAATTTCAAATCTCTAGCACAATCCCTTCGTAAGTTATTGTGCTAACGGCCGGACGGAATTGAATTTGTCCATGAATTCGTCATCAGGGAGTAGAACCCTATCGTTTGAAACCATTTTCCGCTCAAAAAAATCGAAAATTACAGTCATTTGGGCAAAACGATATGAGGAGCGCACTAAAAATTATCCAAATTTGAATTTAGAGAAATATTCGCGGAATTTCCGTCCTTAAATTTCAAAGGGAATGCTCTCAAAACACAACTTCATGTATAATGGGTTGCATGCATTAACCAATTCAGGTAAAATTGTTGCCTTTCATTGGTAGCTTATGCAACTTATGATACACTAAATTTATTTTTTTAAGAATTGAGAAGAGCGAGCCATTCAAAATACAATAAAGTGTATATTTAGCAATCTTCAATATGAATTACAATCATTAACCAGAAGAAAAATGAAGAAACCTTCCCAGAATTATCCAATTAACGAAATAGTTCCAATACTTCACAACTTTAGATCCAACGTACATTTACTACATTTGTCTTGTCAAAAACTCAATCAACTTGATCAGATATCCTGATTTCTCTTCGGGTTATAGTCCATTTTAATCGAGTTTATTTAATTGTAAATTTGCAATAATTTCAAAAAACTGTATAAACATGGTGCTCTCTAAACCTTTGATGAAAGGATTACAAATTTATTTCACAGAATGTATTCCAACCCTATCAGAACAAACGCAATTACTGGGTAAGTTTATTGTAATGTTTTGCTATCATTAGCTGCAAATAATATAATAATTATTACTTTTTACAAATAGAGCACTGATAGGGGCTGGAGGAAACTATGCATCGCAATTCTTGGCTGGAAAAAAAGTTATCAATAATCAGACTATTTTAGCCTATGGAGCATTTGGGTAAGTTATCAATTCAATTGTGAATTTATTTCTTTTCAAATCATTGATTCCTGTTACAAAATAATTCAATAAATAAGAGAAAGTCTGTATTGAACTGTAGAAGTCAGTCATTGAAACAACAGTTATTTCGATTGATTATCTCTTCAATTGATTCATTAAAAGATAGAAGTGTTATGCTGTGCAATTTGAGCTTACTAATGATGTCAAGGCTTGTTCAAATTTTTATAATGTCTGCATTTTCAACTCCAGTGTATTATTCATAAAAAAATGTCATGGGAACATGTTTAGTTTGAATTAACATTGAATAGTGTACCAATAATTAATTTTAAGTTTGTTTCGCTATCAATAAAGTGGATTTTTTCAGACTTCTATTTGGAGGATGTATCCCTCATTTTTTCTATATGGGTTTAGACAATATGATCTCAGACGAGGCCAGTATGGCAACAGTCAAAAGATTTTTGATTGAAAGGATAATCTATACACCGCTTTTCCAAGCTTTCTTTTTATATACACTAGCTAGATTTGAGGGAAAAGATCATGACACTGCGTTAAGACAGATACGATCACTTTACTGGACAGTGTTAACATCTAGCTGGAAGTATATCAGTATAATCGAACTTATGAATCAAATGGTTGTACCACCCATGGTAAGTTGAGGAAATCTTTATATTCTTCAAGCAAAAGTAATACAGTGGAACTTCTTTATAATGAAAGCGCTAAATCCGCAAAAAAATTCGTTATACAGAATAATTTGTTTCTATAGTTGGCAATGTCGCGGTCGACTTCACCGATAAATTTAGGTTTTTCATTCAAACTTAAGCACTTCCTTTTGGACATTTCGGCACAACTTTCACATTAGCGTAACAGTTAGATTGAAATCAAACAGCTAGAGGTGTATCTTGCTCTTTTTCATACAGTCGACTCTCAATAATTTGAAACTCAAGGACCAAAGCAAGAAATCAAATGAGATTAACAATACATTCTGCAACATCTTTCTTCAATGTTCTATTATGGACAGCTTCAATATTTTTCTCACCAATTTGTAGACAGCTGTTCATTATTCCAATCATTTTGTTTGCTAAGATTCGATAAACAATCCTGAGAAGACTTAAAAAGACAGGTCTGTACAAGATGAAGCAAATAACATAAGTGAGATACTTCAAATTATAGAGTGTTTGGGAGTCTTTAAATTAAAGAGTGTTAACAAGCAACATATCACTCTCTACAACTTCAAATTAGCAAGGGGGAACAAAACCTATTAATTTTTTCAATTTACCAAGTGATTTTCAAGGGACCCTCAGAAAACTTCAGATAATCGAGTGTCAAATTATGGAAAGTTGACTGTGTATCCAAAAACTGAACTGATCATAAATGCTGAATATACAAAATGAGTAATAGTCAAATATATCTATTTTAGGTACGTACCCTTGTGTCAAATCTAATTGCATTCTTCTGGACTATTTATATATCAAACAAAAGGAGACAGGAAGAAATAAGAGCGAGCAGAAATATTAAGAAAGGTCCAACAACATCGAAAAAAACAGGGAGTAATGAATAAAATTAACTTACCTTCATTGATGCTTCCAGGGTTTTCAATTCTTCAAGATGTATATGGGTTATTATTGTTGTGGTTCTTATTTTATATTACACTGTTTTTTCAATAAAAAGATTTTATATATTATCATTAGTTTCATGTTTTATATACCTGAGTAACAGCTTACAACAATATTCATTTAATAAAAAGAATTAGAAATAAATTAGTCATTCAAATACTTAGAAAACTGAATACATAACCTGAAAATGTTAAGCAAAATACCCAAGTTGAAAACTGACATTTATTACAACAATAAAAATCAATCCAAATCCTTATTTATAAATAATATTGTAGTAAGGTGCCAGCCAACCTTACCCAAATATAAAAAATTTCAAAGGTGCATACATTATTATATGGATACACAATAAAGAATAAAACAATTCTATTTTTCGATTCAACATAATATTTTCAAACTCAGTAGTGAGAGATGATAGTTACAGCTACATGTTTGTCATTACATTGAAAATATATTATCTTAGATTCCATCGACAGGGTCTGCTTCATCACCTGAACTAATATCATCACCGAATTCTATGTCTTCATCCAAACCTTCTTCAACAAATGTAACAGTCTCGTTGATTCTAACCGATTCTGGGAATTCACCGTAAGTTTTGAGATTTCTTGCTTCATCAGAGGTATATTTCAGGATAACGTCTGCCTTTGCATCTTGATAGTCACGAAGCCCAATTAATATAATGTCACCTTGGTTTATCCATACCTTTTTTCGAAGTTTGCCTCGGATATGGCACAACCTTTTTGTTCCATCAAAGCACATAGCTTC
Source organism: Propylea japonica (assembly GCA_013421045.1). Taxonomy (NCBI): domain Eukaryota; kingdom Metazoa; phylum Arthropoda; class Insecta; order Coleoptera; family Coccinellidae; genus Propylea; species Propylea japonica. The sequence goes on along the minus strand of CM024245.1, from coordinate 36,340,173 downwards.
TAATCTACCATTTCCCAACATCTTCGTAACTTGGGCATATTCTTGACCGTCTTCTTTGAATACTAACTCACGTTTCTCTGTTTCATTTTCGTTCTTTCCTCTCCTCCTGTTTTTACCTCCTTTTCCCTTATTCTTAGGCATCTTGCTTGTTTAGATGATATTTGCACCAAAAACTGTTCACTAAAATTTATGTACACACTGGTTACTTCTTTAAAGTTAATCACAATTTTGCATACTCTGAAGAAGGTTCTTTGGAAAAGAATTTGCAAAGCTAATGTCGCTTGTCATGTGTCATCAATTGGTGTCTGTGTTCGGACACAGAAATTTATTTCTTGTTCTTCTTATAGCGTTTTCTTTGGGAAAACTGGTGCGCAGCAGAATTGCCCCAGTGCAATTTTTCGTGTTCTATTGGTACAAAGAACAATGAAATGCTCATAGAAATTTGCACTCAGATCGCACTGGGGCAATTCTGGTGCGCACCAGTTTTCCAAAAGAAAACGCTATTAGTTTCCATTATTTTTCTCATGAAGAAATGTTTCAGATTTATCTTTCTAAAGTATGAAAGCGTAGAGCGGCTACATGAAAAAATTTTTATAATGCTCTCTGCTCCGTATAAAAAACAAAGAATATATGTAAATTTTAGTTCTATGGAAAAAACAGAAACATTTGTGTCATGCCTTGTAATTTATGAAAGTAAATTGTTTAATTTCTATATAATTAAATGCAATAATTTAAATCATTTATGAGATTTTACGATATAATTGAATTGTAGGTGGAATCATTTCATGCTTAATTCATGATTCATGTTCTGTGACTCTGATTCAAGTTGACAGATGACAGACAGCCGACAGACAAACAAAGCTTGAAGTCAATAAAAACCGAAAACTTTTTTCTTCAAGTAAAATACGATACACTTCGTTTATTGAGTAATCTCCTTGGAGATTAATTTATCTCAATATAACAATGGCCCAGAGGTTTCCTGGACCGGCTCCCTCGCAAGTTCCGGGGGGACCACCACCTCAAAGGTATCCACCACAACAAGCCCCAGGAATGAGACCCTATGGGGCGCAAAACTTTCCGGTTAGTAGTGCAAAAATATTGGTTTGATTCTTGTTATATCATTCATTTCTTTTTTGAAAGAAGCTTGTGTATAGTTCTAATAAACTATTGAAAATTTAACAGCAAAGGGCAACTGGTTACAACACTCCTCCCCCGAATTTGGGCACCAGTGGTGGTGGTTTAATTCAGCGTCCTCAGCAAGCGCCCTATTCTCCGATGAGAGGTGGTAGCATGCAAAATCAACCTGGTGGTAAGAGGCCGGCTGATAACAGAAACGCCATGCAGCAAAAAGGGTATACTTGAGGAAATTCTTAAATGTTAACATCAATAAAAGAATCGTAACAATTTTTTAGGGCAGATTACAGTCATGGAACCAGTAAGAAAAAAAAGAAATTAGCAGACAAAATATTACCTCAAAAAGTGAGGGATTTAGTGCCTGAAAGCCAAGCTTATATGGATTTATTGGCCTTCGAACGGAAACTAGACGCCACTATCATGAGGAAAAGATTAGACATTCAAGAGGCATTGAAGCGACCCATGAAGCAGAAACGGAAATTAAGGATTTTTATTTCGAATACGTTTTATCCAGCTAAAGAACCTTGTACTGAAGCTCCGGAAGGTTCGGGACAAGAAGGGTTTGTTTAAGTAATACTTGAATTTATAGTTATTATTTATGAAATTTTATAGGAGTGTCGCATCTTGGGAACTGAGAGTTGAAGGAAGATTGCTGGACGACTCTAAAAACGATCCAAATAAAGTGAAACGAAAATTCTCCTCATTCTTTAAATCATTAGTAATTGAGTTAGATAAGGACTTATATGGGCCTGATAATCATTTAGTGGAATGGCACAGAACTTTGACAACACAAGAGACTGATGGTTTTCAGGTAGGTGATTTTGTCTGGAAAGTTCAACGAATTGAAATAAGGAGCATTTTTTTAGGTGAAGAGACCAGGAGATAAGAACGTTAGATGCACGATTTTGCTTCTTTTGGATTATCAGCCGCTTCAATTCAAATTGGACCCACGTCTAGCTCGATTGCTAGGAGTCCATACTCAGACTCGACCAGTGATCATTTCAGCCCTTTGGCAGTATATAAAGACCCACAGACTGCAAGACGCCCATGAAAGAGAGTATATAGTGTGCGACAAGTATTTAGAACAAATATTTGGTTGTCCAAAGATGAAGTTTGCCGAAATACCGCAGAGATTGAACCCCTTGCTCCATCCTCCAGATCCGATTGTTATCAACCATGTTATTTCTGTGGAAGGAGGTGCTGAAAGCAAACAAACTGCTTGTTATGATATCGATGTTGAGGTAGGAGAGAATCCTGTTTCAATCTCACTCTGGAATTATAAAATTTTCTGTTTTTTATTTCCATTTTTGAGTCTAATGATTTTTATTCTACTTGTTATGCAGTCAGAAGCTCTTTGACTTTTTATTTAACACTTCTCTTCTTTAGGTTGATGATACATTGAAAACACAAATGAACAACTTCCTGTTGAGCACTGCTAGCCAACAAGAAATTCAAGGTTTGGATACGAAAATTCATGAAACAGTTGATACGATAAATCAGTTGAAAACAAATAGAGAATTCTTCCTGAGTTTTGCCAAGGATCCTCAACAGTTTATTCACAAATGGATAGTATCGCAGACACGAGATTTGAAGGTATGTTCTAAATTTTAAGTGAAAAAACATATATTAGAGGTTGTAGTTGACTACAATACAATTTGGAAACTTCCTTGAAAAGTTTAAGTGTTTATTTTATTCTATTTATATCTTTTCTATTTTCAGACCATGACTGATGTGGTTGGCAATCCTGAGGAAGAAAGAAGATCATTTCTTCTATCAACCTTGGGCACAAGAAGCAGTTTGTCGTTACTTCTATACTAAAGTTCAACAAAAGCGTGCTGAACTTGAGCAAGCTCTTGGAATTCGTAATAATTAAAGATTTCTGTTAGTTTTAAGGATATTTGCATATTTTGAGTTTCATTGGTTTAATACTGTAGGTTATGAGTGTATTCTGAATTGTAAAAAATTTTATATTATAATTTAATAGCTCTGATTGAATTGTTTATTTATTTCCCAACCCTAGTCACATTTGGCGTTAATAATAAATGTGTGTTCTGCATAAAACACTTTTCTCACTCAATATCAAAATATACAAGCATATCAAATATGTAGAATGGATCAATGAAAGACACAAATTTGGTATTTGTATGTAAAATATTTATTAAAAATTAAATATGTGTAATATAGTTCACTAATAGCACAAGATATGAGTAACATACTTAAATAATACATCTTTTTTTGTATATATACAATCTCAGAATTCTCAACAATAGTATCTTTGGCATTTTGTAAATTTCTTAAAAATCTCTGGTTTAAAATAATTTCTTAATTAATATGGTGACATAATAATTCAAACTTCCAACAAGCTACTTCAATATTATTCTAAGGCAAATATATAATATATGAGGGATCACTTCACAAATATTTCAACCTCTGTCTTTGTACGAAACATGCTACAATTAGGACAAAAAAACGTCATATGAAACAGTTGAAACAATAAATAATGCTTAGTACCTTATTTAACAGAATGAAATCATAACAAACTCACTACCTATTTTGTGCATGTAATATTTTCAATTTTCAAATTGGCATTATGTGAAATCTTCAACAAATAATTTTTTGTTTATTTGATTTTCCAATGAACAATGCCAATATTTTTCAACCTAGACCTAGGTTCAATAAATGAGCTTCTAGGTTCTGTTGACCCAATACTCAGACTTTTCTGCATATAGAATACCTCAAGAATGGTATCAAACTCCATATTGTATAGTTAGGACACCTGAAAACCACTTAACAACTTTTAATTCTTCAGTTTTTAGTACCTGAAGTTTCAATTATTCCTTGAATTTAATGTAGACTTGGCATCAATGCAAAATCATAGAAGAGCAATGTTGCCAGTTAAATATGCAGATGATCTGTATTGATATTGACATAACTAAGTGAAATGAATGAAGAAGAAGTGCTCAGTGTCCTAACTGATACATCTACATCTTTAAATCACAAAACACATCCACATTTCTAATTTCAACTTCCTGAGATTTTCAGATATCCCCACATCACATTAAAACATTCAACAAAGGTCCAATATATTCAATCAACTTCAATATCTTAGAATGGGAATAATTGTTTAAAAATAACAACATAGATCTTTTTTTTCAATCGAAAAGATTAGGCTTCAAAATGTTTTAAATACTAGTATGTCCAATGTAGTATTGTTCAAATAATTCGATGTATGCAATTTTAAATTTCTTAAATATCTTTCCATCGTTCTATTAAGTTTTTCAAGTTAAAATATAATTCCATATTACGTATTATTGCTTGGAAGGTCTAACCGATATTTATAATCATTTTCTCTCAAAGAAAATGTAGGATATTTGTACAGATGGTAAAGGAAAATTTTTGTTCCTTTCATTTGGATATGAATTTCATATTTTTGGGACATAACACCACTCCAGGTTAAAATGTAAGGGGTGTTCAGTAAAGCTATTTCATTTGCACATAAAACTCCTTTCTTGGTGAGCTAAAATGATAAATTACTCTCACATTCTAAAGATGATCAGAATATATATCATTATATTAATTCCAAATTTAAAACTTTTTTGTATTTGTTAACATTAAAAGTAAACATTTTTTTTCAGAGATCCAAGAAAATTATCTATATTGTTTCAATAACAATTGTGAATTTATTATGTTCAATAATATTTTGTCATACAATAAAATTATACAATTATTGCATGTACGTATTGGATTAATTTTCCAAAACCACTTATACTATTGTTCCTTTATATTGCTCTCTAGTTCATTCCATTCCATTTTAAAATGTGAGAGAAAACTTTTGAACAATCAGGATAAATGTTGCTGATATATCCAAATGTAGATGATACAATACTTTAGTTTAAATTTGAGAATGTATAACAAACAACAAAATATTTCATTTGAACCATCTGGTATTTATTCCTATAAGTTTTGAATTGAAGTTAAGATCACTTCTGAAGAAAGTAAGCTTAAAAATGAAATTTTCATAAAACCAACTTATTTATAACCTAACTTTCATCATCTACAAATGGTCAGTACAGCAAAATTCACCTAAAATAAACGTTGAACATTGAGTCACCAAATTAAATAAGTTAATTGATTACAAAATCACGAACCTTCAACTTTCGATGTATTCAGTCACTCAGGGAGCTGCTAGTTCGTGTAATGACGTCACCGATCGAAGAGTTATGCCTTGTCTTTCGCACCCCTTCCTCAACGTCCATCGTAGGATTAACAGACTGCGACAATGCATTCGTCCTGTAGAAATCGATGACTGCATAGCTGTCCTTCATTCTCGTCGGACTCTCTGGTGGTACTTGAGGTGTTATAGACTCGTCTTTCACATCAAAGTCGAGTTTGGCATAGTTAACTTTTCTCGTTTGTGGAAAAACAGTTGCCGGTTGAGGTAAACTATTTGGTACTTGGCTAAGACTAGATCTGAAAGTTCTAAGCTGCTCCATATCTTTGGCATCTATATTGGCATAGCAATGTTTGTTTTCGTCTTCTCGACTGTCAGGTTTTGACTCTGGGTTTTCTTTGGTTGGTAACACTTCTTTGGTATCTATGTTCATGTACACATGGCACACTGATTCCTGCATATTCATGTAAGTTTCAGTGCTATTTACAGCAGAATCTATTCCTAAATTCGCGTAATTTGGTTGGGTTTCACTACTTTCAAGAGCACTTGTATTCGTATATGTAAAAGAATTATTGGAAATTAGGCTCCCACGTTTATTATTATTATGCTCTACAGGAATTTCTACATTAGGAGGTGGAACAGCAGGCGGACTAATAGGCCCTGAAACTGTAACCGAACCCGGCCTCACTGCTGGATAAGTCCGGAGAGTATGTACATTTGGTGCAGATAATGGAGTTAAATAACCCTCAGGTGTAGTTTGGGACGGCATACGGCGAGTTATAGGAGGTCCAACCCCACCCAAGAAATCGCCGTTTGTATTCGTATCATCTCCAACATTTCTAGAGATATTCTGTTGCACAATGTTGAACAACTGTTCGGCTCTTTTGCACTGAAATGCATATATTCCTTCACCTGTGGGACATCGTCTTCCACATTCAAATGTGAATATTTCTTGATCAAATCCATACTTTCTTAATGTCCTTAAGGGCCATACAAGAGGTGTTTTTCCTTTTTGGTGTAGTATCAATTCAGATTCTGTTATTTCTAGCTGACCGGGGCTAACAAGTTCTCTGTCATCGTTCACATTCGTAACTTGAAAGAGGTTGGGGTGGAGATCATTGATATCTTGTTTGCTGCTCACACACCCCATAGTAGCTACAAATTATTAATATTTTAGAATAATAACCACATAACACAACATTTATTTCTACAGGAAATTAAATCACTTCAAATACACCGAAAAACATCAAAAGAAATCAAAACTAGTAAACACAGAATTTTGTAACCAGGAAAATAACAAATCTATGTAAATAAATCAGATTTGTTTGACATTAGTAACTAATTCAACTGAAAGGTTATATGATTTTGATGTTATTTTATATTTTACTGATAATCAACACCGAATTACCTTGTTTTCAGAAAACGGAGATAATCTGAAGTGCCCTGACAATTTTATCTTATCAAAATATTCAAATAACACTTTTCTGCATTCTTTGAACCTGAGTAACATTTTGATGAGACTAACAAACTAACATCATAGCTTGATTGAGTAAATTTATTGCCCAAACAAAACGAAAACAAATAAACGAGCCCCCTGGAATTTACGGAGCCTGGGATTCAAGGTTACATTCCATTGTTGTGTACTTACCTAAAAATTGCATATGAATCTTAAGCAGATAACATATTTCCAATAGGAAGTGTTTCTAAATTTACATCTTGAAGTTCGATGGGCGTTATTTGGTGCTTGGATGCAGCAATACTACCTTAGCTCAAGAATAAAAAACATTTTTATGCAGCCGTATCAATTTAACTCCATTAAAGCATAACAACTGAAATTGAAATGACGTTTCTGTTCTACGATTTGAACCTCTAAAAATAGATTTCAGATGTGTATTGTTGGTGGACTACCTCACGGCGCATTATTTGGCACAAAATGAATCCAAGGAAGGAGTTAATTTTGAAACATTTTTTTCGCTTTAAGAAATGGTCATTATTAGCATTTCATTCGGCTTGAAACGTTCCTGGCTTCGATACTTTGAATTAATTTTAAAAAATTATGATGTATTTCTGGATGTCGCTTATAGTTTAACAAAACTATTTCGAGTACTTAATAACTTTCGTAAAACTTAGTGAGTAAATTTTATCCATTTCATACACAAATACTTGTCCCTTATTTGTTCAGGCATACATCAACTATGTTGAGATATGTTTTAATACTTACTGTACATACTTGAATCTTAATCTCAAAACTAAGGTATAATTTGGCGGATGCGCTGTTTAAGTAAGGAAGCTCATATTTCGTCGCAATCTATGATTATGACATATATGCGAAATATGTGAATTAAAACTGATTGCACAGATAACAGAAGAAATTTCTGTTATCTAGGAACAAGAACAGTTGAATTCAAACGTCAGTTCGTGTACTCGACTGCTAAAAAGCTTGGCTAACCAACAACAATAAATGAAAATGATTGAATTCACATTTCACATTAACCCGCAAGAAAGTTAATGATAGTACAATTCTTAGACAAAGGCCTAAGTTCAATTACTTCAATTAGACAGTGAATATCAAAGTGCTTCTAACATTGAAAGTTCGGACGCTATATGTGCGATTGAGTGAAGTTCTTCCAGAAGGATTATCGAAGAACAGAAGCACCGAATAGGCCTATTCGAGAACACATATCCTAGGACCATAGTTTCTGAAAGGACTTCGTAAGTAAGTACTATGTGCACTGTTTTCTCCACAAATATGCATTTAAATCGAAAAAGCACTAGCTCAACAGAAAAATCTGAGCTATTTTACCGCAACAGGCTCTCTAGACAAAATTTAATTATATTCGAATGAGTTTCAAAGGAAAATTAGGTACTAAAATATCGAAATAAAAGATTCTCCAATAAGAGGTGTTATTTTGATACTCAAAGAAAAATGCCATTTTTCAATATAAATGATCGGATGTTTATTTCATTATAAGAAGAAGCTATGCCGTTATAGTGGAGAATAACATCAGGCAAGTGACCACCACGACCATGCTTACAGGACCATATTCTTTTAATGGAATTTTCCATAACCAATTCGCAAAGTGGCTGCCCTATGTCCTCGATAGCCTCACGATTTCCATCTTTGAGGTCTTGAATCGATACTGGGCTATTGGCGTAGACCTTCTCTGCCACGTGGCCCCAAAGAAAGAAGTCGCAAGGTGTTAAATCACAAGATCTCGGTGGCCAATTGTGATCACCTCTTCCAGAGATAACACGGTCGAAAACTTCTCCCGCAAAAAATCAATGATTTCGTTGCTTTTGTGGCAAGAAGCGCCGTTTTGTTGAAAGTAAACGTTTGTCCAGTAGGAATGTAATGACGTTTGTGGAATGCCTAATCCAAAGAACGACGAGGATGGACAAACCTGGGTTTTCTTCAACACTTTCGGCTACAGCAGCAATATTCTCGGCTGTTCTTGAGCGACGTGCACGGGTTTTATTCTTCACATCACTAACTTGTCTCAGCAGCTCGAATTTTTCCACCAATTTCTTATTGCGGTCCGCTAAGGTGCTTCACGACGACCCAAAAATGTTCGAGTTTTACTAACCGTCTCTGCCAATTTTACCATTTTTATAGTGAATTTTAATAATTTCAATGCGTTCTTGAAGCGTGTATCGTTCCATTTTCATTAATGGCGTAGTTTCTACGTGTCAATGACATCAACCGAAATAGCGGGCTATTCAAAATACCACCTCTCATTGGAAAACCCTTTAGGTACCATAGTTTCTTCGAAAAATTAACCATCGAACACCATAAGACCCATCGCGTCCATATGACCATCCTGAGTTATCAGAAAGCGATCAAACAGCTGCCCTTAAAAAAGGACAAGTCGTTTCTTGCGTCCACCATCAGGCTGACCATAAATAAGCGGACATTTTGATTGAAAAATTCCATATTTTTCAGATATTATCCCGTTTAATTCAGTATAATTTATGACTTGAACCCACGGACCAAGGCATCGTATAATTAAACCGAGAAGAAGCAGGTACACTTTACCAGTAGCATTTTTATGTTATTAGGCAAGAATTCCTCAAATTACGGTTGCTGCTGTATGCTGCTCCTTGATGGTGATTTAGTTTAACCGCCACTGCTAAACGTTTGGACATTTTCGTTCTTCTTTTTCGGTATTTACGGGTAGCATTTCCAGATATTTGGTTGTAAAAGCCAGCCGGGAAGATGTTTTTATTATATACCTTCGGGTTTTTGTCATCTGCGTATTAGTGACAGGAAAATTGTAATAATCGGTTCATCAGGAAGTTGGTTTACAGGGTGAGTCTTGTTCTAAAGGGTTTTTCGATTTTTTTTCAGTTTGTTAGAATATAGGTTTTTTTCATGCCCAATATTAATTTATTCATTCATAAATGATTCTGAAGTTGAGAAAGTTACTCCTATTTTTCCAATGGTTTTTTTGGACGAAATCTTGATTATTATGCACACGTTTTCTTTCCATTAGAAAAAACCTCACTCAGTGTACTTTCGAATGATATATAAACTTTTGTTTTATACGAGGGCAATTCAAAATAAACGAGACTTTTCGATTTTCAGGCACAATAGTGCGGGGAGAACATTCCTGATTTTTTGTTGTTGGGTAGGTTTGTCAGGAGTAAGGGAAGCACGTCGGATTGCCTCATCGACTCTCTCGGGTCCACTGTGACGATGTTTGAGCAAGAGTTCCTCCGTCAATTGCTCAACGTATTATTCTCTCCACTTTCTTACTCGCTTGTTTAGACTCTGGGGTGTAGTGGTGCACCCATGTTTCATCACAGGTGATAATGTGAGTGAGAAATTGGTCTCCTTGTTCCTAAGATCGTGTAAGAAGACGCCCACACATCTGCAAACGATGCAATTTCTGGTCAGCTGTGAGAAGGCTAGGAAACCACCTGGCGCAACCCTTACGGTACTCTTGCTCCTCTGTGAGTATGGAGTAGGTGCTCCCATAACTCATCCCGACCTAACTTCCAATTTCAGAAGTGGTACGACGTTTGTCGTCTTCAATAAGCTGTCGAATGTTGTTCGCTCTCATTTTCAACACAATCACGACCTCCACGAACTGTTTTTGCCATGCAAACACTCTAGCTCGCGACAGTGTCTCTTCTTGAATGGGCAGTCAATCTCCGTAAGATTTTGGCCAGTTTTACGACTTCTGCGGTGAGAAACTTGTTTACAACATATTGCGCAATTGACGGAGGAACCTCTTGCTCAAACATCGTCACAGTGGACACCGAGAAGGTCGATGAGGCAATCCGACGTGCTTCCCTTACTCCTGACAAACCTACCCAACAACAAAAAAAATCAGGAATGTTCTCCCCCTTTTATTGTGCCTGAAAATCGAAAAGTCTCGTTAATATTTGAATAGCTCTCGTAGCTGCTCGTCCTCCGCCACAATATCACGGCTAACACGATAACAACGAAAAATAAAAAAATATTGCTCTACCTAAGACCGAGCTCTCAAAAGCTCCTGCCCAGAGCTTTCCTTGAATTCGTATTCTTCGAATTAATGTATTAAAATCACTAATTCAATCCTTGAAATGAATCCTTCGATATTATCCTTCCGATCAACCTGTACATTCCACACTTCCACTCATCCCTCTCTATACCGCGTGTATAAATGTCACCGAGGCGAAATAACCTCTGCAAATATTGATAACAGCGAGTAAATTTCAATATACCAGTTGTCTGCTGGCACCTTGGCGCTATAATTGATAGCGTTGATTGCAGCAAAAAATAAAAGAGCATGGAATGGTCCCCTATTGAAGGCAGCGCTTAGCTAATGAACTGCTAAGAACACGCATAAGGGGACAAAAAAAAACTCCGAGAGCAGGTGAAACATAAATTTCAATAAGTGCCAACGACTTGACTCGATCATTTTCCAATATAGATAAGTCACGGCAACAAGGTTAGACCAATTGTGAATACCTTATACAGGGTGTCTACTTTTAAAGTGGACAAACTTCGAGGGGAGATTATACGAGTGATTTAGCAACAAAAGTCCAAAAATGTCATATAACATATGATTGAGTCTTTTCGCTCCTGTTGCCACAAATATCAACTTTTTCCAACTTTTTTTTTGCTGTGTAACCTTGGATAATGCTTGTCTAA